>ML664161.1:442594-491059 GCA_007570785.1 Antilocapra americana | reverse complement strand
GTGAAAAGAGATAAAGATGGACATTACATAATGATCAAAGGATCAATTGAGGAAGAAGAAATAACAATTATAAATATTTATGCACCTAACATAGGAGCTCCACAATATGTAAGGCAAATGCTAACAAATATGAAAGGGGAAATCAACAACAACACAATAATAGCAGGAGACTTTAATACACCACTCACACCAATGGATAGATCAACTAGACAGAAAAGTAACAAGGAAATTCAAACTTTAAATGAAACAATAGACCAACTAGACCTAATTGATATCTATAGGTCATTCCACCCCAAAACAAGGAATTTCACCTTTTTCTCAAGTGCACACGGGACCTTCTCCAGGATAGATCACATCCTGGGCCATAAATCTAACCTTGATAAATTCAAAAAGATTGAAATCATCCCAAGCATCTTTTCTGACCACAATGCAGTGAGATTAGATATCAACTACAGGAGAAAACCTCTCAAAACTTCCAACATATGGAGGCTCAACAACACACTGCTGAATAACCAACAAATCGCAGAAGAAATTAAAAATGAAATTCAGTTATGCATGGAAACGAATGAAAATGAAAACACAACAGCTCAAAACCTATGGGACACTGTGAAAGCAATGCTAAGGGGAAAGTTCATAGCAATACAAGCTCACCTCAGGAAACAAGAGAAAAATCAAATAAATGACCTTACTATACACCTAAAGCAACTAGAAAGGGAAGAGATGCAGAAGCCCAGGTCTAGTAGAAGGAAAGAAATCTTAAAGATCAGGGCAGAAATAAATGCAAAGGAATCAAAAGTGACCATAGCAAAAATCAACCAAGCCAAAAGCTGGTTCTTTGAGAAGATAAATAAAATTGTCAAACCGTTAGCCAGACTCATCAAGAAACAAAGGGAGAAGAACCAAATCAACAGAATTAGAAATGAAAACGGAGAGATCACAACAGAAAACACAGAAATACAAAGGATCATAAGAGACTATTATCAGCAACTATATGCAAATAAACTGGACAATTTGGATGAAATGGACAAATTCCTAGAAAAGTATAACTTTCCAAGACTAAACCAGGAAGAGATAGATAATATTAATAGACCCATCACAAGCATGGAAATTGAAACCGTAATCAGAAATCTTCCAAAAAACAAAAGCCCAGGACCAGATGGCTTCACAGCTGAATTCTACCAAAAATTTAGAGAAGAGCTAACACCTATTCTACTCAAACTCTTCCAGAAAATTGCAGACGAAGGTAAACTTCCAAACTCATTCTATGAGGCCTCCATCACCCTAATTCCAAAACCCGGCAAAATGCCACAAAAAAAGAAAACTACAGGCCAATATCACTGATGAACTTAGATTCAAAAATCCTCAACAAAAGTCTAGCAAATAGAATCCAACAACACATCAAAAAGATCATACATTATGATCAAGTAGGCTTTATCCCAGGGATGCAAGGATTCTTCAATATTTGTAAATCGATCAATGTAATACACCACATTAACAAATTGAAAAATAAAAATCACATGATTATCTCAATAGATGCAGAGAAAGCCTTTGACAAAATTCAACATCCATTTATGATAAAAACCCTCCAAAAAGTAGGAATAGAAGGAACATACCTCAACATAATAAAAGCTATATATGACAAACCCACAGCAAACATTATCCTCAATAGTGAAAAACTGGAAGCATTCCCCCTGAAATCAGGGACAAGACAAGGGTGCCCACTTTCACCACTACTTTTCAACATAGTTTTGGAAGTTTTGGCCACAGCAATCAGAGCAGATAAAGAAATCAGAGGAATCCAGATTTGAAAAGAAGAAGTAAAACTCTCTCTGTTTGCAGATGACATGATCCTCTATATTGAAAACCCTAAAGACTCTACCAGAAAATTACTAGAGCTAATTAGTGAATAGCAAAGTTTCAGGATACAAAATCAACACACAGAAATCCCTGGCATTCCTATACACTAACAGTGAGAAATCAGAAAGAGAAATTAAGGAAACAATTCCATTCACCATCGAAACAAAAAGAATAAAATACTTAGGAGTATTTGTACCTAAAGAATCAAAAGACTTGTATATAGAAAACTATAGAACACTGATGAAAGAAATCAAGGAGGACACAAACAGATGGAGAAACGTACCGTGTTCGTGGATTGCAAGAATCAACATAGTGAAAATGAGTATACTACCTAAAGCAATCTATAGATTCAGTGCAATTCCTATCAAGCTACCAGAGGTCTTCTTCAAAGAATTAGAACAAATAATTTCTCAATTTGTATGGAAATACAAAAAACCTCGTATAGCCAAAGCAATCTTGAGAAAGAAGAATGGAACTGGAGGAATCAACCTACCTGACTTTAGGCTATACTACAAATCCACAGTCATTAAGACAGTATGGTACTGGCACAAAGACAGAATCATAGATCAATGGAACAGAATAGAAAGCCCAGAGATAAATCCACGCATCTATGGACACCTTATCTTTGACAAAGGAGCCAAGAATATACAATGGAGAAAAGACAACCTCTTTAACAAGTGGTGCTGGGAAAACTGGACAGCCACTTGTAAAAGAATGAAACTAGATCACTTTCTAACACCATACACAAAGATAAACTCAAAATGGATTAAAGATCTAAGCATAAGACCAGAAACTATAAAACTCCTAGAGGATAACATAGGCAAAACACTCTCTGCTATAATCCAAAGCGGGATACTCCATGACCCACCTCCCAGAATATTGGAAATAAAAACACGAATAAACAAATGGGACCTAATTAAAATTAAAAGCTTTTGCACAACAAAGGAAACTATAAGCAAGGTGAAAAGACAGCCTTCAGAATGGGAGAAAATAATAGCCAATGAAGCAACAGACAAACAATTAATCTCAAAAATTTACAAACAACTCCTGCAGCTCCATTCTAGAAAAATAAACAACCCAATTAAAAAGTGGGCCAAAGAACTTAACAGACATTTCTCCAAAGAAGATATAAAAATGGCTAACAAACACATGAAAAGATGCTCAACATCACTCATTATCAGAGAAAGCAAATCAAAACTACAATGAGGTACCACTTTACACCAGTCAGAATGGCTGCCATCCAAAAGTCTACAAGCAATAAATGCTGGAGAGGATGTGGAGAAAAGGGAACCCTCTTACACTGTTGGTGGGAATGCAAACTAGTACAGCCACTATGGAAAACAGTGTGGAGGTTCCTTAAAAAGCTGCAAATAGACCTGCCATATGACCCGGCAATCCCACTGCTGGGCATATACACCGAGGAAACCAGAATTGAAAGAGCCACGTGCACCCCAATGTTCATCGCTGCATTGTTTACAATAGCCAGGACATGGAAGCAACCTAGATGCCCATCAACTGACGAATGGATAAGAAAGCTGTGGTATATATACACAATGGAATATTACTCAGCATTAAAAAAAAATTCATTTGAAGCAATTCTACTCAGATGGACGAAACTGGAGCCCATTATCCAGAGTGAAGTAAGCCAGAAGCAAAAACAACAATACAGTATATTAACACATATATATGGAATTTAGAAAGACAGTAATGAGAACCCAACATGGGAGACAACAAAAGGAACGCAGATGTATAGAATAGACTTGTGGACTTTGTGGATGAGGGTAAGGGTGGGATGATATGGGAGAAGGGCATTGAAGCATGTTAATCGTCATGTGTCTAATCAATCGCCAGCCCAGGATTGATGCTGGGGGCTGGTGCAGCGAGATTTCCCGGGGGGGAGGGAGGAGGGAGGGGGGACCCGGAAGGGAAGCATATGTAAACCCATGGTGATATCATGACAATGTATGGCAAAAACAATAATAAAAAAAAAAAAAAGAAAAGAAAATGAAGTGAAAGTCGCTCAGTCATGTTTGACTCTTTGCAACCTATACAGTCTGACTCTATACAGTCTGACTCATGGACTGTATAGTCCATGGTATTCTGTAGGCCAAGAATACTGGAGTGGGTAGCCTTTCCTTTCATGGGATCTTCCCAACCCAGGGATCAAATCCAGGTCTCCCACATAGCAGGCAGATTTTTTACCAGTTGAGTTACAAGGGAAGCCCAAGAATACTGGAATGGGTAGCCTATCCCTTCTCCAGTGGATCATCCCCACCAAGGAATTGAACAGGGTTCTCCTGCATTGCAGGCAGATTCTTTACCAACTGAGCTATTAGAGAAGCTTGAAAGAACATAAAAGTATCGACCAAGAACAATCTACTCAGCAAAGTTGTCTTTCACATCTGAAGCAGAGTTAAGACATTTTGCAGATAAGCAAAATCTAAAGGAATTCATATCACTAAGTCAGTCTTACAAGAATTATTAAAGGAACGTCTGTAAGGTGAAATAAAATGGCGCAAATTAGCAACAGGACATACTGAAAGTAGAGATTACACTCTAAAGGTAAATGTCTATAGTAAAATTCAGAATTATCTAATGCTGAAATCTTAGTGGGTTAATTACCTGCAATTAGCACAAAGGTTAAGAGACAGAGGAGTGAAAAATTACTTACAATGATTTAAGGGATTACACAAGATAAAGAGATATAAACTGTAATACCAATATGTGGGAGAAGAATAAAAATGTCAAGCTTTAGAATGTCTTCAGACTTAACATATTATCAACTTAAGACAGACCATTATAAATATAAGTTGCTTTAAGTCAGCCTCATGTATCTATAGCCTCATACCAGGGCCTATAGAAGATACACAAGTGATTAACAACAGAAATCTAAGGAAACCACTACAGAAAAGATTCATCATGAAAAAATAGAGCAAGAGTTGAAATGAGGAACAGAGAAATTACAAAGCAACTAAAACAAATAAAGAAAATGTCAATAAATTCATACCTATCAACAATATTTAATTCCATTATGAACTAAATCTTCTAGAGACAGACAGTGGCTGAATGGATAAAAAAGAAACCAATCTACATTATATCTACAAGACACTTACTTCAGATGTAAGGACTCACACAGACTAAAAATAAAATGGTAGAAAAAGATATTCCATGCAACTTAAAACTCCAAGAAAGTTGTGATAACTATACTTACTTCAAAAAAATAGATATTAAAACACACTGAAATAGAGACAAAAAAGAATACTAATAATGATAAAATAATCACCCAACAGCAGAATATAACAATGTGAGATATGTGCACCTGATACAGGAACACCTAATAAATATAAAGCAAATATTAATGTTCCTAAAGGGAGTAATATGCAGAAACACAATGAGAGCAGGAGATTCTAATACCACACTCTCTTCAATGGATGAATTTTCCAAGAAAGAAAATCAATAAGAAAACACACAAAACACTCCATACAAAAGCAACATAATACACAGTCTTCTCAAAAGTGCTTGGAATATTCTTCAGTATAGATTCATATGTCTTACTACATTTAATATGATTGAAATTATATCAAATGTATTATCTTACCACAGTGGTGGAACACTAGAAATTACACTAAGAAAACTGGAAAGTTGACAAATATGTGGAGATTAAACAACATGTTACTGAACTACTGAAAAACCCAGTGGGTCCAAGAAAAAAAAAATCACAAGAGTAACAAAAATACACCTAGAATTAATCAAATTTGGAAAACAAAAATATTAAAACTTATAGGATGCAACAAAAGCAATTCTCCTCAAGGAATTAGTAAAAGAAGTACAAAGCCGATAGTTAGTAGGAGGAAAATAACAAAGATCAAATAGAAATAAAAGAAATAGAAACAAAAAAGAAATAGATCAATGAAATGAAGAGCTAATTTTTGAAAAGATAAACAAAATTAACAAACCTTTAGACTCACCAAAAAATGATAATAATTCAAATGAAACCAGAAATGAAAGAGGAGCTGTTACAACTGATACCACAGACATATAAATATTTATAAGAAGCTATAATGAATAATTATGTACCAATAAAATAACCCAGAAGAAATGGATCATTCCTTTAATGTCAGGAAAAGGACAAGATGCACATTTTGGCCACTTTACTTCAACACAGTCCTTATAGTTCTAGCCAGAGTAATTAGGCAGGAAAAAGAAAGAAAAAGACGTCCAAATTGGAAAGAAAAAGGTTAAATTATCACTATTTGCAGATAATATGATTTTATACATAGAAAACCTAAAGACTCCACCAAAAATACTGTTAGAACTAATAAATTCAGTTAAGGTTCAGGATACAAAATCATTATACAAAAATCTGTTCCATTTCTAGTAATACTGAATTACCAGAAGTTAGGGAAAACAATGTCATTAATGATTTCATCAAAAAGAATAAAATAACTAGAAATAAGTGTAACCAAGAAACTGCAAGACTCATATTGTGAAAACTATGACCTATGAAAAACCGAGAGAGTTCCAGAAAAACATCTACTTCTGCTTTATTGACTATGCCAAAGCCTTTGACTGTGTGGATCATAATAAACTGTGGGAAATTCTGAAAGAGATGGGAATACCAGACCACCTGACCTGTCTCTTGAGAAACCTGTATGCAGGTCAGAAAGCAACAGTTAGAACTGGACATGGAACAAAAGACTGGTTCCAAATAGGAAAAGGAGTATGTCAAGGCTGTATATTGTCACCCTGCTTAGTTAACTTATATGCAGAGTATATCATGAGAAACCCTGGGCTGGAAGAAGCACAAGCTGGAATTAAGATTGACGGGAGAAATATCAATAACCTCAGATATGCAGATGACACCACTCTTATGGCAGAAAGTGAAAAGAAACTAAAAAGCCTCTTGCTGAAAGTGAAAGAGGAGAGTGAAAAAGTTGGTTTAAGGCTCAACATCAAGAAAACTAAGATCATGGCATCTGGTCCCATCACTTCATGGGAAATAGATGGGAAAACAGTGGGGAAAATGTCAGACTTTATTTTTGTGGGGCTCCAAAATCACTGCAGATGGTGATTGCAGCCATGAAATCAAACGACACCTACTCCTTGGAAGGAAAGTTATGATCAGCCTGGAGAGCATATTAAAAAGCAGATACATTACTTTGCCAACAAAGGTCAAGGCTATGATTTTTCCAGTAGTCATGTATGGATGTGGGAGTTGGACAGTGAAAAAGACTGAGCACTGAAGAAATGATGCTTTTGAACTGTGGTGTTGGAGAAGACTCTTGAGAGTCCCTTGGACTGCAAGGAGATCCAACCAGTCCATCCTAAAGGAGATCAGTCCTGGGTGTTCATTGAAAGGACTGATGTTGAAGCTGAAACTCCAATCCTTTGGCCACCTCATGCGAAGAGTTGACTCATTGGAAAAGACCATGATGCTGGGAAGGACTGGGGGCAGGAGGAGAAAGGGAAGACAGAGGATGAGATGGCTGGATGTCATTACTGACTCGATAGACATGGGTTTGGGTGGACTCTGGAAGTTGGT
This sequence comes from Antilocapra americana, assembly GCA_007570785.1. Taxonomy (NCBI): domain Eukaryota; kingdom Metazoa; phylum Chordata; class Mammalia; order Artiodactyla; family Antilocapridae; genus Antilocapra; species Antilocapra americana. The sequence goes on along the minus strand of ML664161.1, from coordinate 483,660 downwards.
GCTGGACAGGGAGGCCTGGCGTGCTGCAGTTCATGGGGTTGCAAAGAATCGTGCATGACTGAGAGACTGAACTGAACTGATAACCTATTGATGAAAGAAACTGAAGGTGACACAAATAAATGGAAAATTGTTCCATGTTCTGAGACTGAAGAATTAATATTGTTAAAATGTCCACACTATCCAAAACAATCTAGATTCAGTGAAATCTCCATCAAAATATCAATGGCATTTTTCACAGAAATAGAGCAAATAATCCTATAATTTTTATGAAATCATAAAAATTCCAAATAGCCAGAGTAATTTTGAGAAAAAATAAAACTGGAGGCATCACACTTCCTGACTTCAAACTATATTACCAAGCTAAAATCTTGAAAAATAATCTGATACCAGCATAAAAACAAACAAATAGATCAATGGGACAGAATACAGAACCCAGAAATAAATCCACACATATATGATCAATTAATTTATTTTAAAACACTAGCCAGGAGTACACAATAGAGAACAGTCTCTTCAATAAATGGTGCTGGGAAAATTGGATAACGGCATGAAAATGAATGAAACTGGACCACTATCTTACACCATACATAAAAATTAACTCAAAATGGATAAAGACTTAAATGTAAAGACTTGAAACCATTAACCAGTAGAAGAAAATATAAGTGGCAAACTCAACAGACTTTTTATATTTGACACCTAAAGAAAAGGGCATAGAAGCAAAAATAAAAATGTATGACTACATAAAAATGAAAAACATCTACAAAGCAAAGGAAGTAATCCATAAAATGAAAAGCCTACCTACTGAATGGGAGAAAATAATGCAAATCATACATGTGATAAATGGTCAATATCCAAATATATATGTATAAAGAATTCATTGAACTCAACAGAAAAAAAATAAGGTTTTTTTGTTTTTTTTTTTTAATGTGAACAGACAATTTTCCAAAGAAGAAATACACATTCAACAGGTACAGGAAAAGTCCTCAACATCATGAATCATCAAGATGCAACCACAATGAAATATCACCTCCTATCTGTTAGGGTATATGTGTGTGTCTGTGTCTGTGTGTATCTGTGTGTGTCTGTGTTTTAGTCACTCAGTTGTCAAACTCTGGAACTCATAAACTATAGCCCACCAGGTCCTTCTGTCCATGGAATTCTCCAGTCAATAATACTGGAATGGATTGCCATTCTCTTCTCCAGGGATCTTCCCAACCCAGGGATCAAACCCAGGTATCCTACACTGCAGTCAGATTTTTTACCAACTGAACCACAAAGGAAAATGTCTGTTAGGAAACTGTCTGCTAGAAAGGCTCTTGTCAAAAAGACAACAAATAATTGTTGGCTAGCATGTGAAGAAAAAGGGGCCCTTGTGCGATATTGGTGGGAATGTAAAGGTGTACAGCCACTACAGAAAACAATGTGGAGTCTCCTAAAAATTTTAAAAATAGGAGTATCATATGATCCAGAAGTTCTACTTCTAGGTATTTTCTGAAGGCAAAAAAGACCTTTATTCAGTGTTATATGGGCTTCCCAGGGGGCACTAGTAGTAAGGAACCCACCTGAGATACAGGTTCAGTCCCTCTGTTGGGAAGATTCCCTGCAAGAGAGTATGACAACCCACTCCAGTATTCTTGCCTGAAGAATCCCACAGACAGAGGAGCCTGGCAGGGCTACAGTCCATGGGGTCACAAAGAGTCGGACAGGACAGAAGCAACTTAGCACACACAATGATATATGCATCTCCATGCAGATTGTAGCATATTTTACAATAGCCAAGATGCAGAAGTAATGTTGATATCCAACAATGAGTGAATAGACATGCACACAGTTAAGTATTATTCATCCATATAAAATGAAGGCAATCTTGACATTTGTGATGACATAGTGATTCTTGACAGCATTATGTTAAGTGAAATAGAGAAAGACAAATACCATATGATCTCACTTATATGTGGAATCTAAAACTAAACGAAACCCTGAGCTCATAGATACAGAGAATGGATTGGTGGCTGGCGGAGGAGTCAGTGAGGTTGGAGGAGGGGAAAGACAGTTTGAAACTGGTGAAAGGTAAAAACTTCCAGTTATTGAATAACCCGTGAGAGTGCAATGTACAGCATGGTGATTACAGTTAATAATATTATACTGTATATTTGAAAGTTGCTAAGGGAGTAGATCTTAAATGTTCCCATCACACACACATACACACACAAAATATTATAACCATGTATGGTGATGGTAGGATTTCTCAGGCAAGAATACTGAAATGGGTTGTCATTTCCTACTCCACGTGATGGATGTTAACCTAATTTATTGTGCTGATCATTTCACAATATATGTAAATAAGTATCAAATCATTACGTTGTACACCTGAAAATCATATACTGACATTACATTTCTGAACAAGAAAGAAGAGGAGGAATATAGGAAAAGAAGAGGAGGATAAAGGACAGAAGGAGGAAGAAGAGGAAAGTGAAGAAAAAGAAGAGGAAAAAAGAAGAAGAAAACAGGTCTTGCTGGCATCTGGAAAGAAAGGAAACAAGCGACAGCTGCAGCATGTTCTCTTAAGTCTCCTGTACTTCATTTCCCAGAACTTCATAATTCTAGTTGTTCTTACTCAGAGTCAATACAGTAGGGAGAAATGAATTCTGAACATACCCATGCCTTGATAGTTATGGTTTTCCAGTAAGATTCTAGTTACAGTAAAATTGAAGGAGTATGACTAAAATCTGGCAAATATTAAAATTGGGAAAAGCATGTCTGCCGTAACAACCCCAAGAAATACATTACTTTCTAGCACCCTTTTCTAAAAGGGATTCTTTTTTTCACTGCAGTATTAATATCTCCAAGCCCACATACCTAAGCTCATACTGACTTACTAACTTAATGCCCTCATAGAGGATCAAATGCTTAATTATTATTTTCTAAATTCTCTATCTTTCTTAGGAAAGTGTTTCATAATAGTAGGAGCTGATTCTTGTATTCAATTTTATAGGCCAAGGAAAATTTATTAATTGAAAATATGCTTTTATTCTAATATCCTTTGTGTTCACCATTCATAGATCAGTGTCTGGAAGATAGTGTGGTATTCAATAAAAATTTGTGAGCAACTGAGGAACATTTATCTCTTTTAAAAATCTATCATCTTTCTGTTTTCATGCTTCTGAGTGTGATTACTTCAAAAGTAATTTTAATGATTCCTGAGAATGTAAATTCTCAGATGTGGGAATAAGGGCTCAATTTTTCTTTTCAAAGGTACAGATCCAGTCTTAGTAGTAGTACATTAGCATTGCTAATGTACTATACTAGTAGTAGAGCATACAGTAGGCTTTTAATAAATGTTGAATGAAGTGGAAATATTATATTCACCTTCAATTATAAAATATAGTAAATGTACCAAAAAGAATATAGCAGCCATGTATTTCTCAGATACATTGATATTTGTTCCAATTTACTTGTTAAAAGAAATAGCTGTAGTTCTACCACCTCTACTCTTCTCACTACTTTCTATGATCTACTCTTAAATTTTTATGTAGCACACATATGTTTTCATTTGTTTAAGATAAATACATGTATTCTTGTATTTAATTTATATTATATATGGAAATACTTTTTTACTCTAGGAGAATCTGGCTTTTATTATAAAATTGTAGATATTTCATTAAAGATTATAAGACTATATTTTAAAAATCCTTGTTTTCTTCTTCCCAAACCTTAAATTTATTTTTTTTCTTCTTTAACAACTCGGAAAATCTCCTCAATAGCCCCAGCTTTCATGGCTTTTATTGCTCTTGTACCTTACTTTTTTGTCTGGTATTAGAATCTGAACAAAAGAAAAGGTTCATGAGGAGAACATGGAGAAGAAACAGAATATGATTATATTTATACTTTGATCCTATCTTAGCATCAGCTATCGACTGCTGACACTGAAACAGAGACCTCATTTTAAGATGATCCTCACAATCCACTAACCAGTGCATGGATACTGTGTACAGACATACCTTGCTTTATTGCTCCTGGCTTTGTTGCACTTTGTAGATATTGAGTTTTGTTTTTTTCTTTTTTTCTTTTTAACAAATTGAAAGTTTGTGTCAGCTCTATCAGTGCCATCTTACAACAACATTTGCTCAATTCATGTCTCTGTGTTGTATTTTGGTATTTTTTACAGTACGTCAAATTTTTGCATTATTATCATATTTCTTATGATGATCTGTGATCAGTCATTTTTGATATTACAAATGCAATTTGGGGGGCAACACCTCAAACAGTCCCCATATGAGATAGTGATACATGTGTGTGTTTTGATTACTCCACCAAACAGCCATTCTCCATCTCTCTTCCTATCCTTCAGCTTCCCTTTTCCTTGAGACACAATATTGAAATCAGGACAATTTATAATTCTACAGTGGCCTCTAAATGTTCAAGTGAAAGAAAAATCAATGTCACTAACTTTAATCAAGAGCTAGAAATTATTAAGCTTAGTGAGGAAGGCATTTCTAAAGCTGTGATATGCCTAAAGCTAGGTATTTTACACAAAACAGTGAAAATGTGAATACAATGGGAAAGTTCTTGAAGGAAATTAAAAGTGTTACTCTATTGAGCACACAAATGATAAGAAAGCAAAACAGCCTTGCTGCTGATATGGAGAAAGTTTTAGGACTCTAGACAAAAGATCAAATCAGACACAACATTCTCCTAATCCATAGCAAGGTCTTACCTCTCTTGAATTTCAAGAAGGCTGCAGCAAAAAAGCTTTAAAATAGCAGATAATGGCTCATGAGTTTTAAGAAATCATCTCCATAATATAAAAGTTCAGGTTGAAACAAAATGCTGCTATAGAAGCTTCATCAAGTTTTTTAGAATATCTAGCTTAGATAATTAATAAAGGTGACCACACTAGACAACAGATATTTAATGTAAAAGAAACAGCCTTATATTGAAATAGGATGACATCTAGACCCTTTACACCTGCAGAGAATTCAAAGCCTGGTTTCAAAGCTTCAAAGTACAGGTTGACTGTCTTATTAGGGGCTAAGGCAGCTGATGAATTTAAGTTGAATCCAATGCTTATCTATCATCCCTAAATGTAGATATGGAGAAGGAACTGGCAACCCACTCCAGTATCCTTGCCTGGGAAATTCCATGGATGGAGGAACCTGGTAGCCTACAGACCACGGGGTCGCAAAGAGTCAGACAAGACTGAGTAACTTCACTTCACTTCATTTCAATGGTAGATAATTCTTAAGGACCCCACCATCTAGCATTGTTTAGAATTATTCTCAATCAAATTGTACCTGTTCCTCTAGAAATTGAACAGCAAAGCCAAGATGACAACACATCAGTTTTTAGCATAATTCACTTAATATTTTAAGGCTACTGTTGAGACCTACTGCCCAGAGAAAAAGATTCCTTTCAAAATATTGCTGCTCACTGAAAATGAACCTGGTCACCAAAGAGCTCTGATAGAGATGGAAAATGAGATCCATGTTGTTTTCATGCCTTCTAATACAACATTCATTCTGGAGCCCAAAGATCAAGAATTGATTTCAACTTTCAATATGTACTAGTTATAAATACATTTTTGAGGCTATAGTTGTCATAGAAAGTGATTCCTCTGATAGATATGAGCAGAGCTAATTTAAAACTTTCTGGAAAAGAGTCACCACTCTACATACCATTAAGAACATTCATGATTTGTGAGAAAGAGAACAAAATATCAAGAAAAACAAGAGTTTGAAATAAGTTGATTCGTGAAGCAGTTTCAATGAGGTGAAAATAGCAAGAAAACGAGAATTAGAGCTTAAAAATGCAAACTGCTACAATCTCTTGAGAAAAGTTTAATGGAAGAAGAGTTGCTACTTATGCAGAGCAAAGAAAAGATTCCATCTTGGATTCTTCTGCAGATGAATATGCTGTAAAACTTACTTAGACAAAAGAAAGAATATTATAGAAACTTAGTTAATTATACAATGCTAGGGTTTCAGAGGATTGACTCCAATTTTGAAAGGCGTTCTACTGTGGGTAAAGTGCTATCAAAAAGCATTATAAGCTACAGAGAAATCATTTGTGAAAGGAAGACTACTTGTGGCAAACTTCATTGTTGCCTTACATTAATAAACTGCCACAACCACCCCAACCTTTTATGTCACCACCTTTATCAGTAAGCAGCCATCAACATAAAGGCAAGAGTCTCCACCAGAAGTAAAGATTGCAACTTGTTGAATTCTTCAATAATAGTGAGCATTTTTTAGCAATAAATTATTGAAATTTTTAACTGAGCTATGGGCATTATTATTTATACATAATGCTATTGCAAGGAGATCAAATCAGTTAATCCTGGTTTCCCAGGAAATCAACCCTGAAATACTCATTGGAAGAAAAATGCTGAAACTAAAACTCCAGTACTGTGGCCACCTGATGTAAAGAGTAAACTTGTTGGAAAAGCCCCTGATTCTGTGAAACACTGAGGACAGGAGGAAAAGTGGGTGAGAGAGGATGAGATCCTTGGATAGCATCATTGACTCAATGGACGTGAATTTGAGCCAATTCCAGGAAATGTGTCTGTTTTTGTGCCAGTAGGACTGTGGCTTTTAGTATAGTCCAAATTCAGGGCTCATGATTCCTCCACCTATTTTCTTCTTTCTGAAGATTCCGGGAGATAGTGATTGACAAGGAAGCCTGATGTGCTGTAGTCCACGGAGTCACAAAGATTCAAACATGACTTTGCAACAGCACAACAACTGTACATTTAATAGAATACAATTTGGTGTAAATATAACTTTTACATGTACTCAGAAACAAAGAGATTCATATGACTTATTGTGATATGTGCTTTATTGTGGTAAGCTGGAACTGAAGTTGCAGTGTATTTAAGGAATGACTATACAATGCCTTTTCATACTGTTCATTGGGGTTCTCAAGGCAAGAATTCTGTAGTGGTTTGCCATTCCCTTCTCCAGTGGATCACAATCTGTCAGACCTCTCCACCATGACCTGACCATCTTGGGTGGCCCCACACAGCATGGCTTAGTTTCACTGAGTTAGACAAGGCTGTGGTCCATGTGATCAGATTGGCTAGTTTTCTGTTTTTATGGTTTCAGTGTGTCTGCCCTCTGATGCCCTCTTACAACACCTACCTTCTTACTTGGGTTTCTCTTACCTTGGACGTGAGGTATTTCTTCATGGCTGCTCCAGCAAAGTGCAGACACTATTCCTTGCTTTGGATGAGGGGTATTTCCTCATGGCCACCCCTCCTGACCTTGAAAGCAGAGTAGCTCCTCTTGGCCATCCTGTGCTGGCACAGCCACCACTCCTTGGGCATAGGGTTGCACCTCTTGGCAGCTGCCCCTGACCTCGGTCGTGGGGTAGCTCCTCAAGGCTGTATATTGTCAGCCTGCTTATTTAATTTATATGCAGAGTATATCATGAGAAATGCTGGGCTGGAAGAAGCACAAGTGGGAATCCAGATTGCTGGGAGAAATATCAATAACCTCACATATGCAGATGACACCACCCTTATGGCAGAAAGTGAAGAGGAACTAAAAAGCCTCTTGATGAAAGTGAAAGAGGAGAGTGAAGAAACTGGCTTAAAGCTTAACATCAAGAAAACTAAGACCATGGCATCTGTTTCCATCACTTCATGGGAAATAGATGGGGAAACAGTGGAAACAGTGTCAGACTTTATTTTTAAATCACTGCAGATGGTGACTGCAGCCATAAAATCAAAAGACACTTACTCATTGGCAGGAAAGTTATGATCAACCTAAATAGCATATTAAAAAGCAGAGACATTACTTTGTGAACAAAGGTCCATCTAGTAAAGTATATGGTTTTTCAAGTAGTCATGTATGGATGTGAGAGTTGGACAGTGAAGAAAGCTGAGCACTGAAGAACTGATGCTTTTGAACTGTGGTGTTGGAGAAGACTCTTGAGAGTCCCTTGGACTGCAAGAAGATCCAACCAGACCGGATTTAGGATTAAAGGAGATCAGTCCTGAGTGTTCATTGGAAGGACTGATGTTGAAGTTGAAACACCAATACTTTGGCCACCTCATGCAAAGAGTTGACTCATTGGAAAAGACCATAATGCTGGAAAGGATTGGGGCAGGAGGATAAGAGGATGACAGAAGATGAGATGGCTGGATGACATCACTGACTCGATGGACAAGGGTTTGGGTAGACTCCGGGAGTTGGTGATGGACAGGGAGGCCTGGTGTGCTGCAATTCATGGATTCTCAAAGAGTCAGACACGACTTAGCAACTGAACTGAACTGATACAATGCCTGGATTTATTAATTTTTATCAAATCGTAGGCTTAGTAGTTGTCCATAGTCTCAAATACTTCAGAAATTGAATATCTATTGCTTAATAAGACAGTATCCAACATAATACATATCAAATTATCAGTGATATTTAGAAAAATTGAAATGAGTATTTTAATATTTGTATGGAAATAAAAAAGACCTCAAATAGCCAAAACTAAATTGAGCATGAAAAAAAGATCTGGAGGAATCATGAGCTCTGAAGGACATTGTCATCAAAACTGTATGGTACTGGTGCAAAAACAAACATTTAGAGGAACAGAAAAGAGGCCAAAAATTAACCCACATGCTATGGTCAAATAATCTATGACAAAGGAAGTAGGAATATACAATGAAGGAAAGACAGGTTCTTCAATAAGTAGTGCTAGGAAAATTAGACGGCTACCTGTAGAAGAATGAAATCAGAACATTCTCTAATATCATTTACAAAAAATAAACTCAAAATGGATTAAAGATATAAATGTATGACCATATAATGTTAATATAAATCTCCTAAAGGAAAACATAGGCAGAACACACTGACATAAATTCCAGCAATATTTTTTTGATTCATTTGCAGCATAACAGAAAGAAAAATAAACAAATGGGACCTAATTAAAATTAAAGGCTTTTGCAATCAAAGGAAACCATTAATGAAATGAAAATAATATCTACAGAATGGAAGAAAATATGTGCAAAATGATGCAAACAATAAGTAACTAATTTCCAAAATACACAAAAATCTTGTATAGCTTAATACCAAAACAACAAACAAACTAATACAAAAATGGTATGGACTTAACAGAAATATAAGATATTAAGAAAAAGTGGCAAGAATACACAGAAAAACTATACAAAAAATATCTCCATGACCCAGATAATCATGATGGTGTGATCCCTCACCTAGAGCCAGACATACTGGAATGTGAAGTATGTGACAAACAAAGCTAGTGGAGGTGCTGGGATTCCAGTTGAGCTATTTCAAAGCCTGAAAGATGATGCTGTGAAAGTGCTACACTCAATATGCCAGCAAATTTGGAAAACATCAGTGGCCACAGGACTGATAAAGGTTAGTTTTCTTACCAGTCCCAAAGAAAGGCAATGTCAAAGAATGTTCAAACGACCACACAATTTCACTTATCTCACATTCTAGTAAAGTAATGCTCAAAACTCTCCAACCAGGCTTCAGCAACACATGAACAATGAACTTCCAGAAGTTCAAGCAGGTTTTAGAAAAGGCAGACTAACTAGAGATTAAATTGCCAACATCCTCTGGATCATTTAAAAAGCAAGAGAGTTCCAGAAAAACAATATCTCTGCTTTATTGAATATGCCAAAGCCTTTGACTGTGTGGTTCCCAATAAACTGTGGAAAATTCTGAAAGAGATGGGCATACCAGACACCTGATTTGCCTCTTGAGAAATCTGTATGCAGGTCAGGAAGCAACAGTTAGAACTGGACATGGAACAACAGACAGATTTCAAATAGGAAAAGGAGTACATAAAGGCTATATATTGTCAGCCTGCTTATTTAACTTATATGCAGAGTACATCATGAGAAAGGCTGGGCTGGATGAAACAGAAGCTGGAATCAAGCTGGCTGAGAGAAATATCAATAACTCAGATATGCAGATGACACCACCCTTATGGAAGAAAGTGAAGAAGAACTAAAGAGCCTCTTGATGAAAGTGAAAGAGGAGAGTAAAAAAGTTGGCTTAAAGCTCAACATTCAGAAAACTAAGATCATGGCATCTGGTCCCGTCACCTCAGGGCAAATAAATGGGGAAACAGTGAGAACATCGTCGGACTTTATTTTGGGGGGCTCCAAAATCACTGCAGATGGTGGTTACAACCATGAAATTAAAAGACACGTACTCTTAGCAAGAAAAGTTGTGACCAAGCTAGACAGCATGTTAAAAAGCAGAGATATTACTTTGCCAAGCAAGGCCCATCTAGTCAAAACTATGGTTTTTCCAGTAATCATTTATGGATGTGAGAGCTGGACTATGCAGAAAGCTGAGCGCCAAAGAGCTGATGTTTCTTAACTGTAGTGTTGGAGAAGACTCTTGAGAGTCCCTTGGACTGCAAGGAGATCCAACCAGTCTATCCTAAAGGAAATCAGTCCTGAATATTCATTGGAAAGACTGATGCTTAAGCCGAAACTCCAAAACTTTGGCCACCTGATGTGAAGAACTGACTCATTTGAAAAGCCCCTTATAATGGAGATTGAAGCTGGGAGGAGAAGAGGATATGATGGTTGGATGGCATCACTGACTCAGTGGACATGAGTTTGAGTAAACTCTGGGGGTTGGTGAAGGGCAGGGAGGCCTTGCTTGCTACAGTCCATGGGGTTGCAAAGAATCAGACATGACTGAGTTATTGAGCTGAACTGTACTAAATTTAAAAAAAAAATAGGTAGAAGGCCTAAAAAGATATTTCTCCAAGGAAGAAATACAGGTGGCCAATAAACACATGAAAAAATGCACATTATCACTGATTATTAGAGAAATACAAATCAAAATCATAATGAGGTATCACTTCCCACCAGTCAGAATAGTGTGAAGAATGGTCAACATCATAAAGTCTACATAAAATAAGTGTAGAGATAGTATGGCAAAAAAAGAGTCTTTCTAGACTGCTGGTGGGAATGTAAATGGTACAGTCATTATGGAGAACATTATGGAGATTTCTTAAAAAACTAAAAATAGAGAAACCTTTTGATCCAATAATCCCACTTCAGGGCATGGATCTGGAGAAAACTCTAACTGGAAAATAGACATGCACAACAATATTCACAGGAGCACTATTTACAATAGCCAAGACACAGAATGAACCTAATATACACCAAGAGATAAATGGGTAAAAAAGATATGGTGCATATATAAAATGGAATGTTGTTAAGCCATAAAATATAATGAAATAATGCCATTTGCAGCAACATGGATGGATTTTGAATTTTCATATCAAGTGAAGTAAACTAGAGAAAGACTACAATCATATGATATCACTTATATGTGGATTCTAAAAATTATAAAAATAAATTTATTACAAGTCAGAAACAACCATATTGCAGAAGCCAAATGGTTTTTTTTTAATTCACTTATTCAAATACTAATTTCATGCAGAAATATCCCCTATAGACACATACAAAAATAATGTTTAGCCAAATATCTAGGCACCTGAGATTCGGTCAAGTTTACACATAAAATTAACCATCACATGACCACTCCTTATCAACTTGGCAGCCATATACCCTTAGTTCAGTTCAATTCAGTCACTCAGTTATGTCTGACTGTTTGCAATCCCATGGACTGCAGCATGCCAGCTTTCCCTGTCCATCATTAACTCCCAGAGCTTGCTCAAACTCAGGTCCTTGAGCCTATGATGCCATCCAACCATCTCATCCTCTGTCATCCCCTTCTCCTCTTGCCCTCAATGTTTCCCAGCATCAGGGTCTTTTCACATCAGTCAGTTCTTTGCATCAGATGGCCAAAGTATTAGAAGAGCTTCAACTTCAGTAGCAGTCCTTCCAACGAATATTCAGGACTGATTTCCTTTGGGACTGACTGATTTGATTTCCTTGTAGTCCAAGGAACTCTGAAGAGTCTTCTCCAGCCACAGTTCAAAAGCATCAATTTTTGGTGCTCAGTTATTTTTTATGATCCAACTCTCCCATCAATACATGACTACTAGAATAACCACAGCTTTTACTATATGGACCTTTATTGGCAAAGTAATGTCTCTGCTTTTTAACATGCTCTCTAGGTTTGTCATGGCTTTTCTTCCAAGGAATGTGTCTTTTAATTTCATGGCTGAAGTCATTGTCTGCAGTGACTTTGGAGCCCAAGAAAATAAAGCCTGTCACTGTCTCCATTGTTTCCCCATATATTTGCCATCAAGTGATGGGACTGGATGCCATGATCTTCATTTTTGTATATTGAGTTTTAAGCCAGCTTTTTCACTTTCATCATGAGGCTTTTTAGTTGCTCTTCTCTTTCTGCTATAAGGATGGTGTCATCTGCTTATCTGAGGTTATTGATATTTCTCCTGGCAATGTCGATTCTAGCTTGTGCTTCATCCAACCCAGCATTTTGCACGATGCACTCTGCATAGAAGTTAGATAAACAGGGTGCCAATATGTAGCCTTGACATACTCCTTTCCCAATCTGGAACCAGTTCATTTTTCCATGTCTGGTTCAAACTGTTGCTTCTTGACATGCATACAGACTTTTCAGGAGGCAGGTTGCTAGTAGTGAAATTGAATTCATAATTTCAAAGAAAACAAATGTCCCAGCAAACAAATGTCCATACTGGAAGCCTCACAGGTGAAATTTATCACACATATAAACTAGAAACAGTATGCATTCATCTCAAACTACTACAAAAAATTGAAGAGATGGAAACAGTTCCTATTTCACTGCATAAGTTCACCATTACCATCATACCAAAACCAGAGAGACACTACAAAATAGAAAATTACAGGCCAAAATAACTGATGAATACACATCCCAAAGTCCTTGAATTGAATCAGTGAACTAAATAAAAAATATATAAAAAGGATTCTGCACGATTAAGTGGATATATTCCATAGATTCAAAGATAGCTTCAGTATCTGCAAACTAGTGCATGTGATACACTACACTGACATAAAGAAGGCTAAAAATCACATGATCTTCTCAATAGATACAGAGAATGCAGTTGATGAAATTCAAAATTCACTCATGATAAAAACTCTCATCAAAGTTGGTATGGGGTCCCAAGTCTGAACATAATAAAGACTGTTTACAACAAATTCACAGGTAGCATTACAAACATTGGTGAAAAGCTGAAAGTTTTTCTCTAAAATCCAGAATGAGACAAGGATGCCTGCTCTACCACTTTCATTTAGCATATTTAAGACTGTATATATCCTAACCACAGGGTTCAATAAAAAGAAATAAAAGGCATCTCAATTGTAAGGGAAGAAACTGTCACTTTTTGCAGATAACATGTTACTATATATTGAAAACCTTAAAATTTCCACCAAAAAAATCTATTAGAATTAACAAATGAATTCAATAAATCTGTTGTTGTTTAGTCACCCATTCATGACCAACTCTTTGTGACCACATTGACTGCAGCATGCCAGGCCTCTTTTCCTCACCATATCCCAAAGTCTACCCAAGTTCATATTTTAATATTTATAAGATTAATGTACAAAAAAAATCGTTGACTTTTCTGTACACTAACAATGAACTTTCAGAAAGAGAAAGAAAGAAAACAATCCCATTTAAAATTGCATCAGAAACAATAAAATACTTGAGAACAAACTTAATAAAAAAGGTGAATGGTCTATACCCTGAGAAGTATAAAGTACTGATAAAGGAAATTGTTGTTGTTCAGTCGTGTCTGATTCTTAGTCACCCCTTGGATTGTAGCACACTAGGCTTCCCTGTCTAGCACTATCTCTCCCGGAGCTTGCTCAAACTCATGTCCATTGAGTCAATGATGCCATCCAATCATCCATCCTCTGACGTCCTGTTCTCTTTCTGCCCTGAATCTTTTCCAACATCAGGGACTTTTCCAATGAGTCAGCTGTTTGCATCAGATGATCAAAATACTGAGTTTCAGCTTCAGTATTAGTCTTTCCAATGAGTATTCATGGTTGATTTCTCTTAAGATTGACTGATTTGATCTCCATGCTGTCCAAGGGACTCTCAGTGGTTTTCTCCAGCATCACAGTTTGAGGGCATCAGTTCTTCGGTGCTCTGTCTTCTTTACAGTCCAGCTCTCACAACCATATGTGACCACTGGGCAGACCACAGCCTTGATTATACAGACTTTTGTTGTCAAAGTAATGTCTCTGTTTTTTAATATGCTATCTAGGTTTATTATAACTTTTCTTCCAAGGAACAAGCATCTTTTAATTTCATGGCTGCAGTCATCTGCAGTGATTTTATTTATTTATTTATTTTTTTGAACTTAAAATAGGTTGACTTTATTTATTTATTTATTTTGTATTGTTTTTGCCATACAATGTCATGATACCACCATGGGTTTACATATGCTCCCCCTCCAGAACCCCCCTCCCTCCTCCTTCCCCCCCGGGAAATCTCACTGCACCAGCCCCGAGCATCAATCCTGGGCTGGCGATTGATTAGACATATGATAATTAACTTGTTTCAATGCCCTTCTCCCATATCATCCCACCCTTACCCTCATCCACAAAGTCCACGAGTCTATTCTATTGCAGTGATTTTAGAGCCCAAGAAAATAAAGTATGTCACTGTTTGAACTGAAAATGATACAAAGTAATGGAATGATACCATATGATCATGGATTAGAATATTTAGTATTATTAAATGTACATACAACTAAAAATAACTTACAGATTTAGTGCAATACCTATTAAATTGTCCACGAGCCCATGACATTTTTTACAGAACTAGAAAAAGTAATACTAATATTTGGGAACTACAAAAGACTCCAAATTGCCAAAACAGTCTTGCAAATGTGCAAAGCTAGAGATATCAATTGCCATGACTTTGGACTATAGTACAAAATTACAGTCATCAAAATAGTATGGTCCTGGTACAAAAATAAAAAGACACATAGGTCATGAAAACAGGACAGAAAACCAGTAATAAACCCACACTTCTATGGTCAATTAATCTCTGACAGTGAGGTAAGTAATATGCAACTGAGAAAAGACAATCTCTTCAATAAGTGGTGCTGGGAAAACTGGACAGCTATATGTAAAATAATGAAATTTCTGGAACATTCTCTAACACCATATACAAAAATAAGCTAAAGACCAAAATGTAAGACCGGATGCTATAAAACTCTTAGAGGAAAACATAGGGAGAACACTCTTTGACAAGAAATCATAACAATATCTTTTTGGATTCATCTCCTAAAATAATAGAAATAAAAACTAAAACAATTTGGACCTAATGAAATTTAAAAGATTTTGTACAAAGTTAAATATAAACAAAACAAAAAGACAATCTACAGAATGGGTAAAAATATTTGCGAACAATTCAACTGACAAGGGATTAATCCTCAAAATATACAAACAACTCATGCAACTCAATAGCAAATAAAACAAACAGCCCAATAAAAAAATAGGCAGAAGATCAAAATAGACATTTCTCAGAAGAAGACATGCAGATGGCCAAAAAGCACATGACAATGTGCTCAGTCTCACTAAATATTAGAGAAATGTAAGCCAAAATTGCAATTAGGTATTACCTCACACCAGTCAAAGTGGCCATCATCAGAAAGTCTACAGATAACAAATGCTAGGGAGAGTGTACAGAAAAAGAAACCCTCCTGCACCATCAGTGGCAATGTAAATTTTTGCAACCTTTATGAAGAAAAGTATGGAGATTTCATTACAAAAGTAAAAATGAAACTATCATATGATCTAGCCATCCCACTCCTGGACATGTGTCAGAGGAAAACTATAATTCCAGAAGGTTCATGCAACCCAATATTGATCACATCAGCATTTGCAATAGCCAAGGCATGGAAGAAACTAAATGTCCACTGAGAGATAAATGGATAAAGAAGATCTATCTATCTATCTATCTATCTATATATATATATATATATAGGTAGATAGATTTTCATACCAAGGGAAGTGAGCTAGGCTAAGACAAATATGATATGTCACTTACACTAAATCTAAATATATATATATATATGCTAATGAACTTATTTACAAAAAGGAATTTATTTACAAAACAGAAATACACCAACAGATATAGAAAAGAAGTTTATGTTCACCAAAGGGGAAAAGCTGGAAGAATAAATTAGGAACTTGAGATTAACAGATGCACACTCCCTTGTGGCTCAGCTAGTAAAAATCTGCCTACAATGTGGGAGACCTGGGTTCAATCCTTGGATTGGGAAGATCCCACAGAGAAGTGAATGGCTACCCATATTCTGGCCTAGGAATTGCATGGACTATATATTCCATGGGGTCACAAAGAGTTGGAAAAGACTGAGTGACTTTCACTTGCCTTGCACTACTATATATGCGTGTGTATATACTTAGATAACCAATAAAGACCCACTGTATATCACAGGCAACTATACTCAATATTTTGTAATACCCTGTGATAATACAGAATCTGAAAAGGAACATATGTAAATATACATAGATACAATCCCTGGGTTGGAAAGATCCCCTGAGAAAGGAAATGGCAACCCACTCCAGTATTCTTGCCTGGAGAATCCCATGGAAAGAGAATTTTGGTGGGCTATGATCCATGGGGTCACGAAGAGTCAGACACAACTGAAACGACTTAGGACAGATGTGTAACTTACTCACTTTTCATTACACCTGAAACTAACACAACACTGTAAACCAACTACAATTCAATAAAAAATATGACAGTAAACAAATATTAAAGTAATAAAATTATTACATAGCATAGAAAAATAATCTTTAGATGCTTGGCAATTAAGCCACATAAAAAGAAGATATCACTCCCATTATACATGTTCACCATTCCTATCTGGTCACTGTACACTGATTCCAAAGGCAGCAGAGGCAACAGGCAGTTAATATGGAGGACACTGAACTCTATGTTCTGGAGACATATTATGTTGTCCCAGTGTCATATAACTCCACCTTTCTCCCTTCATATTATAGGGTGCCAGGTAAAGTTGATACAAAAATACAGACAGGTAGTGCAACATTTCCTCTGTAGAGATATCCTATTCATGCTATATGCACACTATGATATTGGATATATTAAAAAAGAAAAAAAGTGTAACCATCATTCCTGGTTTTTCAGTTCGGTCATCCATCAGTCCTGCTCTCAACTGTTGATTCTTTCCTAGGACTACTAGAATTGATGATGACCAGGAAAATGATGGTTTTACCCTCATGGCATAGAAAATATTTTAAAATCCATAATTCCATTGGGAGAATAGTTAATAGAACTGATGTGTTTACATCCTTTGAAATACATGCTATCCTTGGTTTACTTGAGGCATTAATTATTTTAGTCAATATCACAAAAATGGAAGTGATATTGGAACACTCCAATTAGGGATGATCTCTCTATGTTTGAAATAAAAAGAAGAAATTAACATGCTACATAAATTTGACCTTTCTGTTCACAAGTGCTTCATCAAGACAGACTGTTTGATTCTTTTCTTTTAAATCACATGCCTTTAGAAACTTCTACAGATCTTCATTAAAGTATATTCACTATAGTAATTTGGATCAGACATCCTAACAGCACACTTCTACTCAGTTACTGATTC
The DNA here is from genome assembly GCA_007570785.1 of Antilocapra americana. Classification (NCBI taxonomy): domain Eukaryota; kingdom Metazoa; phylum Chordata; class Mammalia; order Artiodactyla; family Antilocapridae; genus Antilocapra; species Antilocapra americana. The sequence goes on along the minus strand of ML664161.1, from coordinate 466,104 downwards.
TGAAAATAAAAAAAAACAAAACAACAACAACAAAAAAAAAACCCTCTAAGTTCCGGCTTTGGATCTGGTCACAGTATTTTGGAACCTCCTTGTTCAACGTCCAAAGCATGCCTCCAATGTAATTAAAAAGAATGAAGCCACAACCATATGAAATACTAGGTAGAAGAACATGATCAAACCCCTTCTCTTAGGGAACTGTAAGGTGATTGGATTGTAGTTGAAGAGCTTCCACTCCACTGAGCTCTAGTTAAAGAACCTCTCTTTCTTTGTCATGGTGTGTGTGCCTATGGCCAGGCGAGTGGAGGTCATGTGTGTGGCAAGGACAGAGGCATGTCCTGGCTCAAGTGGCACAACCCTGAGACAGGAATAGAAGGTTGCATGGCTGAGGACACATCCTCACAAAGGTGTACACTTGAGAAGATTCCACATATACACTTCAGTGCTGATTTAAATGCCAGACACTGTGATGACACCATAACTTAGGTGGTATTTACCATTCTAGAGTTAATGGAATTAAGTTCCATGTTAATTATCTTTAAGTAACAAATGTAGTAAATGGCCAGGCAGGGATTGAAAGCATTTTCCATTTGACTACAAAGCAAAATACTATTTACTACAACTTGATACCAGTACCAGATTTATGACTCTAAAAATTCATTCAATAAACATCTATCAAGCACTGCTAAAGCTAGCCATTGGAGAGGACGGTCCCAAGATGGAAGACCAATAGGACAGGAAGACTTCTTTCTACCCCACAAATTCATCAAAAGATCATTTGAATGTTGAGCAAATTCCAGAAAACAACTTCTGAATGCTGGCACAGGGCACCAGGCATCCAGAAAGGCAGCCCAATCTCTTAGAAAGGAGGTAGGACAAAATGTAAAAGACAAAAATAGAAACAAAAGATTTAGGGATGAAGACCAGTCCTGCTGAGGGAGTTGTGAAGAAAGAGAAGTTTCTGCAAGATAGAAAATCCTCTCACAGGCTTGTCTGTGAGGAGCTTTGGAATCCCAGAGGACAGCATAGCTGGAGGGGGAGGGGAACCCACAGAATATGCACCTAACCACAACTACCGGCTGGAGAAGTGACTCAGAGGCTCGCATCTGCCACCAGCAGTGAGTGGGGGCTGGGCAGGGGGGCCAGGCTGCATTATCAGTGTTTAGGGTAAGAACCAGCCTTGAATGCCCTGAGGACAGTCTGAGGGAACTAATGTGCTATAGCAACCCAAATCATGGGGTCGCCATAGACACACAAAAAAATAAAAGAAACTTTCTATGAAAGACTCTAATGCCACATGATGGCCCCTGGCACACTCACAGAACAAAGGATTGTGCCATAGCAAATAAAAAAAGGAGAGCAAGGCAGCTGCCATGTAGAGCCCTCCCTCCCCGGAGGTAGAGAGACAGGTGTGTGGCAGCCAGAGCCAGAGGCAAGGGGCTGCTGAAATCGCAGCCCCAGAGACCACATTTTCTACAAAATTGTGAGCAGGCTGCAATTTCTAACCACATCTTCCTGGGAACCTGGATGGCTCACATCTGCCAGGAGTGTCACAGCATGAGATTAGCTCCTCAGAAAAGACGCATGGCACACCAGGGACTGTGCCCCCATGGTGCACCTGGGAAACCAAGCAGCTGGGACTGGGGAGGTGCATAAGACACACGGACCACCTAGGACAGTGTGCTCGCCAAGCACCGGGTCACCTGAGAGGCTTGGACCTGGGAAGGGCACAAAAACGCACAGCCCATTTGGATCTGTGTCTCTGTGGAGCACCCAAGAACCTGAGCAGCTTAGATCTGGGAAGTGCATGAAACACAGGGCTCACTTGGGACAGTGCCCTTGCAGAGCACCCTGGAGCCTGAGCAATTTGGACCCAGGAAATACACACTGCCTTGGGCTATGGAAGACCCAGTGTGCTCCGTCTGCTGTGAGCACTCCCCACACATGCCAGCGGTATTTGTTTGCAGTGGCCCTACCTCTCCACAGCACAATTGAACAAGGGAGCCTAAATAAATGGCCACCTTCATCCTGTCACCTCAGGACAGAAATTAGACACTGAAGAGACCTGCAAACAAAGGAAGCCAAAATAAACAAAGAAGGGGGAACAGGTGCAACAGATTAAAACCCTGCAGTTAATGCTGAGACTATGCATTTGAAGGGCAACTATAGAACTTGAGAACAAGTAGAAGCTGGAACAAAGGACTAAATGACATTGAATTGACCCTACATTGCTCACAACAGCTCAAGAGAAATAGTATATATTTTTACTATCATTTTTTTTTTCTATTTTACTATTTATATATATATATTACTATTTTTACTATATTTTTGTATTTTTTATAAAATGTAATTTTATATATTTTATTACTTTTACTATATAGTAAAAATATGTTTTACTATATATTTTTGCTATTATGCTATTATCACTATTTAATTTTTAAAAATTTTAGTTCTTTATTATTCTTTTAACTTTCATCTTTATAGCCTACTATTACCTTTCCCCCAAAAAAGCTATTTTTGTTAAAATCAAATTCGATATATTTTTTTTAATTTTTGTGATCGATTTTGTTTTGTATATTTTATATTGTATTTTTGAGAGTCTAACCTCTATTGTAGGTTTTTAATCTTTGTGGAATTTTTTTTTAATATATACATATATTTGCTATCAATTTTGTACATTTAGGACTCTAATCTTCTGTATCCATTTTCACATAGGGATTTGATTACTGGCTTGATTGCTCTCTCCCCTTTTGACTCTCCCTTTTCTCCTGCAGGTCACTTATATTTCTTTCCTCATTCTCTTCTCTACATAACTCTGTCAATCTTTTTTCCAGCCCTTAACTTTCAGTCTCCATTTGTCTCTAGATTTGAGTTGGGTCTCATATCTTTCATAAAATGAGGGAGGAAATAGCCACCCAAGTTCAAAAAACCCAAAGAGTCTCAAACAGGATAAACCCAAGATGAAAATCCCAAAGGCACATATTAACTAACAAAAACTAAATACAAAGAGCAAATATTAAAAACAGCAAGGGCAAGACAACAAATAGTACATAATTGGATCCCCATATGTATAACTGCTGATCTTTCATTAAAAACTCTTCAGGCCAGAAGGGAATGGCAGGACATACTTAAAGTGATGAAAGAAAAAAACCTACAAGCAAGATTACTCTACCCAGGAAAAATTTCATTCATATATGAAGGAGAAATCAAAAGCTTTACAGACAAGCAAAAGCTGAGAGAATTCAGCACCACCAAACCATCTCTTCAACAAATGCTAAAGGATCTTCTCTAGACAAGAAATATAGAAAATGTTTATAAAAACAAACCTAAGACAATAAAGTCAATGGTAACAGGATCATACTTATCAATAATTACCTTAAATGTAAATAGGTTAAATGTTCCAACCAAAAGAAAAAGACTGGCTGAATGGATACATAAACAAGACACCTATATATGGTGTATATAAGAGATCCAATTCAAATCTAGAGACAAATACAGACTGAAAGTTAAGGGCTGGAAAAATATATTTCATGCAAATGGGGACCAAAAGAAAGCAGGAACAGTGATCTTCGTATCAGATAAAATAGACTTTGAAATAAAGACTATGATAAGAGAAAAAGAAGGGCATTACATGATGGTCAAAGGATCGATCCAAGAAGAAGATATAACAATTATAAATATATATGCACCCAACATTGTAGTACCTCAATATGTAAGGCAAATCCTAAAAAGTATGAAAGGGGAAACTAACAGTAACACAATAATAGAGTGGTACTTTAATACCCTTTTCTGGTGGCTCCAATGGTGAAGAATCTGCCTGAAGTGCAGGAGAGCTGGGTTTGATCCCTGGGTCAGGAAGATCCCTTGGAGAAGGAAATGGCAACATTACAGTATTATTACCTGGAGAATTCCATGGACAGAGGAGGCTGCTGGGCTACAGTCCACGGGGTCACAAAGAGTCGGACACAACTGAGTGACTAAGACTTTAATACCCCACTCACACCTATGGATAGATCAACCAAACAGAAAATTAGCAAGGAAACACAAGCTCTAAATGATACAATGGACCAGTTAGACCTAATTGATTTCACCACAAAACAATGGATTTCACCTTTTTTCAAGTGCACGTGGAACATTCTCCAGGATAGATAACATGCTGGGCCATAAATCTAGCCTTGGTAAATTTTTTAAAAAAATTGAAATCATTTTAAGAATATTTTTTATCACAATGTGATAAGATTAAATGTTAACTACAGGAAGAAACTAAAAAACACAAACATATGGAGGCTAAACAACATGCTTCTGAATAACCAACAGATCATAAAAGAAATGAAAAAGGAAATCAAAATAAGCATAGAAACAAAAGAAAATGGAAACACGACAACAGAAAACCTATGAGATTCAGTAAAAACAGTGCTAAGAGGAAGATCCATAGCAACAGAAGTTTACCTCAAGAAACAAGAAAGACATCAAATATAAAAACCCAACTTTACACCAAAGCAACTAGAAAAAGAAGAACAGAAGAACTCCAAAGTAGAAGGAAAGAAGTCATAAAAATCAGAGCAGAGATAAGGGGAAAATAAAATGATGAGATTACAGCAAAGATCAACAAAACTGAAATCTGGTTTTTGAGAAGATAAATAAAAACGACAAATCATTAGCCAGACTCATTAAAAATAAAAGGGAGAAGAATCAAATCAATAAAACTAGAAATGAAAATGAAGAAACCACAACAGACAGCACAGCAATACAAAATATCATAAGAGATTACTACGAGCAATTATATGTCAATAAATTGGACAACTTGGAAGAAATGGACAACTCCTTAGATAAGTATAACCTTCCAACACTGAACCAGGAAGAAATAAAAAATCTTAACAGACCCATCACAAGCAGGGAAATCAAAACTGTAATAAAAAATCTTACAGCAAATAGAAGCTCAGGACCAGATGGCTTCACAGGTGAATTCTACCAAAAATTTCGAGAAGAGCTGACACCTATATTACTCAAACACTTCCAGAAAACTACATAGGAAGGTAAACTCCCAAACTCATTCCATCAGGCCACCATCACCCTGGTATCAAAACTGGACAAAGATGCCACCAAAAAAAAAAAAAAAAACAACTACAGGCCAATATCACTGAAGAACATAGATGCAAAAGTCCTCAACAAAATTCTAGCAAACAGACAGAATCCAACAACATATTTAAAAGATCAAATATGACCAAGTGGGCTTTATTCTAGAGATGCAAGAATTCTTCAATATTTGCAAATCAATGTGATACACCATATTAATAAATTGAAAGATATAACCCATATGATTATCTCAATAGATGCAGAGAAAGCCTTTGACAAAATTCAACACTCATTTATGATAAAAACTCTACAAAAAGCTGGCACCAAAGGAACATACTACAGCATAGTAAACGCCATATACTAAAAAGCCAAGCAAACATCCTCAAAGGCAAAAAGCTGAAAGTATTTCCTCTAAAATCAGGAGCAAGACAAGGGTGCCCACTCTCACCACTATTATTCAACTTAGTTTTGGAAGGGCTAGGAACAGCAACCAGAGAAGAAAAAGCAATAAAAAGAATCCAGATTGGAAAAGAAGTAAAATTCTTACTGTTTACAGATGACATGATTTTCTACATAGAAAACCCTAAAGAAACCATCAGAAAATTACTAGAGCTAACCAATGATTATAGTAAAGCTGCAGGATATAAAATTAATACACAGAAATTCTTTGCATTCCTATACACTAACAATGAAAAAAAGGAAAGAGAAATTAAGGAAACAATCCCATTCACTGCTGCATGAAAAGAATAAAATACTTAGGAATAAATCTACCTAAAGAAACAAAAGACCTATATGTAGGAAACTATAAAACACTGATGAAAGAAATTTAAAAAAAATGATACAAATAGATGGAGAAATATGCCATTTTTGTGGAATGGAAGAATCAATATAGTGAAAATGAGTATAATATCTAAAGCAATCTATAGATTCAATGCAATCGCTTTCAAGCTTCCAATGTTATTTTTCACAGAACAAGAACAAAAAATAATTTCACAATTTGTATGGAAATACAAGAAACCTTGAATAGCCAAAGCAGTCTTGAAAAAGAAGACTCAAACTGGAGGAATCAACCTTCCTGACTTCCGACTATACTACAAAGCTGCAATCATTAAGACAGTATGTCATTGTCACAATGACAGAAATATAGATCAAAGGAACAAAATAGAAAGCCCAGAGACAAAGCCACACCTATGGACACCTTATCTTTGATAAAGGAGGCAAAAATATAGAGTAGAGAAAAGACAATCTCCTTAACAAGTGGTGTTGGGAAAAGTGGTCAACCACCTGTTAAAAAATGAAACTAGAACACTTTCTAACACTATACACAAAAATAAACTTGAAATGGATTAAAGATCTAAATGTAAGACCAGAAACTATAAACTCTTGGAAAATAGCATAGGCAGAACACCCTCTGATATAAATCACAGCAAGATACTCCATGACCCACCTCTCAGAGTAATGGAAATAAAAGCAAAAATAAACAAATGGGACCTAAAATAAAACCTTTGCACAGTGAAGGAAACTATAAGCAAGGTGAAAAGGCAGGCTTCAGAATGGGAGAAAATAATAGCAAAGGAAGCAACTGACAGAGTCTCCAAAATATACAAACAGCTCATGCAGCTCAATTCGAGAAAGATAAGTGACCCAATTAAAAAGCGGACCAAAGAACTAAACAGACATTTCTCCAAAGAAGACATATAGATGGCTAATAAACACATAAATTGCAGATCAAAACCACAATGAAGTATTATCTCATGCCAGACAGAATGGCTGCGATCAAACTGTCTACAAATAGTAAATGCTGGAGAGAGTGTGGAGAAAAGGGAACCCTCTTACACTGTTGGTGGGAATGCAAATTGGTAGAGCCACTATGGAGAACAATGTGGAGATTCCTTAAAAAACAGGAAATAGAACTTTCATATGACCCAGCCATCCCACCGCTGGACATACACATCAAGGAAACCACAACTGAAAGAGACATATGTACCCCAACGTTCATTGCAGTACTGTTTACAAACAGTAAACAAACAGAATTGAAACTCAAATACTTGTATATCCACTTATGAGGATCTTAAAGCCCAATAGAATATTAGATAGTTAATGAAATCTGTAGTTTTGGATCCTTAAGTAATATCATCTTTAAATTGTGAGATGATATGCCCAGAGACAATAATACCTAACTTTTGGGAATGGTAGCAATAGGCTTACGTTACTACCTAGATAGTTTTCACAATATGCTTATACACTGAAACCTAAAAAGTTCACTTTAATTTTACAAAATGGGAAAAATCTGTTAAGTACATACCATTTCCTGAAATTATAAAAATGCTAGCAAGAACTGTTTAATGTCAAATTATTAATGCCTATGCAGTGATATACTATTGTTATATTAAGCATATTAATTATATTATTAGTTTAATATGTTATATTAAATATATTAGTCTCTATATGTGACTTTATGTCTTTTGCCCGTCTCTTCAAAATTATGTATTAGTTTGATTCTGTGTCCTTTGGGATAAATTCATGGATAGGTCTTTAGGTATTTCCAAGCCTCAAAATAGTTTCATTGCATAAAGTGAAATGATGAATTAATAAAATAATCAGAACTCTAAACCTCAATTATATTAAAGCATCTCTCCTTTTCCAACTGAACGCTACCAAAATCTGCAAATCTGCACTTAATGAGAAGAAAACCCCAACATGTTTCCTCCTTTGCCAAGTCTTCACTCACTTCTTAACTTCATTTTCTGGCCCCACAACCTCCTTTGAGGATTCAATTAGATGAGAGGTGATTTGGGGGTAATGAGTATAGCCTAATTCTATTTTGATCTGCTACTGGCCCTCTTTGAACCCTGCAGTTATTCCATACTGACTTCTTTCTTGAAATTTTATTTTCTCCTGTATTTTCAGAGAATCCTCCCTCCTTCATCAGAAAGTTCCAACTCCTGCTTTCTTCTTACTGAGTTCCTCTTCAGCTGCCCTTTTAAGCCACCCCCAGGCCTCACTCTGGCTCAGGCCTAGCAGGACACTAAGATAGTCATGTCAACCTTAATCCAGTTGGGGAAGGTCTTTTCAGTACCTGACAAATCCTCTTATGGCTCAAGTCTGACTGAAGGAAAATGTGTACTTTTGTCTTGTCTTTCCACCATTTCAAGCAAATAAAAGTCCTTTTATCATCTTACTTCTCAGATGTATTTCAGACTCACTTCTATGTTTGACAAGATGTGGGGATACACGGGAAGATTAGTGGTTCTCAGAAAATCTTCCCATTTGGCTTAAGGTGAGGATGCGAGCACAGCACTCCAAAAACTTTTGCCAATGTAATTCTGCTTATCTCTTTAACTGCACTCTCAATTTTCTACGTCTTACACAGATAATAAGCTAAGAGTTCAAAACCATTTGGCAGCTCCTCTTTTGTAAATTCCTTATGTGTCTTCTAGCACATTTTGTTCGAACTTGAGTGTTCTCGGCCACAGAGCTCAGCTAGTAGGAGCCATTTTGTGTTGGTCAGCTGTTGACTCCCTCACTGGCTGCTCACAAATTGCAGTAACAGTACTAGTGCAGCACCATGTTTACTGTGTTCTGACGCTTACAAATCCAAGCAAGGTCTATATTATGCCATTTTCAGAAAAGGATACTGTTATATACAGAATGTGAGATGTTGGGATGTGAGAGCTGGACAGTACAAAAACAGTGCTTTTGTATTCAATAAAAAGGAATCAAAGGATTGATTCCTTCAAACTATGGTGCTAGGAAAGACTCAAGATTTCCTTGGATAGCAAGGAGATCAAACCAGTTAATTATAAAGGAAATCAACCCTGAATATTCATTGGAAGAACTGATCCTGAAGCTCCAATACTTTGGCCCCCTGATGTGAAGAGCTGATTGATTGGTAAAGACCCTGATACTGGGAAAGACTGAAGGCAGGAGGAGAAGGGGACAACAGAGTATGAGATTGTTGGGATTGGCATCACTGACTCGATGGGCATGAGTTTGAGCAAACTCTGGGAGATGGTGAAGAAGTGAAGGACAGGGAAGCCTGGAGTGCTGTAGTCCATGGGGTTGCCTAGAGTCGGACACAACTGAGGGTCTGAACAACAACAGTATAGAGAATGCCTTTCCTCCCCCCCCCCAAATTCTCATGCTAAAGACTTAATCCATAAAGTTATAGTAGTACTAGTACGAGTAGGGGGTCTTTGAGAGGTAATTAGGGTTAGACTATTTAGGGCAGGCTCCTCATGATGGCATCAGTGACCTTAGAAGAGAAAGAGAGGTCACTCTCTCCTTCTCTTTCTGCTTGCATGCAACACCAACGGAGGGCTACACGTGAGGACATAGCCAGAAAAGTCACCTTCAAGCCAGAAGAGAGAGACCTTACCAACTCCAAATGGGCCAGTGCCTGGATTTTAAACTTCTCAGCCTCCAGAACTATGTGATATTAATTTTTGTTGTTTAAACCACCCTGAACCATGGTATTTTGTCATAGCAGCATTAGACAAGACATATACCAAGGTTTAAACATTTGGAAACTTGTCAAAAATATGACAGCTAAGTGGCTGAGTTGGGAGTCAGAACTAGAGCCGTTTGAATGAAACCCCTGATCTTTTGACTGTTACCTCTTATGGTTTTGGAATTCTTGTACTTGATTTCCTGGGAATGTTTCACAGCTTTTTCTGTTTCTTCCATAATTGTAATCACCCCTTCACTAAATATTTTCCAGCATCTCAAAACTGAGTTGAGACCTATTTCCATTGCTAGTCACCAGAGGTACTCCATCCATCCTTTTCGTTGTACTTACGTACTTTTTAGTCAGCCAGTGTACAATACATATACTTCACATATTATATGTATATTTGTACATAGATATTTTTATTTATAATATTCCAAATTAATGAAATTGACATATGTTTTAACTTCTAGAGACTTAAAATTGGTGTCTATACATTCCTTAAAAGTAAAGCATATATTTGGCACTCTTCCGTTAGCAGCACATATAGACCTGAAAATATGATCTAATTGTTACATACTTTGGTTTTTCAGAGGGCTTTAAAGGATCAAGATATTTTAGAGCAATTCATATTTAGAGATGTCTGATAAAGTGGCATGAAGATTTACATTTTTGATAAATAAAGCATACAGACAAAAGCCAAAAATAAAATGTACTATAATTCTACATAAATCATGACACTATATATCACAGCTTAACAACTCTGGGGAAAAAATCTATTCAAACTCACTGAATCCAACCAAGTTGCTCAAATATTTTCTTATTTGATTACAGCTTGAACTGCATTAAATTATTTCAATATTCCATGTATGATCTGAAATCCATCAAATATTTCCATAGTTCTTTCTGTTAAAGATGACATTTATCCATGTATTTGAGAAAGAGAAATCAGAAGTGTTGAGATGTAATGATCACAACACTTATCATAATTAAAATATTCCAGTGAAGATCTTAGTGGGGTGTCAAATTTCAGAATATATAATATATCTCAGTTTTCTTTGATCATGCTTGTGCTTCACTAAAAAGAAAACATTTTCTAGTCACCTAAAGTTAATGCTTAAGATCAATTCCATTTTTTATATCAAATCCAATATAGGTTCCTACTCCGTAAAAAAAGGAGTTGAACTAAATCACCTGAACTTATTTCCAGCTCAAACGTTCTGTTTCTAGATATGATGTTTTCATTCTTTGTAAAAATAAAAGTCCTTCTATAAATCTGATCAATTTTTTTGAAAGGAAACCAAAAAGGCAACAGATTGCACAAATACAAGCTATATTTGACACAGTAGGGCAAATAGTTTCTTTAATTCCCTAAACTAGTATTATTCATGAGAAACTAGAACCCAAATACATAAGTTACAGTTGTATTTAACATTGCTAAGAATTGTATTTTTTTCTCTTTGTCCTGTAGTCCAGATCATACACATTTCAGAGGCCAAAATTTAAACAATTTATCTTATGGAGTAATGCTGACTGGATAAAATACAGTTTGAACAGCAAGTCATCCTTAGCAGTAACTGAAATGGCACAGCAGAAACCTAACAGATACATATAGGATATCTTCCTGCATTAAAACCCTTGAAACAGTGTTTAATGCTCTATCAAGAGACAGGGATGAAGGAACCTGCTGCTGTTGTTCTGCAGTATTTTTATTCCATTAGCAAGCATCATTATTCAAGCCTCATTATTGCTCCTAATGAAGCAACACACCAAAACTAAATTCAAGTCAGTGTAAAATATTTGAATGAGTTCCTGAAGTGCATTGAACATGGTGCAAAAACTTGCAGAAAAAGGACAAAGCCAGAGAACAGTCTTTCAAGTATCTTAATTTCCATGATGGATGGGGACACTCTTAGTTCAATTTGCCCAAACTGATACTCGTATAAATGACACAAAAGCTATTTGTAGAGCTACTACTTCTCTTGGTGTTTCCGCAAACAGCAATTTTATGATATGGTTAGTAGGCAAGGCAACACACACAGCAAAGATACCTGCTTCAAATCTAAAAATCACAAGGCAGGTATGCTTGCCAAGGAAAACAATGATGAAGACTTCACTGTTAAGTATACAAGTTTACTGAATAAAGCTTCCCTGGTTGGAATTCTTTATAAACTTCCCATCAGATAACCAAAGATGTAGAGCTTTCTTTTTATATGTTCCCATGATCATATGGAAACAAGTCAAAAATATCATAAAAATATCACTTTAAAAATAATAATAAGATTAAAAGTGAAAAAATTAAACAACTGAACAATTACATAAATGGGTGATAAAGCATGAGGTTGGAGAAATTTGATAAAAGAGAACAGGGAACTGAAAGAAAAACTAGAGCAATTTTCACAAGGTTGAGTTGGGGTGGGGTGCTACTTTGTGTAGAGAGGTCAGTTAGGTGGACTTCTGGGCTTCCCTGATGGCTCAGATGGTAAAGAATCTGCCTGCAGTGTGAGAGACCTGGGTTGAATCCCTAAGTTGGGAAGATCTCCTGGTGGAGGGCATGGCAACCCACTCCAGTGTTCTTGCTTGGAGAATCTTCATGGGCAGAGGAGCCTGGTGGGTTACAATCCATGGGGTTGCAAAGAGTCAGGCACAAGTGAGTGACTGAACTGAAATGAGGAGAACCTCTGGGCATACTAAGTGGAAAGCCGAGCAAGGTCATCTTGGCTGGAGCTGAGATTATATGTCCACACTGTCCTCTACATGTGACTGACTCACTAAAATCAGGGAAATTTCTGAAAAATAAACCCAGAGTTCAGAAACTCAGAAACTCTCTCTGATGATAGACATTTCTCACACCCTGCCTGGATGACAGGTTAACTATACTACGGCAAAACAGGCTCTCATGTCATTCATCAAATATGTCATCAAGCATTCATTTTGTAAAGTAGCTTTAAGAAATATATATCTAACTAATAATACCTGAACAAACTTGCCTGTTTCTTTTCTCAATGGTAAATGGGCATATTACCTAATTTCCCGAGGTGTAACTTTACTATTCATTTATTTTTCTATTCTGAACTACATATTCATTGAATTGAATTAATCACAATATTTGTTTTATGACAATTTGTCTGCAAGTCTCCTTTAATTACATATTTGTGTGAGAGTTTAGTTCTATCCCACTATTTGCTACCTTGAAGATTATAGCCCACCAGGCTTCTCTGTCCATGGGATTTCCCAGGTTAGAATACTAGAGTGGGTGGCCATTTCCTTCTCCAGGGGATCTTCCTGACCCAGGGAGTGAACTCATATCTCCTGCACTGGGAGGCAGGTTCTTCACAACTAAGACACCAGGGAAGTCCATTTATGTACATATCTATAATAATATAACATTCATCAGAAAACTGAAAACAAAACTGGACAGTTGGCGACATCTTACATCTACCAATATATACTGTTTGGCCAAACCCCCATTCCAAAGTAACCATTATCCTGAATCTTGTGCAAAACAGTCCCCTGATTTTTTATGTACTATATGATCTCTTAATTTTTTTGTTTAAATAAAACTTTAAAATTCATTAAAAAGATATCACATTCTAAGTACTATCAGGGGGGATTTTTCATTCAAATGTATATTGCCATTTCATTAAGTTTGTTGTATGTTAACTATATTTTTCTGTTATGAAATATTTCATTTTAAATATGTATAATTTATTAATCCATTCTTCTGTCAATATGCATTTGGGTCCATTCAAGATTATAATATTATAAATTGTTTTATGTCTTCTTCAATACCTAAGCAATTTTCCTTGAGCATATATGAAGGAGATAAAACTGCTGGGTTTAATGATCATTGCTCATGCTCAGTTGCTTAGTCATGTCCAACTCTTTGTGACCCCATGGACTGTAACCCATCAGGCTCTTCTGTCAATGGTATTGTCACACAAGAATACTGGAGTGGATTGCCGTTTCTTCCTACAAGGAATCTTCCCAACCCAAGGACTGAAACCACGCCTCCCACATCTCCTGCTTTGGCAGGCAGGTTCTTTACCACTTTTGTCACTGATGTTATTATACAAAAGGTTGCCTTTGTATACTTATACTAAATATTTTTCTTAAGAGGGTCAACCAATTTATACTCCCACTAGCAATGTATAAGGGTCCACTTCTCTCGAAGATGTGGTATGGAAACTCTCTATTTTAGGGGTCATTTGGGGACTGGTGATTGAGTAGTTTTATCCATGGGAAATACTTAAATACAATGAAAAAAAATTTAACGTGATCTTATTAGCATTCAGAAGTTGATATAGATTGTTACAAATCAGCTATAGTTACTAAGGTAAATCACTTATAGTTACTATCAGTTATAGTTACTAATGCAAAATAACTGTCCAAGTCCTTGGCAGACATTAGCTTGAAGTATATAAAATCACTATGTTATTAGGTTAAAAAATTAAATATTAGTAATTTCATACAATTCACCACAAGAGTTCCTTAAGATATTCTGTTGTTGTTGTTTTTCCCAACAATCCAGAATGACTATATAGTAATGACCTTATTTCCAGTCATCATCTCTTTCATTATGAATATGAAATTATTCTTGTCTATGTTTAAATGAATCACCAGTATAGAATACTTTTTTCCAGACCTTTAAGGTTTAGTAAAAGGTGATATTCTATTGATATTTGACTGAAAATGTCTGTTTGTTGTCTATGGTTTCTACTCTTGAATTCTTAAGTTTGTGACTGTAAATATTTCACAAGGTTTTATAAAAGTTTATCATAAAATTTCTTCCCAGTAATAGTATTTCAAAGAGAGCACAGACAAGCAATTAAGGGTAAATACTGCAGACATTAAAGCTAGAAAGCAGAATAAATTCAAATCTAGGGATTGACTAAATTTCAGTTTGAAATTATATTCAGGTGTGACTAAATCCTGTAACTATAATCCCCAATTATGCTGGATATTTTGGATACTGGAGAAATATTAAATGAGATTATTAATTTAGAAACTTAATCCAAAGAATTATTCTGGATATATGATAAAATATTAAAGTAGAAAAGAAAGATTTTTTTAAAGTATTGACATAGCTTGTTTTAAAGAAACTAAAGCTATTATTGCTTCTATATGGAATTTGACTTCTGCCTATTTTTAAATATAGAGAAATCATAGGTGAATATTGATATCCTGACATTCTTCCTCGTGCCCTGAACAAAATCAATAGGTTTTCCTTTTCTTTTTATAACTCAGAGGTTTATTTCTAGTAGAAACGTAGTATTTGGACATTTGGGGTATTAATGTTTGGTTATATAGCCATGATATCCTCCACAACAGCTTTGTGAACTAACAATGTGCCATTGCACAGATGTTGACGATAGACACAACTAGCATTTAACTATTGATTTGTGAGCCCATCCTTCTAATTTGAGCAACAAGTTGTCACTTGTATTAATCAATTTAACCTTTATATTCACACTGAAAATTTTAAAGTGCTCTTTTCTGTGAACTGTTTTATAATATATGTCAGTGCCTTAGGCTCTTGATTGAATGATGGCATTAATAGAAAAGTTGTTGTCTCTAAATGTAAGCAGTGTCCCTATCAAATAGAAAATAATATTTCCTGACATACACACTGTAAAGTTCCATTTTTACCATGAAATGAGATCCTGACATAATATAAAAGTGCTGACAAGTACTAAGTTTTTGGTATATAAGTGTAATAAAATGTAGAATTTTTAAAATATTTTATTCAGTGGGTTAACAATGTCCAATAGTTTTTAATCCATTCATTCTTTGAACATGTATTTAAGAAAGAGCCACTATATCTCTCAAGCATAGTCTGGTTTCAAACTTAAATAAGAATTGCAGACAAATAGACATGTATAAAACTGTAAAAAATGTGATCAGTGGTACAAACTAAGTACTCTGTTAAGGGTAAGAGATTACCAATGCTTCCTCAAAGGTTTGCAAAGAAACAGAAAATATTTTGACAGTTTATTGAAAAATAAATATTTCTTAAGTAACAAAATCATTTTGCAAGTAAAAGAAATTATTTAGTTATTCAATCACTCACCCATTCATTCACTAAATATACATTTCAGATACATATAGAAAAAATGTATCTAGACAGAGTCTATATGATCAAATAGATAGAGACTATATGATAAAAAACAGTATTGGGAAAGATAGGAAATACCATTCAAAAAACAAAACACCAAGTTGTAATGTAATTTGGAAAATGTACTCAATTACTTCTCACAGTAGTAATTTCAGGTAACACTATTTTATTTCCTTGTTTATTATCTGTGCTCTCATATCTTGCCATTATACAATTTGTAAGCTCCATGAGGACAAAAATATGTTCTGTTTCTGTATCTACCTGCTTTGTATAGTCAATGAATCACTGATTTATTGCATGAATAAATGAAATAATAAAAGTTTGTTACTTTTGCTTAGAAACTACTTTTGTGATTTTAGAGCTCATACATTAAAATACATTTAATTATTTTTTAAAATGTGGGTATAGTTGCTTAACAATGTTGTATTAGTTTCTGCTGTACAACAAAGGTAATGAGTTATATGCATACATATATCCCCTACCTTTTGGGGTCCCTCTCCATGTCTCCCCTATCTGGGTCACCACAGAGCACCAGCAAGCTCCACTCTTATAAACATCTCTAAACCTGGCAGCACCAAATCAAGAATGTCTGTTGTTACTACTTATATCTATTCAACGTTGGGTTGAAGGTTCTAACTTGTACAAGATGACAAAGAAAAGAAAAACATGCATGGATATTAGAAACAAAGAACAACTCTCTTTTTTTCAGAGATGACCTGACTGTTAACAAATAAAATCTTATGAAATACAAGGAAAAGAAGACTACAAAAAATATTAATTCAAGTTAGCAAGTTTGTAGGTTTTGAGATCAACATCAATATGCATTTCAGTAGCTAGCTGAGAATAACTGGGAAAAGTCAAACTACTGTCTAAAACAGCATCAAATACATCAAAACACTGTAAGAAATAAAACAGTGTATGATTTAGATCTCTGTAAAATATGGGTAAACTAATTAAAAATATAGAGATATACAGCATTATCATGAACTTGAGGAGTCAATAGAAGTATTAAAAATTTAAAAATTTTAAATTTTAGTTTGAGAACTACTACAGTGCTACATGTGACACTCTAAACCTAAAAATTCTTGATGAAAATTTAAAATACCTTTGAATACACACTGGTCTAACAGAAAATGGGATGTAAATGTATATATGCTGAGGGTGGGTGGAAATACAGAGCATAATCAACTCAGGTTTTATTTATTTTGAAATTATCAATTGTGTAAGTCTAATTTATTGGCAAATATGATGGGATTTAAATTTTTTATTGTTGAAATCTTGACAGGCAGTTCATATTCTCAGCTTCTAATAAACCGTCTAATAATGTTGGCATATATTCTGGAACCTGCCAAGGTAGTTTCTGGAGCTATATTCTCTACTTAACTAGCTTAACCCTTAAACGAATTTGCAGTTCAATAAATATCGAATGGAACTTTAAAAATATAAATAAATAAAATAAAATACCTTTGAAAATTTGGAAAGGCAAATTGTTTTTTGGACAGAACCTAAAGACATTTACCATTAAAAAAAATTAGACTTAATCAAAATTGTAAACTTCTGTCAAATAAGTTTTTGTCAAGACACCAGGCCATCCAGGTATGACTTAAATCAAATCCCTTTTGAATATATAGGGGAAGTGACAACTAGATTCAAAGGATTAGATCTGAAAGGGTGCCTAAAGAACTATGGATGGAGGTTAGTAACATTGTACAGAAGACAGTAGCAAAACAATCCCCCCAAAAAAGAAATTAAAAAATAGAAAATGGTGGTCTGAGAGACCTTCCAAATAGCTGAGAAAAGAAGAGAAGAGAAAAGCAAAAGAAAAAGGGAAAGATAAACCCAACAGAATCCAGAGTTTTGAAGAAAAGCCAGGAGAGATTAGAAAGATTTCTTAAGGGAACAATGCAAAGAAATAGAGGAAAACAAAAGAATGGGGAAAACTTGAGATCTCTTCAAGAAAATTAAAGATATCAACAGAACATTTCATGCAAACATTTCATGGGCACAATAAAGATAGAAACAGTATAGACCTAATAAAAGCAGAAGATATTAAGAAGAGGTGGCAAGAATAAACAGAACTGCACAAAAATGTCTTAATGACCCAGATAACCACAATGGTGTGATCACTCACTTAGAGCCAGACATCCAGGAGTGTGAAGTCAAGTGGGCATTAGGAAGCATTACTATGAACAAAGCTAGTGTAGGTGATGGGATTCCAGCTAATTATTTCAAATCCTATGAGATGATGCTGTTAAAAGGCTGTACTCAGTATACCAGCAAATTTGGAAAACTCAGCAGTGGCCAGAGGACTGGTAAAGGTGTTTTCATTTCAATTCCAAAGAAAAGTAATGCTAAAGAATGTTCAAACTACTGCACAATTGTGTTCATCTCACATGTTAGCAAGGACATGCTCAAAATCCTTCAAGATCTTTCAAACGTACAAGCTACATTTAGAAAAGGCAGAGAAATCAGAGATCAAATTGCCAACATCCTTTGGATCACAGAATAAGCAAAGGAATTTCATAAAAACATCTACTTCTACTTCAGTGACCATGTGAAAGCCTTTGACTGTGTGGATCACAACAAACTGTGGAAAATACAAGAGATAGGAATATCAGACCACCTTACCTGCTTCCTGAGAAACCTGCATGCAGGTCAAGAAGCAACAGTTAGAACCAGACATGGAACAATGGACTAGTCCAAAATTAGGAAAGAAGTACATCAAAGCTGCATACTGTCACACTGCTTATTTAATTTATATGCAGGGTACATCACGTGAGATGCCAGGCTGGATGAATCACAAGCTGGAATCAAGATTGCCAGGAGAAATATCAATAACCTCAGATATGCAGATGACTCCACCCTGATGGCAGAAAATGAAGAGGAACTAAAGTACCTCTTGATGAAAGTGAAGAGAAGAGTGAAAACGCTGGCTTTAAACTCATCATTCAGAAAACTTAGATCATGGCATCTGGTCCCATCACTTCATGGCAAATAGATGGGGGAAAACATGGAAAGTGTGACAGACTTCATTTTCTTGGGCTCCAAAATCACTGGAGATGGTGACTGCAACCATGAAATTAAGACATTTGCTCCTAGGAGGAAAAACTATGACAAATCTAGACAGTGTATTAAAAAGCAGAGTCATAACTTTGCAGAAAAATCCATATAGTCAAAGCTATGGTTTTTCCAGTAAGCCATATATGGATGTGAGAGTTTGACTAAAGAGGGCTGAATGCTGAAGAATTGATGCTTTTGTACTGTGGTGTTCAGTTCAGTTCAGGTCAGTCGCTGAGTTGTGTCCAACTCTTTGCAACCACATGGACTGCAGCATGCCAGGACTCCCTGTCCATCACCAACTCCCGGAGTTTACTCAGACTTGTGTCCATTGAGTAGGTGATGCCATCCAAACATCTCATCCTCTGCCGTCCCCTTCTCCTCCCGCCCTCAATCTTTCCCAGCATCAGAGTCTTTTCAAATGAGTCAGTTCTTCGCATCAGGTGGTCAAAGTATTGGAATTTCAGCTTCAGCATCAGTCCTTCCAAAGAATATTCAGGACTGTGGTGTTGGAGAAGACTTTTGAGTGTACCTATGTCTATAAGGAGATCAAACCAGTAAATTCTAAAGGAAATCAGTCCTGAATATTCATTGGACAGATTGGTGCTGAAGCTGAAGCTCCAACACTTTGTCCAAATGATGCAAAGAGCCCACTCACTGGAAAAGACTGATGCTCGGAAAGGTTGAGGGCAGGAGAAGGCACAACAGAAAGAATTAACACCAAGAAAAGATAGTCTTTGGAAGTAAAATGTCAAGTCATGTGCCAGGAGAAAAAAACTGCTTATGTCTGACAAAAGACTTTTATTGAGAATTCATAAAGAATGCTTATACTTTAAGAAGACAACCCAATTGACAAAACAGGCAAACTATTTGAATAAGTCATTCACAGAGGAAGATATATGAATGGCCAATAAAGACATGAAAAGTGCCATCATTGGTCAGAGAAGTAATGGGAACATCATGACGATATCACACTTTATACCCACCTGAATGACAAGAAATGACAGACAATACCAAAATGCTGGCAAGGAGATGGAGAAACTAGAATTCTCATTTATTGTTGGAGAGAAAGTAAACTATTATAACCTCTTGGTAAAAGTGGTTTCTTATAACACTAATCACACATTTACCCACTAGCTTACCAATTTCACAATGTATATTTGACTCAAGAAATGAAGACCTTTATATATATATATATTAACACAATAGGACTTAAACACTTTTATAGATATCCTTTCACAATAGCTAAAAACTAGAAGACACCCAAATGACCATAAACCAGGAGAATGGATAAACAGTTTTGGTATATTCATATAAAGAAACACTAGTGATAAAAAGAATAAACTGATGATGATGCAACAGCAAGGATGAATCACAAAAACTATTCTGAACAAAAATTAGGCACAAAATCAATAATGAATGACTATTGGAGTAGGGATTGATTTAAAGGCAACATGTGAATCTATTCTAGGATGATGGAAATAATTTGTCAATTTTGTAAAAATGTATAAATTTGACAAATATTATTTATACTTTAAAAATGTATGTATTTTCCTATACGCAAATCCAACATTGACATACACTCACAGGATATATTCAATAGCAGATGTGACATGCTGAAAAAATTAGCGAATATAAAGTAGATGAGAAGAAAGTTTACAAAACTATAGGGGCAAATAATTAAAAACTAGAGAAGAGAGGTAAGAAATGTATAGAATACCCTCAGAAAATCTTAAGTGCATTTAATTTTCAGGGAAGAAAAATATGAGGATGGGACAGAGGTCATAGTTAAAGAGATAAACGCTGGTAATTCTCTATTAAAAAAAACATATTCTGCAATTGTATTTCTAACAGAGTTGTTCTCAGACTAAATATATGTGGTATAGTCATACATATTCTATAGTCATATATATTGTTAAGCATAAAGTGTAGTTTTTTTGTGAAACTGAAGAGAGCTTTCGGTTAACTTCAGATATATAGAAAATAAGGCAAGTATTCTTCTAATGTGTCAACAAAGACCTAAAACTATTGTTTAGGGAATAAATCTTATCACTTCTCTACTAATGCAATGCTCTGATATTGCATGACCTACAACTCAAACTGTGCTAAAACTTCTCTTTCAAAGGAATATAACATGACAAAAATGCAGGGGGTGATTTACATTATTGTCTTATTGTGACTGAATCAAAAATTCTATTCTCTTTAATTTGAGATTTAATCCATTTCAATTTGAGTTTCAGAGAAGTCAAATATAATTGAAATTAATTGATAAAACTCATTGTGTCTTCTATTAAAATTCTTGGCATAATTGCCCATACTTTAGTCTGGTCTAATTTAAGCCTGTTATTTATTATTAACTTTAAATTGTATGGTAATTAGGTTAATAGCAGGAGGGTAGTACAAATTTCACTGCAGATTTTCAGTCTATGCTACTGTGTGTGCCTCAATTCATTATTCTTTTTGATTAAAGACAGTATATCCTTACTGACCTGCAGATCTTAACTAAAGTCTTAGCTGAAACCATGCCTCCTGATGTTTGAAATAAATATTTTATCGGATATGATATTAACCAGCATAATTTATTAAGCTATGACAAATATTTGGAAAAGCTTAGCATATTTATAAATTTTACAGAATGCTGTCCTGCTGGGAAGATAGAAACTCTTGAGGACTTGTAATGAGCTACATATTCTTATATCTGTACCCAGAGGGAAAAGCTATTATCATGCTGTGGATAAGTAATTTTTATATATTTGGGGCCTTGAAGAAATTACCCACAGGATTAAAAAAGGCAGCTATGAAATAATCTGTAATGTGCACTTGTAACATGAAATGGAGCTAGATTAAGTTTAAATTTAACCTTATGGAAGAACCATAAAACAAAAATTCTAAATCAGAACAGAATTGCTTTGTCATAACTTGAGCACATATTTTCACCAAAGGCCTCTTTCCAAGGTTGCTACCAGATAAACGTTTTAAGAATTAGACTCTCACTTATTAAAACCTAGTGCAATTAGAGCGACAAAGGAATCAGTGCTGGCCAATATTTCTCATCAAACTAGTATTTATTTGATTGATTTTTTAAAATGGAAAACTTAATCAGTCTATTATTTTCAGTAATATAAAAATGTAAGTCATTTTGTACACCAGAGTAGTGATGGAGCTAGCCTCAAGGGACTTGGAATAAAATCTTAGCCCTGCATTTACTGTGATAAGAAATGAATCAACTAAACCACTATAGAGTATGTAGAGTTCAAAGATACCCTCTCTCAGATGTGGCGAGTGGAGGAAAACAAAACTGCCCTGGGAACAAAGCTAAAGGGATTTCCACTTAAATGAAAAAGTTATGACCTTGTAATATGTTAACAAAATTGATTGTTTCCATTGGAATTATGAGGCACTGAAAGCTGAGTAAGGATCCAGAGTTAAGACTGACACTATTTACAACCTGTAAGTTAACAACAGGACTATGTAGTATTTATAGGCAACTATTTATTTAATTAATACATAATTTTTTATAGAAAGGCTTTGGGGGAAATAGGGCTTCCCTGTGGCTCAGACAGTAAAAAGTCTATCTGCAATGCAGAAGAACAGGGCTTGATCCCCAGGCTGGGAAGATCCTCTTGAGAAGGGAATGCAACCCACTCCAGTAATTTTGCCTGGAAAACCCCATAGACAGAGAAGCCTGGGATGTTACAGTCCATGGCATCTCAAAGAGTTGGACTTGACTGAGTGACTTTCATTTTCACTTGGGGTAAATGTGTAAGTTCTAATTTTACAATTAACCACTGCTGTTTCTTATAATCTAGAGTAAAGGGAATCTACTAGTCTACCAATGATGAAACTTTATTCTATGATCCTGCAGACATAATCAGTATTATGTCAGCAAATTCACTGTAACTATATTATAGCATCCACATACCACAAAATTTAGTTGACTGCTTATCATATTCACTTATTTTAATCTATTGACCATTTTAGCAAATAGACTTTGGTAGAAGTAATTATGGAGCCTTTGTTAAATATTTTACCATTTAAATTATGAAAATAAGCACTACTGAGATATAATGAGTTATAATAAAACAAAGGCATTCTGTCATATTTTAACTGTGCATTTTATAATTTAAGTTGTATCTTTAATATTTTTATTATCCATTGGGTTTGGATGGGAATTTCCTAAGTCAAATACTTCCACACAAAAAAAAAATATGTAAAATATAATCTTGGTAGAATTTATCATGAATAATTTTTGAAAATATAGAATGTGTTTTATTTTTTATTTCTACTGTTATCAACTTGGAATCTACACAGAAAGATTAACTACTTAGCATGCTAAAGATCACATAGCCCATAAATGCCAGAATTCAATACACATTTTTTAATTACATACTTTGTACTAGAACCCATGCTCATAATGGTTATTTACCATATACTCTCCTTTGGCTGATAATGACTTTGAAAAAATATTCATCTCACTGAATCTGGATCTTACCCTTCAATGAATGAGAAAGGGAACTAAAAGAGGCAGAAACTTAACTTATTAACTCACATCTCTAATAAAAATTGATCTTCTGTTCAAGACACAGCCTAGGGGAAAGTAATCTTTTTTGCACACTAACACTAGGGCATCCAACTGGGTTAAGTTGCATATTTGAGTTTGAAATATATAGCTTAAGAACACCAGGAACAGGGGAGAGAAACTAAGATGGCGGAGGAATAGGACGGGGAGAACACTCTCTCCCCAATAAATATACCAAAAGAACTTTTAAAGGCCGAGCAAACTCCAAAAAACAGGAACTGAATGCTGGCAGAGGACAT
>ML664161.1:344365-415996 GCA_007570785.1 Antilocapra americana | reverse complement strand
AACACAAAGTAAAAGTACAAAAAAGGAGAGATCTGTGAAAATAAACATTTGCTAAATGAAAAAAAAAAAAAAACAATTCCTAATGACAATCACTTCATCACATAAATTTGAGATCTAAATCTATACCGGCTGGGCAATACATTAAAACAAAATAAATGATACAGTGTATTAATGATGTGCTGTCAGGTATATTAGTGCCCATGATGTATTTGGTGAGAAGAGCAATTCACCAGCTGTGATCATCTTTCCCAATACCTATTACGCCAGTCCAGCCATGAGGAAAACATAATTCAAACCTAAATTAAGAGACATTCTACAGAACATCTGACCAGTAATCCTCAAAACAGTCAAGATCACAAAAATCAAAGAGAGATAGAAAAGCTGCTATAGACCAGAGGAGACTAAGGAGACATAACAAAAGACCTCACATGCCACACTAAAGATGCTGCATGCTGCAGTTAAGACTCCTGCAAGTAAGACTTTAGCACAGCTAAATACATACATACATACATAAAAATATTATTTTTAGAAGATTAACAAAACAAACAAATGAAGTATGAGAGTTTGAGTGGGATACAGGAAAATTTCAAAAAGAAATTAATGATTCAACACTAGTAAAAAACAAATAAAGCCTGGAGCAATGTAGGTTTCTTGGATGGAATAAATCAAGATGTTAATAAATGGCATACTAAGTGAAGGATATGGGAACTCTGTTACATTTGCAACTTTTCTGTGAATTTAAAACTATCCTAAAATAAAAGTTTATTTGAAACAAAACAAAAATCCCAGGCTTACAATAAAGTTGAAAATAATTCTGAGTTTGTAGTGTTGTATGTTGGAAGGAAAGTCAAATCCTCTCCTGAGGAACTTAATCCCAAACAAAGCTTCAAAAATGCCACAGTAAAAGTTCAAAGGAAAATACGTTCATTAAAGAAAGTTCCAAATACTGCAAAAAGAAAAAAGTACAAAGTTTTAAATCAGAGTCTTCAAAAATCAAGGGCAGTTATTGGATCTATTGTACACACAATGTTTAGTTGAGCCATGATTTGCAAGTTTCTTATCTTTAAATATAATTTAGTGAGTATATTTATATTAAAATACTAAAATGGATATTGAAAGTAGGACAAATAAAAATTATCCATAAAAAATGACCAGAGATCTGAATAAAAATCAAATTAAATTTCTAGACAGTAGAACACAATGATTAATATGGAAACTAAATTAATGATTTAAAACAGCCAACTAGACTCAGTCTAAGATCAAATTATTGAACATGAATTAATTAATATATAAGAGCAGCAAAGTAAAGCAAAGTAATAGAACATACGAAATGGAAGTTAAGGGTCATGGAAGATAAAAAGGGGGAAAAACTACTATAACTCAAAATAGATCTCTATCAGGAAGGAAAACAAGGATATAAAGAGAATATCTGGTGAGATCATACCTAAGAAATCTTCCCAACTGATGAATAACAACAGTTTTAGATTCTGAAATCCTGACGCACCTTGAGGAAAGTAAATATTATGAAATTTATTTTAGTTAGTTCAGTCGCTCAGTCATGTCCGACTCTTTGCGACTCCATGAATCACAGCACACCCGGCCTCCCTGTCCATCACCAACTCCCAGAGTCTACCCAAACCCATGTCCATTGAGTCGGGGATGCCATCCAGCCATCTCATCCTCTGTTGTCCCTTCTCCTCTTGCCCCTAATCCTTCCCAGCATCAGGGTCTTTTCCAACGAGTCAACTCTTCACATGAGGTGGCCAAAGTATTGGAGTTTCAGCTTCAACATCAGTCCTTCCAATGAACACCCAGGACTGATCTCCTTTAGGATGGACTGGTTGGATCATCTTGCAGTCCAAGGGATTACCAAAACTTTAAAACACAAAAGGAATGAAGTAAGAGTTTAAAAGTTGTAGAGAGAGGACAAAGGCAACTTGACAAGTCTCATCTTGACAGAGATAATGGAAGCCATAGACAGTGGAAATACATCCTTAAAATCCTAAATTCATTCAAGAATTCTCTATCCCATGGAATCATTTCTTTCTCTTTTAAAATGAATTAATTAATTTTTATTTTTTTCTCTATATTATCATGTTGGTTTTGCCATACATTGACATGAATAATTTCTCAATAGCATGACAGAAAAAGAAAAACAGAGCAGAGTACTCACCACTGAGAGTAATACCAGGTGACTCAATACAGTTACATTTGAAAGATGTTTTTCAGAAAGATGGTATATAATCTACAAAAGTTCTGACTTGCAGGAAAGAATGTCCTACAAAAGAGTAGATGATACACATGAAAAAAGCTAAATGTACTTCACATTTATAAAACAGCAATAATTTATACATTGTGGGTTTAAAAAAAAAAAACAGAATTAAAGTAATGAGCAAGAATCATTTGGTAACTGAGATGAGAGAAGCCAGATACAGTAGTAATCTACTTTACTTGTATTCTTTGGAATGTGATTTGAGGTATTTGTATATTTTACATTTTATTATTATAAACATGAATAGCTTAACCACAGGGAAAAGAGTGGAGATGCAGTGTGTCATTTTCCAGGTAGTAAAGAGGAAAATGGAATAAAAGTTCAATTTAAAAATTGACTAGAAAGGAACAAGTACTAGGAAAAGGGAAAAGCAAAAAGCTCAAAAAGAAAAAAAAATCTAATAAATGAATCTAAAAATATCAGTAAATGTAAATGATTAAGAGCACCACTTAATTAATCAAAAATTATTAGTTATATGGAGGTTACAAGACACAGATATAAAACATAAGGACCCAGTAAATATTTGTAGTCAAATGGTAGAAAAAACTATTCCAAACTATTATTCAAAAATATTAATCCAGAGAAAATATTCTAAGGGAAAGCATAGCCACAGAAACAAAGAAAATGAAAAAGAAAATCAGTCTATAATGGTAGAAGTTTCATTAATCAAGGTGATATGACAATTCAAAATATAGTTCCCCTAATAATCTAGCTTCAACTATAAAACCAAAAGGTTAACATAACTAGAAGCAGGAATTCATAAATCTGCTACTATATTGTGAGGATTTAAAAGCCAATCTCTCACACGTGTACCCCAATGTTCATCGCAGGACTGTTTACGGAGCCAGGAAATGGAAGCAACCTAGATGTCCATAAGCAGATAAATGGGTAAGGAAGCTGTGGTACATATACACAATAGAATATTACTTAGCCATTGAAAAGAATACATTCCAATTAGTTCTAATGAGGTGGATGAAACCGGAGCCTATTATCCAGAGTGAAGTAAGCCAGAAGGAAAAACAATACAGCATACTAATGCATATGTATGGAATTTAGAAAGATGGTAACGATAACCTTGTATGCGAGACAGCAAAAGAGATGCAGATGTATGGAACAGTCTTTTCGACTCTATGGGAGAGGGCAAGGGTGGGATGATATGGGAAAATAGCATTGAAGCATGTAAATTATCATATGTGAAATGAGTAGCCAGCCCAGGTTCGATGCATGATACAGGGTGCTCGGGCCTGGTGCACCAGGATAAGCCAGAAGGATGGAATCAGGAGGGAGGTGGGAGGGAGGTTCTGAAAGGGAAACACATGTATACCCATGGAGGATTCATCCCAATGTATGCAAAACTAACACAATATTGTAAAGTAGAAAGTCTTTATTGCATTTGTTAAAATAAAAAATAAATAAATAAAAGCCATTCTCTCAGTAAATGACAGAACAAACAGACAAAAATTCAATAAAGATTTAAATAAATCAATTATAATGATTGACCTAACATACATGAATAAAAAATTAACCCCAGATCTGGAGGATGCATATTTTCTAAAACACATGGGATACATTTTTTAAATTACTGGTAACTAACCAAAGAGAAGGAGAAGGCCACTGGCAACTCACCCCAGTACTCTTGCGTGGAAAATCCCATGGACAGAGGAGCCTGGTGGGCTGCAGTCCATGGGGTTGCGAAGAGTCGGACATGACTAAGCGACTTCATTTTCACTTTTCACTTTCATGCATTGGATAAGGAAATGGCAACCCACTCCAGTAGTTCTTGCCTGGAGAATCTCAGGGACGGGGGAGCCTGGTGGGCTGCCATCTGTGGAGTCACACAGAGTTGGACACAACTGAAGCGACTTAGCAGCAGCAACAGCAACTAAAGAGAATACCTGTAGAACATATTAAGACTATCCTTAATGAAGTTATAAAGACTATTTTTCTATATCTGCAAAAGTCTATACTGGTAATTATTTGAGTGTTACAACTACAAATATTTTAACACTTTGCATTACTTATGATTACATCACTTTAAAATTATAAATGCTTTCTATTAAAGTGGATCCATAATATAAAGTATTAATTTCATGTAAATTTTATCATTTGATAATAATAATCTGAAACATAACCATCCATTTTAAATTTGTATGGATACATTAAAGTTTGAAAAATATATGTAGACAATATTTATATAGGCATAAAGCAAACAAAAATGAGTTTTTTTCTCTCTTGTCCAATGTATTTAGACTGTATATTTTAATTTAAGCACAAATTAAGGGCTTTACAAAGAAAACGTCTCAAAGAAAAGTTGCTTTAAGCACATTAATATATGTAAATATCTTTTCTTCTTTATGACATGCTTTATGAGATCTAAATCACAGAATCCAGTATTACTTGAGAGTTTTTTCTAAGTTTAAAATTTTGAAATCATTTTTATCCACTGAAAGAAATATATTAATATTATGACACTCATTTATAGACTTCCCAGGCTTCAATAAATCTTAACATTATGCTATATTCACCTCAGATTTTTAAGGAATTAAATTAAAAACTAAATATAGCAGATACAAATGAGACCTCATTTATTTTTTCTATCTCATTTTCCTCTGCTGAGTAAGAGTTAATCCAGCAGTTGCACTGTTTGCTACTATGAAAAATGAATAACATTAACTTCACAAACAAATGTCCTAATGCACATTTGTGAGAGTGTCCCTAGGTTATACACATAGATGTGGAATTTCTAAGCCCAGAAGGTTTGAACGTTTTCGACTTTACTAGGTGGTATAAATACTGTCCTCCAAAGACTTGTACCCATGTCCATACCCAGGACTGCATGAGAATTTTCTGCTTACCTACTTACTAAAGACTTTCCATTCTCAGAGTTCAAATCTCCAGTCAATGAGATGTTGGATAAAAACCACTTCATCATTGTCTTAATTTATTTGAGTGCTTATCAGCTCAGTCGCTCAGTCGTGTCCAACTCGTTTCGACCCATGAACCGCAGCATGCCAGGCTTCCCTGCCCATCACCAACATCCCAAACTCATGTCCATTGAATCAGTGATGAAAGCCAACCATCTCCTCCTCTGCCGTCCCCTTCTTCTCCTGCCTTCAATCTTTCCCAGCATCAAGGTCTTTTCTAATGAGTCAGTTCTTCACATCAGGTGGCCAAAGTATTGGAGCTTCAGCATCAGTCCTTCCAGTGAATATTCAGGACTGATTTCCTTTAGGATTGACTGGTTTAATCTCCTTGCATTCCAAGGGACTCTCAAGAGTCTTCTCCAACACTACAGAGCTTATAGTTTGAATTTATTTTCAGTTTGCAGCAGACCAAAGAGGGCTACAAACTTTTTGAAGCTCCACCCACTAAGAATTGAGATAATCCCTTGAAAACAGGTGGGTTCAGCATTGCTGCAACCAACAGAGTAAGTCAGAAGTGACACTGCCAATCTGGGGGCTCAGGCTGACATTTTGACTTTCATATCTTTTGGAATACTCACTCTAGGGTAAGCTGATCATCATGCAAGAAATCCAGAATGATGTTAGAAGACCTAAGATGCCACCTGGCATTGGAGAGAGATGCATTATCTCACCTCAGCTTTTCTAGCCATCAAGCCTGAGTTCTGCTGCTGCTGCTAAGTCACTTCATTCGTGTCAGACTCTGTGCCATCCCATAGATGGCACCCCACCAGGCTCCGCCATCCCTGGGATTCTCCAGGCAAGAACACTGGAGTGGGTTGCCGTTTCCTTCTCCAATGCATGAAAGTGAAAAGTGAAAGTGAAATCGTTCAATTGTGTCCGACTGGCTCCTCCATCCATGGGATTTTCCAGGCAAGACTACTGGAGTGGGGTGCCATTGCCTTCTCCTAGCCTGAGTGCTAGACAGCACAAATGATGACTCCAGTCCCAGCCATATTCTGACTGAATATGCTTTAAAGATTCTAAAGGAAAATCTTCCAAATGAGCCTATTCAATATTTGTTTGTCACATAGCAACAAATGACAAGACTAGATGTTTATCGGTGATTCAAACAATCTCTACATTGAAGCATCTATTCATATTACTCACTCATATTGAAAATAAATTTTCTCACTGCTGATTAGGATTTTGTAAACAGCATTCTAGTTCAAAAGTTTATATACATATCTTTACCAGCTCTCTGCTTGTCTGACTTTATGCCATTCTTTCTGTTTTGTAAATTCAAATTTTAATGAACAAAATTCCTTCCTTTTACTTTCAAGTTCAATTTAAAATGTTTCCTTAGAAATAGTAGTTTTTAATCTAACACTAATCAAATGTTCATTACTTTTCTGAGAATTGTGCACTCTGCCTGGATCACAAATTTCTAATCTATCTGGAATTGATTATTATATACAGATATAGATATAGATTTAATTTTCCACTGGTCTAGATTATTAGTTCTCCCACATATGAAGCTTGTATACTTGCACTGATATACTTCTGAGCATTTTACCTTTCATTGGTCTCTTTGTCTATCAGTTTATCAATAACATAGTCTTAATATAGCTTTGTGGTAAGGTATGTTATATGTAAGATTAATTCTCATCCGGTTCTTAAAACATTTCCCATATGTTCTTCAAAAATTAGCCTATATTTGCCTATGCAAATTTTATAAATAGATTATTTAGTTTTATTAAAAACCTTTTGGATTTTGAATGAAAATGCACTGTATTTACAAATTGACATCTCATTGTTACAGAGTTCTCATAGTAGATTATCTATGCTTTTTGTGTGATCATTATCTTTTCTTCAATTTAGGCTTTTACATATTTTACTAGATTCATTCTCAGGTGCCATATTGTTTTGATTATTACTGTCAGCTGAGTCTTTTTATTATGCTCTATGTCCCAGTTTGATATTAACAGTATTGAAAAGTAGTAACTTATTTATTTACTTTTTCATTGTGCTTCTGGTATTGCTTATTATAACTGGCAGGTTCTGCCTACCAATGCAATACTGCAAACAGTCATGCAGGTGAACTCCCAATCTTGTTCCTTAATATAAGGGATAGATTCTAGACAACTTCTAATAAGTACAATTTTTAACAGATGCTTTAAATCGAATTGTGGAAGGCTGTTTATGTGCCAAGTCTGAATAATGAAAGAAAGCCAAATTTTGCCTATGACTCTTCTACATTTATTAATATGCTCTTAGGCTTTTCTCTGTAGCCCATTAAAATAGTGTATTGCATTAATTTTCTACACTGAAGCATCCCTGCATTTCAAGATAAGCATCCTTAGTTATGATTTACCATAATTCATCTAATCTAATATGCCACTGATTGTGAGATGAATTATTATTTAGTGAACATCTAAGGAGTAACAAAAATAAACAGTTTCTTATAAGTTAGAACCCCATAATTCCATATCACTCAGAATTATTATTTCATACTTTTTGAAGGATCTGTTTATAGAAATACAGCTTGAAATACAGTTTTTGTTACTTGACACAAAATATAATTTATATTATATATAAATAAATAAATTCCTTAATGAGTATTTTTACATTTTTTACATTCTAAGTTTGAACATATTGCCATAAGAAACTATAACACAAATTTATCTATGGAAATTTTTATTTCTTAGACTCCATAAAGCACTTAACTGTTGCTTTGAAAGGAATATGAAATTGTGGTCATTCCTTCAATAATAAATGTTTGCTTCAGATTTATTCTTCATTAGTTTTTTCTAGTCTTCTAACACACAAAATAATTTCATTTCAAATGCTAATTCATTATTTTTTTGTTGTTGCAGCTATTTCAAATGGAAAATAATCTTAACAGGCAAACTACCTAAAGTGACAGTAATAAGAAGAGCTGTGAACAAGGTCGTGTATATGCAGTTCATGAAAACTATTGATAAATTTACCAACACTTAACATAGCCCTCCCTCTAATATTTTCAAGGACTGAACAGTAATACAGGAAGAGGACCATTTAATATGTCTCTATATTTATCTTTTTCTATATTTAAAGATTAATCTAATAAGCTTTTGAATATAATGTTTCCTATATCCGATTTTACATATATGCTTTCAAAAAGAAAAAAAATACACATAAACTGCCTCTATAAGATTAAAATTTGGCAAAATACCAAAGAATTTTGAATTCATTTTTGGACATGACTTAGCATATATTACTTATTGGGTCAACAATATGAAGATGTCTGACAAGAAAAGAAATATATAATTAATAGTATATTCCATAAAGCTCATTTTTATAATCTTAACATCAAGAAAATCTATAATTTTATTATAATAAACTATGAAACATAATTATGTTTTATTAAGAGTAATGATCTTACAAATTTAAAAACTGAATCATAAAAATTTTAATACATGATCTTCAAAGTATAAATTAAATATAAACATAATTTTAATCGTTAACTCCTTATAAGTAAAATATAAACTATAATATAAAATTTTAATCAAAATTATTTTAATAAATATGAACTGCAAAATGTATTAAATACTAATGATGTATTCTCAAATCTTGTTCAGTATTCATCCATGCTGTATATGTGCTCAGTTACTTCAGTCGTGCCTTACTCTTTGTGACGCTATGGATGGTAACCCATCAGGCTCCTCTGTCAGTGGGATTCTCCAGGGAAGAATATTGGAGAGGATGCCATGCCCTCGTCTAGGGGATAGTCCCGACCCAGGGATGGACCTCGTGTCTCTTACATCTCATACTGGCAGACAGGTTCTTTACCACTAGCACCTCCTCTGAAGCCTTTATGCAGTAGTCAGTGTGAAACACTGATATTGTATACTACATCTAGACCTATAAATAAGACTGGGAAGCCTGGCATGCTGCAGTTCATAGAGTCACAAAGAGTTGGACACGACTGAGAGACTGAACTGAACTGAGGCCTATAAAAGATATTTAATGTTAATACAACTTCTTTAATATTGCAAATATTCCTTAGCTACCATGTGCAATTTTTTTATATACTAAAAAGCACAGACAAGAACTGTGAAGAAACAACGAAATGTGTGCACACCACAAACAGGAAGTGATAGTTGCTGTATAAGAATCAGTTGCATCCATGCTATTCTAAAGGAAGTATGTGATAAGTTAATTCATCTGTCTTTTCTTGTACTCCATTTGTTTTCTATTGCTGTCCTAATAATTAGCACAAGCTTAACGACCTCAACAAAATTATCTTATTGTTTCCATAAGTCAGAATTCCTACAGGAT
This sequence comes from Antilocapra americana, assembly GCA_007570785.1. Taxonomy (NCBI): domain Eukaryota; kingdom Metazoa; phylum Chordata; class Mammalia; order Artiodactyla; family Antilocapridae; genus Antilocapra; species Antilocapra americana. The sequence goes on along the minus strand of ML664161.1, from coordinate 406,504 downwards.
CTAATTAGACTAATATCAAGGATGTTGGAAGGGCTTTATTCCTATCTAGCGATGTCTTGGAAAATCTATTTTCTGGCCTTTTCCAGATCCTAAAGACCATTCACATTCCTTGTCTTAACCAAATTTTCAGAAACATAGACTTGATTGAAATAAAAGGGTGTTTTGTGGAGGACCGGGTGGTTAGCCTAGGAGACATAGATGCAAGAAGGACTTAAGTTGTGCTCCTCTAGACTACAAAATAGGGCTTCCCTCATAGCTCAGTTGGTAAAGAATACACACTTAATGCAGGTGACCCCAGTTCAATTCTTGGATTGGGAAGATCCCCTGGAGAAGGAATAGATTACCCACTCCAGTATTCTTGGGCTTCCCTGGTGGCTCCACTGGTAAAGAATCTGCCTGCAGTGTGGGAGATCTGAATTCCATCCCTGGGTTGGGACAATCCCCTGGAGGAAGGAGGGCATAGCAACCCACTCCAGTATTCTTGCCTGGAAAATCCCCATGGATAGATTTTCTCACACATGACTGAGCAACTAAACACACAGAATAGACTACAAAATGAGGTAGGCTTACGAAGGCAAAACCCAAAAGATTCAGTAAGTTACATGAATTCTTTATCAAGAACTATAATTGAAGCTGCCAAGAAATACAGGTGCTTATCAAGTAATGATTGGTTGGGGTCTGAAATGGCATAGTTACAAGGGGGGAACAACCTTAAGACACAAGGCTGCAGCTTGCAGATGTTGATTTTAAAAAGGCTGATGTCCTTGAGTTGTGTATGGTTCACAGAGGGTTCGCATTCTCTGTAGTGCAGGGACAAATCTGAGACCAGGTCCTCAACAGTTGCTCAATTCTGGGTTTGTACACCTGAACTAAGATCTTCCATCATAACTTCATTCTCTCATCATCCATCCCACCTCTATCTTCAAAGCCAACAAAGAGTTTCATTTCTCTGACCATTTCCCATAGGTAAAATCCCCTTTCATCATAGCTAGAAAAGATACTCTGCTTTAAAGTTAGTTTGGGCCCATGTGGATAATCCAAGGTCCTTTTAATTATTTTTGCAAGATTCCTTTTCCATATAAAGTAACATATTCACAAAATCTGGGTATTAGACCCTGGAAATCTTGGATGGCCATTATTCAGCTTACTATTAAGTATTTTCACCACACAAATCTTTCCCAAACCCTAAGCAGTATTTGTTTTCAACATATTATATATAGCAGCAGAGCCCAGGAAGAGTTATGCCACTCAGATATGAGGAAATTTTGCTTCAAGGGAAAAAGATGTAGAAAAGTGTTTACCTGGGACTTAGAAAAAAATGTTAGCCCAAGAACAAATATTGTATTTAATACTTTGTGATATGCTAATGATGAACATCAGAATACAAGTGAGAGAAGTCTCTGAATTTTCTTTATTTATATTTTTACATCTGTGATATATAGGATTTACCATAGAATGGAGCTCAGAATCCCTAAGGACCTTCTTATTTGGGTCTACTGTCCTTGCTGTTTAGTTGCTAAGAAATGTTCAACTCTTTTGCAACCCCATGGACTATAGCTCTCCAGGTTTCTTTGTCCATGGGACTCACAGACAAGAATACTGGGGTGGGCAGCCATTTCCTTCTCCAGGGCATCTTCCCAATCCAGAGATTGAACCATGTCTTCTGCATTGATAGGTATATTCTTTTGCCACTGAGCTACCAGGGAAGTCATATTTGAGTCCAATTGCAGTATTAAATGTAACTTCAAGGTTATTGGGCTTTCCAGTATTCTTGGCTGGGAAATCCCATGGACAGAGGAACCTGGTAGGCTATAGTCCACGGGGTCACAAAAGAGTCAAACATGACTTAGTAACTAAACAGTAACAACAGGGTTACTACAACCAGAATGCTTTCCATAACATGTAAGAAACCAATGAACCAACAGTATTATTCCCATTTTCTTTTTCACAGTTCATTCTAGAGGTTTGCTGCTATTCCCACATCTCTTCTGTCTAAGGACATGTTAAGACTGTACTTTCCTGACTCCATCCATGGTGTATTGTTAGTTCAAAAGACTGAATTTTTTTGAGATTTTACTCTATTTTCAAATTGAGAAGTTAACTGTCAGAATTTTATATTTATACCCTGACAGAAAATCTGAGGCCTCTCAGTCAGACAGAAAGAATTTATTACTCAAGACAAAAGAAGGAGCTGCCAAAGTGACACCATAACATTTGTCCCAAGTCCTGATCCACACACACATGATGACAGCTGGATGGTATCTGCACACACATTAAAATGTAATAAAGGAAAGGAATTCTAAATTTATGACACTCTGATCTTATATCAGAATGTTGGTAACAGACTCATTTTTATATGAGGAAAGGAAAATAAGTTTATGTTCACTCTGCAGAGTATACAAATATTTCCCTATGGAAAGATGATATCTTTCTCCTGGAGCATCTCTAGGGAGGAAGACATCCCTAAATTGACTATCCTGGAATATGTTCTTATACTAGTAATTCTATGTTCAGTTAAGTTCAGTTACTCAGTTGTGTCTGATTCTTTGCAACCCTATGGACTGCAGCAGGCCAGGCCTCCCTGTGCACCAAAAACTCCTGAAGTTTACCCAACTTGTGTCCATTGAGTTGGTAATGCCATCCAATCATCTGATCCTCTGTCATCCCCTTCTCCTGCCTTCAATCTTTCCCAGCATCAGGGTCTTTTCCAGTGAGTTAGTTCTTTGCATCAGGTGGCCAAAGTACTGGAGTTTCAGCTTCAGCGTCAGTCCTTCCAATGAATATTCAGGACTGATTTCCTTTAGGATGGACTGATTGGATCTCCTTGCAGTCAGGGAGCCCTGATGAGTCTTGTCCAACACCAAAGTTCAAAAGCTTCAATTCTTTGATGCTCAGTTTTCTTTATAGTCCAACTCTCACAACTGTACATGATACTGGAAAAACCATATTCTTGAGTAGATGACCTTTGTTGGCAAAGTAATATCTCTGCTTTTTAATATGCTGTCTAGGTCGGTCATAATTTTCCTTCCAAAGAGTAACTGTCTTTTAATTTCATGGCTGCAATCACCATCTGCAGTGATTTTGGAGCCCCCCAAAGTAAAGTCTGTCATTGTTTCCATTGTCTCCCCATCTATTTGCCATGAAGTGATGGGACCAGATGGTCTAATCTTAGTTTTCTGAATGTTAAGTTTTAAACCTACTTTTTCACTCTCCTCTTTCACTTTCATCAAGAGGCTCTTTAGCTCTTCTTCACTTTCTGCCATAAGAGTGGTATCATCTGCATATCTCAGGTTATTTATATTTTTCCCGGCAATCTTGATTCCAGCTTGTGCTTCTTCCAGCGCAGTGTTTCTCACAACGTACTCTGCATATGAGTTAAATAAGCAGGGTGACGATATACAGCCTTGACATACTCCTTTCCCTATTGAGAACCAGTCTGTTGTTCCGTGTCCAATTCTAGCTGTTGCTTCCTGGTCTGCATATAGATTTCACAAGAGGCAGGTCAGGTGGTCTGGTATTCCCATCTCTTTCAGAATTTGCCACAGTTTATTGTGATCCACACAGTCAAAGGCTTTGGCATGATCAATAAAGTGAAATAGATGTTTTTCTGGAACTCTCTTGCTTTTTTCATGATTCAGTGGATGTTGGCAATTTGATCTCTAGTTCCTCTGCCTTTTCTAAAACGAGCTTGAACATCTGGAAGTTCACGGTTCATGTATTGTTGAAGCCTGGCTTGGAGAATTTTGAGCACTACTTTATTAGCATGTGAGATGAGTGCAATTGTGTGGTAGTTTGAACATTCTTTGGAATTGCCTTTCTTTGGGATAGGAATGTAAACTGACCTTTCCCTGTCCTTTAGCCATTGCTGAGTTTTCCAAATTTTCTGACAAATTGAGTACAGCACTTTCACAGCATCATCTTTTAGGATTAAAAGTAGCTCAACTGGAATTCCATCACCCCCCCTAGCTTTGTTCATAGTGATGCTTCCTAAGGCCTACCTGACTTCACATTCTAGGATGTCTGGCTCTATGTGAGTGTTCACATCATCATGATTATCTTGGTCATGAATATCTCTTTTGTATAGTTCTTCTGTGTATTCTTGCCACCTCTTCTTTTTATTTTCTGCTTCTCTTAGGTCCAAATCATTTCTGTCCCTTATTGAGCCTATCTTTGCATGAAATGTTTCCTTGGTATCTAATTTTTTTGAAGAAAACTCTAGTCTTTCCCATTCTATTGTTTTCCTTTATTTCTTTGCACTGATCACTGAGGAAGCCTTTCTTATCTGCTTGCTATTGTTTGGAACTCTCCATTCAAATGGGTATATCTTTCCTTTTCTCCTTTGCTTTTCACTTCTCATAGCTATTTGTAAGGCCTCCTGAGAGAGCCATATTTTGCTTTTTTGCATTTCTTTTTCTTGGAGATGGTCTTTATCCCTGTCTCCTATACAATGTCATGAACCTCCATCCATAGTACATCAGGCACTCTGTCTATCAGATCTAGTTCCTTAAATCTATTTCTCACTTCCACTGTATAATCGTAAGGGATTTGATTTAGATCATACCTGAACTGTCTAATGGTTTTCCTTACTTTCTTCAATTTCAGTCTGAATATGGCAATAAAGAGTTCATGATCTGAGCCACAGCCAGCTCCTGGTCTTGTTTCTGCTGACTGTATAGAGCCTCTCCATCTTTTGCTGCAAAGTATATAATCAATATGATTTTGGTGTTGACTGTCCTGTGATGTCCATATGTAGAGTCATCTCTTGTGTTGTTGGAAGAGAGTGTTTGTTACGACCAGTGTGTTCTCTTAGAAAAACCCCATTAGCCTTTGCCCTGCTTCATTCTGTACAACCATGGCCAAATTTGCCTGTACTCCAGGTGTTTCTTGAATTCCTACTTTTGTATTCCAGTCTCCTTTAATGAAAAGGACACCTTTTTTGGGTGTTTGCTCTAGAAGGTCTTGTAGGCCTTCACAGAACCATTCAACTTCAGCTTCTTCAACATTACTTATTAGGTGATAGACTTGGATTACCATGATACTGAATGGTTTGCCTTGGAAATGAACAAGGCATTCTGTTCATTTCTGCCTTGGAAATGAACAAGGAATTCTGTTGTTTTTGAGACTGCATCCAAGTAGTGCTTTTCAGGCTCCTTTGTTGATTATGATGGCTACTTCATTTATTCTAAGTGATTCTTGCCCACAGTACTAGGTATAAAGTTCATCTGAGTTAAATTCACCCATTCCAGTTCATTTTAGTTTGCTGATTCCTAAAATGTCGATGTTCACTCTTTCCATCTCCTATTTGACCAATTCCAATTTGCCTTGATTCACGGACCTAACATTCCAAGTTCCTATGCAATATTGCTCTTTATAGTATCAGACCTTGCTTCCATCACCAGTCTCATCCACAACGGGGTATTGATTTTGCTTTGGCTCTGTCTCTTCATTCTTTCTGGTGTTATTTTGCCATTGATCTTCAGAAGCATATTGGGCACCTACCAGCCTGGGAATCATCTTTCAGTGTCCTATCTCTTTGCTTTTTCATGCTGTTCATGGGGCTCTCAAAGCAAGAATACTGAAGTAGTTTGCCATTCCCTTTTCCAGTGGACCACATTTTTTCAGAACTCTCCACCGTGACCCATCTGTCTTGGATTGACTATAAATGTCTTAGCTCATTTCACTCAGAAATGTAAGATATGCATGGGTAATTGTCTCTCGTGAATTAGGCATGGTCAGATAACTTTCAGTGGTTAATAAATTATGAATGAAAGTGATATTTATTCCAGATGGGATCTTCTAATAAGTGATTCAGTATGATGCTTCCTCTTTCCTCAGTGTCCAGCAAAAATATAAATGACAGATTCTACCTACAGTAGCTCCTTCATAGGTCACAGCCTTGTCACGGCAATGGGGGTTGCATACCTCAGTGAAGCTATGAGCCAGGCCATGGAGGGCCACCCAAGATGGGTGGTTCACAGTGAAGAGTTCTAACAAAAAGTGGCCCATCTCAGGAGGAAATGGCAGCCCAGCCCAGTATGAACAGTATGAAAAGGCAAAAAATATGACACCAGAAGATGAGCCCCTCGGGTCAGAAGGTATCCTACATGCTACTGGGGCAAAGTGGAAGACAGTTATTAATAGTTCCCAGAAGAATGAAGCATTTGGACCAAAGCAGAAATGATGCTCAGCTGTAGATGTATCTGATGGTGATAGTAAAGTCTGGTGCAGTAAAGAATTTTACTGCATAAGATCCTGGAATGTTAAGCCCATGAATAAAGACACATTGGATGCAGTCAAGTAGGAAATGGCAAGAGTGACCATTGAAATCTTGGGAATCACTGAACTAAAATAGATGGGAATAGGCAAATTTAATTCAGACGACCATTATATCTACTACTCTGGGCAAGAATCCCTTAAAAAAAAAACTGAAGTAGCCCTCATAGTCAACAAAAGAGCCTGAAATTCAGTACTTGGGTGCAATCTCAAAAACAACAGCATGATCTCCATTTGTTTCCAAGGCAAACCATTCAACATCACAGTAATTTAAGTCTATGTGCAAATCACTGATATCAAAAAAGGTAAAGCTAACCAGTTCTGTGAAGATCTACAACACCTTTTGGAACACCAAAAGAGATGTCCATTTCTTTATAGGAGACTGGAATGCAAAAGTAGGAAGCCAGGCGATACCTGGAGTAACAGGCAAGTATGTCCTTGGAGTACGAAATGAAGTAGGGCAAAGTATGACAGAATTCTGTCAAGAGAACATGCTGATCATAGCAAATATGCTTTTCCAACAATCCGAGAGACAACTCTACACAAACATCACTAGATGGGCAATACTGAGGTCAGAATTACTACGTTCTTTGCAGTCAAAGATGACAAGCTCTATACAGCCAGTAAAAACAAGACCTGCAGCTGACTGTGGCTCAGATTATTAGCTTCTTATTGAAAAATTCAAGCTTAAATTGAAGAAAGTAGTGAAAACCACTAGGACATTAGACCATTTAGGCCACTAGACCTAAATCAAATCCCTTATGATTATACAGTGGAGGTGAAAGTAGATCAAGAGAGTAGATATCATAGACAGAGGGCCTAAAGAAGTATGGAAGGAGGTTCATAACATTGTAAAAGAGGCAGTGACCAAAATATCTCCAAGAAAAAGAAATGCAGAAGGCAAAGTGGTTCTCTGAGGAGGCTTTACAAGTATCCAAGGAAAGAAGAGAAGTGAAAGGCAAGACAGAAAGAGAAACATTTACCCAACTGAATGCAGAGTTCTAGGAAACATCAAGAAGATATGAAAGAGCATCCTTGAAAGAACAATGCAAAGAAGTAGAGGAAAACAGAAGACTGGGAAATAGTAGAGATCTCGTCAAGAAAACTGGAGATATCAAGGGAACATTTCATTCAAGAATGAGCACAATAAATGGCAGAAATGGTAAGGACCTAACAAAAGCGAAATTAAGAAGAGGTGGCAAGAATACCCAGAAGAACTGTATGAAAAAAGGTCTTAATGACCTGGAAAACAATGATGGTGTTTTCACTCACCTAGAGCCAGACATCCTGTAGTGTGAAGGCAAGAGGGCCTTAGGAAGCATTACTAAAACAAATCTAATGGAGATGACAGAATTCTAGCTGAACTATTTCAAATTCTAAAAGATGATTCTGTTAAAGTGCTAGCTGCACTCTATATGCTAGCAAATTTAGAAAACTCAGCAGTGGCCACAGGACTGCAAAAGTTCACTTTTCATTTCAATCCCAAAGAAGGGCAATGCCGAAGATTGTTCAAACTTCCTACTATACAACTGCGCTCATTTTACATGACAGTAAAGTAACGCTTGAAATCCTTCAAGTAAGGCCTCAACAACATGTTAACCAAGAACTTCCAGATATATAAGCTGAATATAGAAAAGGCAGGGAACCAGAGATCAAATTGGAACATTCAATAGATTGCGGAGAAAGCAAGGGAGTTCCAGAAAAATGACTACTTCTGCTTCACTGCCTACACTAAAGCCTTTGAATGTGTAGATCACAACAAACTGTAAAAATTCTTAAAGAGATGGGAGTACCAGGCCACCTTATATGTCTCCTGAGAAACGTGTAGACAGGTCAAGAAGCCACAGTTAGAACCAGACATGAAACTACTGACTGGTTCAAAATTGGGAAATGAATACATCAAGGCTGTATATTGTCACCCTGCTTACTTAATTTATATGCAGAGGACATCACATGAAATTCCAGGCTGGATGAATCACAAGCTAGAATCAAGATTGACAGGACAAATTTCAACAACCTCAGATATGCAGATAATACCACTCTAGGGCACAAAGTGAAGAAGAGCTAAGAAACCCCAAGATATAGCTGAAAGAGGAGGGTGAAAAAGCTGGCTTAAAATTCAACATTTAAATACTAAGATCATAGCAGCCAGTCCCGTCACTTCATAGCAAATAAATGGGAAAAAAGTGGAAGCATTGACAGACTTTATTTTCTTAGTCTCCAAAATCACTGCTGATAGCGACTGTCACCAAGAAATTAAAAGATGCTTGCTCGTTGGACAGAAAGCCATGACAAACCTAGACAATGTATAAAAAAGCAGACATAAATTTGCCACCACACTTTGTATAGTTAAGGCCATGATGCTTCCAATAGTTACGGATGGATGTGAGAGCTGGACCATAAGGAAGGCTGAGCACTGAAGAATTGATGTTTTTGAATTGTGGTGCTGGAGAAGACTCCTTAGAGTCCCCTAGACCACAAGGAAATCAAACCAGTCAATGCTAAAGTAAATCAACCCTGAATATTCACTGGAAGGACTGATGTGTTGAATCTCTGATACTTGGGCCACCTGATTCAAAGAGTCAACACATTGGAAAAGACCCTGATGCTGGCAAAGACTGAAGGCAAAAGAAGAAGATAGTTGCAGAGGAGGAAATGCTTAGATAGCATCACTGATTCAGTGTACATGGATCTGAGAAAACTCCAGGTGACTGTGGACAACAGAGGAGTCTGGTGTGCTACAGTCCTTGGGGTCACAAAGAATTAGACACAATTTAGTGACTGAACAACAGTAATAACCTATAGTAGGCAGCTTTCCAGAACTACTATGATGTGAAACAGCCAATAGTAACCCTAGATATTCAGTAGGCAGGAAATGAGCCTTGTTTCTTTTACCTACTGAGATTAAGGAAGTGGGCTTTTGTTACTACATCATCACCTAACCTATAAAAGATGCTTGCTCCTTGGAAGGAAAGCTATGATCAACCTAGACAGCATATTAAAAGGCATAGACATTACTTTGCCAACAAAGGTCAATCTAGTCAAAGCTACGATTTTTCCAGTAGTCATGTATGGTTGTGAGAGTTGGACTATAAGGAAAGTTGACCTCCAAAGAATTGATGCTTTTCAACTGTGGTGTTGGAAAAGACTCTAGAGAGTTCCTTGGACTTCAAGGAGATCCAACCAGTCCATCCTAAAGGAAATCAGTCCTGAATATTCATTGGAAAAACTGATGCTGAAGCTGAAACTCCAATGGCCAATTGATGCAAAGAACTCACTCACTAGAAAATACCCTGATGCTGGGAAAGATTCAATGTGGGAGGAGAAGAGGCCAACAGAGAATGAGGTGGTTGCATGACATCACTGACTCTATGAACATGAATTTGAGTAAGCTCTGGGAGCTGCTGATGGGCAGGGAAGCCTGGCATGCTGCAGTCCATGGGGTCACAAAGAGTTGGACAGGACTGAGCGACTGAACTGAACTGATATACCATGAAAAGTAAGTGTAATTTCTCTTCATTCTTGCTTCATTTACTTTACCTTCTAATACATATAGTTGTTTTACTTAAAAGATAAAAGACAATATTTGTCAGTCTTCAAAGTATTTGGTATTTCTATGCATTCTTTTCCTTTTTTAAAAAAAATTTCTTTACTTTATTGTGTTGGTTTTGCCATACATTGACTTTGCTCAGTCTTTATCTACCTATCCATGTCTCCAAAAGATAAAATACTGCTCACCATTCAAGACAAAGATTTAGTGTCACCTTTTAAACAAAGTCTTCTCTAATTACTCTGAAGCAAAATTATAATTTTCAAGCACATTAATGTTTGATAATTATGTGTTGTATTTTTTTTTATAAAATTCTCCTTTATTTCATAGTCTTTTATATATACCTGTCATACAAGGAATAGGAGTAGATTGCTAGAGGTCTGGGGCTTATATCAAAGGTTCCAGCCTTGCACAAATGGGACTAATAAATATTTAATTAGTCACATGATTTTTAGTTTAAGATATTTATAGGCATCTTAGAGGTATACCAAAGCATTTTTTATAAGTTAATATAATTATTTTATAGAAAGTGTCTGGGAATGTTAAACATTCAAAGTATCAAAATTTTAGCAATGCAAATTGCAACAAGGATGTATCTATTTTTATCATGAACTCAAATTTATTTATGTGCCTGCTTGTATACAAAATAATAATCAAACTCAAATGCCTCAGGAGGCTAAGCATGTAAGTGATTAGAGAGGCTTGTGACACTATGGGAAACTGAAGAGCATTGCTTCCTTTAAAAGAGGCAGCCATTAGAGTCCTAACAATTACACAATGAAGAAATGTAAGTCCAGTAACGCAAGATCTTTCAAATTATCAGTTAATGCTGAACATAAAAAATTCATGCAAAGAATATTTTTAAAAGTCAATGCAAAAATTAACATTGCCCAGCTTTAATCGCAAGTATCTAGCCTTCTGGTTACATACATTTTAAAATATCATCTAACATCTATGACCCACCTCCCAGAATATTGGAAATAAAAGCACAAATAAACAAATGGGACCTAATTAAAATGAAAAGCTTCTGCACAACAAAGGAAACTAAAAGCAAGGTGAAAAGGCAGCCTTCAGAATGGGAGAAAATAATAGCAAACGAAGCAATGGACAAACAATTAATCTCAAAAATATGCAAGCAACTCCTGCAGCTCCATTACAGAAAAATAAACGACCCAATCAAAAAGTGGGCCAAAGAATTAAACAGACATTTCTCCAAAGAAGACGTAAAAATGGCTAACAAACACATGAAAAGATGCTCAACATCACTCATTATCAGAGAAATGCAGATCAAAACCACAATGAGATATCACTTTACACCACTCAGAATGGCTGCAATCCAAATATCTACAAGTAATAAATGCTGGAGAGGATGTGGAGAAAAGGGAACTCTCTTACACTGTTGGTGAGAATGCAAACTAGTACAGCCTCTATGGAGAACAGTGTGGAGATTCCTTAAAAAACTGGAAATAGACCTGCCATATGACCCAGCAATCCCACTGCTGGGCATGCACAATGAGGAAACCAGAATTGAAAGAGACACGGGTACCCCAGTGTTCATCGCTGCATTGTTTACAATAGCCAGGACATGGAAGCAACCTAGATGTCCATCAACAGACAAATGGATAAGAAAGCAGTGGTACATATACACAATGGAATATTACTCAGCCATTAAAAAGAATCAATCTGAATCAGTTCTACTCAGGTGGACGGAACTGGAGCCTATTATCCAGAGTGAAGTAAGCCAGAAGGAAAAACAACAATACAGTATACTAACGCTTATATATGGAAGTTAGAAAGATGGTAATGAGAACCTTGTATGCAAGACAGCAAAAGAAACACAGATGTATAGAACAGTCTTTTGGACTCTATGGGAGAGGGCAAGGGTGGGATGATATGAGAGAATGGCATTGAACCATGTTAATTATCATATGTGAAATCAGTCACCAGCCCAGGTTTGATGCTCAGGACTGGTGCACCAGGATGACCCAGAGAAAGGGAATCAGGAGGGAGGTGGGAGGGGGGTTCTGGAAGGGGAACATATGTATACCCATGGCAGATTCATGTCAACGTAGGGCAAAACCAACACGATAATGTAAAAAAAATTAAATTAAATTAAATTTTAAAAAATTAAAGTAAATAAAATAAAATATCATCTAACATCTATTTCATTAAAATTAATTAGCATATCCATAAATTATTTTTAAAAAACCAATTCACTGATTTTACAGTTAGAATTACCACTATAAAATTCATCTTTTGCAAGTTATGTTGTTCTGATGCCTTTGTCTTTAATCATTCAAAATAAAATAGAAACTAATTTTGTTTTTAAATTATATGTTTTTCAATAATAGATGGGAAGATACTATCACTTTTATCCATATTATAAAATTGCTTTTGTTTTATTTTCTGACAACTCTAGTTGCTTTAAAGTTTATATATTTCCTATTTAAAATTGGAAACAATTGTATTCTATTTGCATTTTTGTCTCTCAAGAACTCTGCAAAGAGAAATAGTGTTTCAAAGAGAAATATTCTAGTTTTTATTTCTCAAAAGAAAAGGATAGTTTCAATTCCTTGGACTTTTTTTCCAAGTAATGATTTGTTCTAAATTGAAAAAGATTGTTTGATAACTATCTTTTGAGGAACATGATGCTGGTTGGTTCCCAACATGAAAATGAAATGCTGTGAATTTAGTCTACCTGGCTGAAGAGAGAGGAATTCTTTATGTATTTTTCTCTAAAATTAATTTTCTGAACTCAGTCTCAATTCATATACCAAGATGTAAGAAGAATCACATTTAAGCTCAATATACCAGCCTACCATTAACAAATTATCATTTTTCTCCAGACTTTGTTTGCAACACACATTGTACTCTCAGGAAAGTATTTTTAAGTTGTCCTAATGATGACACCAAAGTTTAAAATATACAGAAATTTTGACTCAATAACCCTATTACTCTTTAGCTGAGAACTTGTGCACTGTTCTTCTAAAGGTACATCCACATAGTATCCACAATGTATACTGGTCAATGGCCTTTTATTTTAGAACAGGAAACAGTTTGGGGAATTTCTTTGCTCTACAGGTTCAATATTGCCACAGAAAGGAAGTTTTTCTGTAATTTGTACATTTCTTTGAGTAAATTTATTGAGTTTTAAGATATGAAAACAAACATAATCTAATCTAAACCAGTAAAGTTCATTGTCAAAATCAACCTAAAACTCTTCACACAGGTTTTCTGATACTGACATAGTATGTTTGTTCTCTTAACATTCTTTGTATGTCATTAATGCAAAGCAATTGATCTAATTGCAATTAAGTACAGCATAACAACAAGGATCACCAGATCTACAGTGCAATAACTTGCCTTCCTATTCTTACTACTCATGCACAGATTTAATTAAATGAGTTTATGCACAAAAGTATTTATCCCAGTACTTAACAAATGAGAAACTTATGTTTTACATAAGTATTGTTGTATTTCATGTGTACGAACCCCTCCCAACACTCAAGAAGGGACCCTAGAAACACCCTCACATTTTCTTACATGTTTTGTAATTTTTAAAAAGTAAAAATGGTTTAACTGTAGTGATTCTTATCACTCTTATTTAGTATTTCCTCTTCTTCATTTTTGTGTGTATATCAGTCAAGTACAATGCTATGGACATTTTCACAATCAGGCTAAGGGGAAGCTGACTTGCAAATACATTTAGTTTAAGGTTAGGAGATTTATGTATAGGTTCTGTATAATCTCTGTGTATTAGTACAATATTAATTTTCTCCACTATATAACAACTAACTATAGATTTAGTGGATAAAAACAATATTGATATTTTATCTAAAATTCATGAAAGTCAAAGTCTGAACATGGTTGTGCAGGGTTTTATCACTGAGGTTTTGCAAAGCATAAATCAGGTGTTAGCCTGACTTTTTTCCTCTCTGTAACTTAGGGTCCTCTTTTAAGCATATGGGTTTTTGGTATAATTAAGGTCTTTGCATTTGTAGGATGCAGGCCTCCATTATCTGTCTGCCTGTCATACATATGTCTCCCTCCATAGACCTTCTTAGATTGCCATGCTCTGAATCCCTTGCTTAAGGAAGAGCCCAGCCCCTTTAATAGGGCTTATTTAACTAGGTCAGGCCCAACCAAAATGATCACCTTTCTGATCAACTTAGAGGCAACTGATTTAGGACCTTACTTATATTTATAGAATCCTTTCACTTTGCTCATATAACTCAGGGGTCCCCAACAACTGGATCTAATGCCTGATGAACTGAGGTGGAGATGATATAATAATAATAGAAATAAAGTACACAATAATTATAATGTACTAGAATAATCCCCAAACCATCCCTCCTCTCTACCCCCAGTGCATGGAAAAATTGTCTTCCATAAAACCAGTTCCACATGCCAAAAAGGTTAGGGATAGCTGATATAACTAAAGTTAATTAGGGGAGTGCTAGACATTATATTCACAGTTCTGCCCAACTCAAGCAGAAAGGATTACACAAGGTGTGTACACCAAGAGACTAAACTCTCAGAAGTCATCTTGGAGTTCTACCTACCATAATGAAATACTGCTAGCCATACCAGATTAGAGATGGCTTTCAGGAACATGCTTGCAAGTTCTTTGATGACTCACTAGGCAATGAGACACTAAACAGCAGAGTCAGGTATCACATAATGAATGGGTCTTCAGTGCTGAGTGGTAAAGATATGAGAGTATATAAATCTAAGACAACTTGAGATTCCATGAAGTCTGACAGCACACATAAAAATTAGACTTTTCAACAGTAATCAAAAAAATTCACATTATATGAGGCTAAAGGAAACTATTCAAAACACCAAATTATAAAAATCAGATTCCAGTCAACCATGCCAGAGGAAAGATTAAACAATATTTACCTTTGGAAAAATCTTATTTAAAGGACAAAAGCTGTAGAATATGTAAGAATATATTATAGGCATGCTGTTGCAGTTACCATTGTTGCTTTTTAAATTATGGATATATATGTGACATTTGATAGTTTTTAAAATTATGTGATACTAGCGGTATAGGCAATTGGATGAAAGTAGTCAAAAATACAAACTTGTAGTTATAAGATAACTAAGTATTAATAGTAGAGATGTAATATATAATAGAATAAATATTAATATAATTAACACTGTTCTATGCTTTATATGAAAGTTGAGAGTAAATCCTGAGAGCTCTCACTGCAAGGAAAATTTTTTTCTATTCTTTTAATTTTGTATCTATATGAGATAACAGATATTCAATAAATTTCCTGGGCAGTCATTTCATGATGTAAGTTATCATGCTGTATACCTTTAAATGTATACACTGCTGTATGTCAATTATATTTCAATCAAACAGGGAAAAAGTGTTTAAATTTGTGATGTGTTTTAATTACTTTATTCATTCTAGAAATATTTAATTTTGAACCATTCTTTTCCTTGAAGAGGCTCCATAGTTTATAAAACTCAGTTGCTACAAAACTTTTTCTCTGTTAATATTATAATGGTTATTGTTAGGCTTTAAATGTATAAAGTTTGGGGTCACATATCCCCAGTTGTCTGTACTGAGGGAAAACATATTCATGTCATTAATATTAAAAACGGAAAATATAAATAAAGATGAACACTGCTAACATTTCATGGTAGAATCAAGCTGCCATCCTCTAAATAATCTGGATGTGCATTTTATTGGTTAAATTGCTTATGAGTATAGATCTGCTGGTTGGAGGTTTCTTATAGGTTTTCTTTTAAAAATCCTATCCATAATGCAGCATATAATAGTTCATATTCTGTTTTCTTAAAAATAGAGTAAGAACTTAAAATCAACTGCAAAGCAATCTGAGGGCTGACTTCTAGGTTTCATACTGTTTTTACCTAAGAAATTACTTTTTTATACAACCCAGTTTGTTAAATACTCTAAAATATTAACTTATGTATCTCAATGTCAAGGTCTGTAGGAATAGAAAACAGTTTTAACTGAGCAAAAGATGAGCACTACACCCCAGTAGACACAGGTTCGAGAATAACTAAAATAGTGTTTCATCAGACTACAAAATGGGAGAGGCTTATATACACAAACACTGAAGAATTACATAAGTTCTAAACTATTATAACTGGAGCTGGCAAGAAGCAAAGGTATTGGTTAAAGGAGGATGTATTGGGGTCTGTAATGGCTGCATAGTTACAAGGGAAGAACTTGAGACCATAAATCTGCACTTTGTAGCTGGCAGCAGACATTGTTTTGAGAGAGCTGGTGGTGTCCTTGAGTCTAATACAGTTCAGAAAATTCAAGTTCTCAGCAATACAGGAACATGTCTGAAAGTACATACACAATGGCCACCCAGCTCCATTTTGGATGCCTGAACCAGTTACTCCAATCTGATTTTTAAATGCATTATTTTCTTTAATGTTTAAGGCAGATATACATGTTTAATAGGTCATGAAATTTTCAAACTAAGCAACTAACAAAGAAGGCGGAGTGCCAAAGAATTGATGCTTTCAAACTGTCAGGGTGAAGAAGAGAGAGTCCTTTGGATAGTAAGGAAATCAAACCAGTCAATCGAAAAGGAAATCATTGTAGTTTTGATTTGCATTTCTCTGATAATGAATGATGTTGATACAGGGTGCTCAGGGCTGGTGCTCCCGGATGACCCAGAGAGATGGAATTGGGAGGGAAGTGGGAGGGGGGGTTCTGGAAGCGGAACACATGTATACCCATGGTGGTATGGCAAAACCAACACGATAATGTAAAGAAAATAAATAAATAAAAAGAAATTTAAAAATAATAATAAAAAAAAAGAAAGAAAGGGAAATCAACCCTGAACAGTCACTGGAAGGACTAATGCTCAAGCAGAAGCTCCAGTATTTTGGTCACTTGATGTGAACAGCAGACTCACTGGAGAAATCCCTGATGCATGGAAAGAATAAGGGCAGGAGGAGAAGGGAGTGACAGAGAATGAGATGGTTAGATGGCATCACCAACTCTAATTAACATGAGTCTGAACAAACTCTGGGACATAGTGAAGGACAGGGGATTCATGAGGTTGCAAAGAGTCAGTTACCATTTAGTGACTAAACAAGAAGGGGTTAATCTCCAAAATATACAAACAGCTCATACAGCCCAATATCCAAAAACAAACAATCCAACCAAAAAATGGGCAGAAGATCTAAATACACATTTCTCCAAAGAAGATATATAGTTGGCTAAAAAGTACATGAAAAGATATGCTCAGTATCACTAATTATTAGAGAAATGCAAATAAAAACTACAATGAGGTATCCCTGCACATCAGGCAGAATGGTTATCATCAACAAATCTACGAAAAACAATGTATGTTGGAATGTGGAGAAAAGAGATCCCTCCTACACTGCTAGTGGGAATGTAAAGTGAGCCACTAAGGAGAACAGTAAGCAGGTTCCTTAAAAAACTAAAAATAGAGCTACCATACGATCCAGCAATCCCACTCCTGGGCATATATTCAGAAAAAAACTATAATTTTAAAAGATACATGCACTCCAATGTTCAGTGCAGCACTATTTACAATACGCAGGACATGGAAGCAAGCTAAATGGCCATCAAAAGAGGACATCATCAGTTCTACATATGCATGTATCCACTCGTTTTTAGATTATTCTCCCATATAGACCATCAGATTACTGGGTAAAGTTTCTTGCACTACACGGTAGATCTTTATTAATTATCTATTTTATATATAGTAGTGTATATATGATAATTGCTATCTCATAATTATCCCTAGTCCCCTTACCCCCTGGTAAGAATAAGATGTAAGTACCAATTTAGCCATGATTTTGACATCCCAATAGCTCATCTGGGTTTCCCAGTTGGTGCTAGTGATAAAGAACCCACCTGTCAATGCAGAAGATGTAAAAGATGCAAGTTTGATCCCTGGGTTGGGAAGATCTCCTAGAGGAGGTCATGGCAACCCACTCCAGTATTCTTGCCAGGAGAATGTGGACAAAGGAGCCTGGAGGGCTACAGTCCATAGGGTCTCAAAGAGTCAGATACAACTAAAGCAACTTAGCACACACACACACAACTAATTTAGTATGATCTGGGTATTTTTTTCCTAATCATTTATTTGAGGTATATGCCATAATATTTTGCAAACAGTATACAGTAATATCTGTATCATTTCCTGTATTATTTCTTTCTTTTGTAATTTTACATATGTCTTTTCTACTAAAACAATGACATCTGACATTTTCAACATTTTCTCATGCTAATTGCCCATACACTGAATTTTTAGTTATATAATTTCTAATTTCTAGAATATTTATTCACATGCTTATTTTTATATTCTTATTTTCCTTAATGTAAAATAAAGCCTTTAAGGTTGACAGATATGTCAAACAAAAATATAGAGCACTGAGTTCAAGTTTAGTTTCAGACAATGGCAATAAATATTTAGGACATACTTATAAAAAATCTGATATTCAAATCAAACTATGCATCCAAAACTTTATCTGGTCATTCTATTCTATCATTTTTTATGCAATTTTTAATTAGCATGTTTCCAGTAGTTTTGTCTAACAATAAAATTACATGATTCTGTATTTGCTTCTCACAAAGTTTTGGACATAGTTTTTAGTTTTTTTACTTAAACATAATATTCCATTTATCCTTTTGACTACATTTTTACTCACTTATCATGTAGAGTTTTAAATGTGGATGGTCTGAAATACTTAGCATTCTATCTAATCTTTTTATTAACGTTTCTATAGTTTTATCTGACATTATGTACAATTTAGTTGAATTATGGAAATTTAGTGAACATTTATTTATATTTAAAATATGATTAATAATAGAGAGATGATATGTCAGGCACTGTTTTTAGTAAACAGGAAGAATATCTTACATTAGCCTATAACAACTTGTGCAAAAACTGTCATTTCCATTTTATAGGCAAGGAATCTATGATTCATTCAGTTTAAATAGCCTTTTCCAGGTGTCTCATTTCACACATAAAGTTGTTAAACTGAAACCTATGGCATCCTGAACACAAATGCTGATTTCACTTGTGAAAGTCACTCAGTTGTGTCCGATTCTTTGCGACCCCATGGACTACACAGTCCACCGAATTCTCCAGGCCAAAATACTAGAGTGGGCAGCCCTTCCCTTCTCCAGGGGATCTTCCCAACCCAGGGATCAAATCCAGGTCCCCCACATTGTAGGCGAATTCTTTACCAGCTGAGCCACAAGGGAAGCTCTCTATACTGGAGTGGGTAGCTTATCCCTTCTCCAGCAGATCTTCCTGACCCAGGAACTGAACCAGGTCTCCTGCATTGCAGGCGGATTCTTTACCAACCGAGCTGTCAGGGAAGACAGATCCACTTGGAGACCAACAGAAACCCAGGAACTGAGCACCATTCATTACCAGCAGCCCAAGGTCAGAAACCTGCAGTGGTTCTGCAGAGTGCAAGAGAGGATGATCCTTTCTTCTCTAAACGTCTTACACAGCCTGTTTTGCTCCATGCCAAAACTGGTAACATAGAACTAAGCAGTTCTTAGATTCATCCGCTGTACTACCTCACTGGTATGTAAGCTGCCAACATGTTTGGGAAACAACATTTGTCACCTTCTGGCATCCAACAGATTTCAATCCCAGAAAATCTCTTCTTCAAAGACATGTATGGTGCAAAAACCTGCCTATTAGTTTCATCTTTTTTTAAATTAATTAATTTATTTTAATTGAAGGATAATCACTTTATAAATATTGTGGTGGTTTTTGCCATACATCGACATGAATCAGCCGTGGGTGTACATGTGTCCCCCCATCCTGAAACCGCCCCCACCTCTCCCCCAACCCCATCCCTCTGGGTCCCAGAGCACCAGCTTTGAGTGCCCTGCTTCATGCATTGAACTTGCACTGGTCATCTATTTTACAAAGTTTTGTCTTTACATTAGTACTAACATCTTATGTATGTTGTAGTACTTGTACTGGACTTTTGACAGAATGTTTTTCTTTGAATCAAAAGTTTATCTTTGATTCATGGATGGAAATGCCTAATAAGCCTAACTTTGGCTCCTTATGTAAAAATCTCCCCATTCTTTCCTCAACATTATGAATTGCTAATAAATACTTTTTATTTAAAAAGTATTAAAGTTTCATCTCATAAGATAAATATTGACCTCAATTATGAGATTAATCTTTAATATAGTTTATGCTTATAGGATTTATAAAAAAAACTTCTCTAATATATGCTTCTATTTCCAAAAATGATTTAATGCTAGGCTATTTTATATAAAAAGCATTAACTGCTAATTTAATTTTCCTTCAAGTGTTATGATTATGGAAATAAGATATTTATGCCACACTGAATTGCTTTTGCCTTGAATTTCAGTTTTCTTAATATAAAATATTTTTGTTTGTTTTTAGTATTTGTACTTGTCAGATATCTTATTTTTTAAATGTCTATGTTACACTTAGGCATATTTCTTCTGAATATACTTTTTTAATACACTGTCTGGTGTATTAAAAAGCAAGGACATTGTTTTACCAACAAAGGGCCATTTGGTCAAAGCTATGGTCTTTCCAGTA
This sequence comes from Antilocapra americana, assembly GCA_007570785.1. Classification (NCBI taxonomy): domain Eukaryota; kingdom Metazoa; phylum Chordata; class Mammalia; order Artiodactyla; family Antilocapridae; genus Antilocapra; species Antilocapra americana. The sequence continues at coordinate 386,110 of ML664161.1, read as the reverse complement.
GTTAGGTACAGATGTGAGAGTTTGACAACAGAGAATGCTGAAGAACTGATGCTTTTGAACTGCGATGCTAGGGAAGACTTGAGAGTTTCTTGGACTGTAAGATCAAACCAGTCAATCCTAAAGGAAATCAATCCTGAATATTCATTGGAAGGCCTGATGCTGAAGTTGAAGCTCCAATACTTTGGCCTGATGTGAACAGACAACTCATTGGAAAAGACTCTGACGCTGGGAAAGTCTGAAGGCAAAAGGAGAAGAGAGAGTCAGAGGAGATGGTTGGATAGCATCCTGACTTGGTGGACATGGATTGAGCAAACTCTAGGGCCAGAGAGGGAGAGGGAGCCTGGTGTGCTGCAGTCCAGGGTGTCGAAGTCACCTGAACAACAACAACAACAAAATGAACATTTCAATCTCTTCTCCTCAGTCTAAAATAGAATTTGGTAAGAAACAATGAGATGTTATTATATTACAAACAATTAACACTCTGAGCATAAAATAATTTTTAAAAGCTGTTTCACAACAGATAACTTGCTTATTTACAATTTCAGGAAACTGAGCCTTTTAAAAACTCCAGTGACTAAATATTTTATTGTTTTTCTGTGATAACTTTGCAAAGACAGAGGCACTCAAAGTTAACATGTTAAAGGTAAAATCCGCATTGTATTCTCATTTACTTAATTTGTCATCAAGTATGGATAAACTTAAGTTATATGTAGTTGCAACAGTGTTTTGCATTTAATTTCAGTGGCTTATTGGAATACTTTTCTGATGAATCTAAGTATTAAAATGCTACAAGGGCACAAATACCATCAAATAACTATTCTCCAGAAAATAACAGGATACAAAATGTACTCAAATTCCAGATGGCTTTAATAAATAATGGAACACTAAGAGCATTTTATTGGCTTTTTTTTAAGTCTATCTTCAGCTTCTAAGATTGTATAATAATACATGTTCTAAAATAAAATTATCACCTTTCTTGGATTTTTAAAACTTAGCTGTCTTGCGTCTTATAATTCCATAGTTGCATTTCTCTAATGGCAATAATAACTATATTCACTGCCAGGTTACAGGGTGTATTAATCTCCTGGCATCTGAAGTATATCAATAAAAAGAAAAACAAACCTTAAAGAATATTTAAAAATGAAACAGCTAGCTACCTTAAATTTGCCCAAATAAAAGACATTCTCGGTTTGTAATTTATTGTTAGTTTTCCACCATTTAAAAAAATAAAAAGAACTAAAATGCAAAGTAACAATGGGAAGTATAATTCATTCCTATGACCAATTAACTTGATTAACTTGTGTAATAAGTGACCACTTCTTCTTGTGATTGAAGAAAGTATCTTTATGGAACACATTTACTGAAGAAATTTATCTTATTAGAGCAATTCAAAGTGATTGCTGAATTTTCAGAGGTATGTAGATGAGAAAAGAATTTAGTACAGTGTGTATTATAATTCTAGAAGCTTCCTTAACTTAATAATCTAAATAGGATATTGAATTCAATGTTCTAATGCAATGAAGAGGGGAAAAATCATTAAAAGAACAACTTCTGGAAATCACTTATCTAATCTTCTCTGTACTTTTTTAGGATGATGGTGATGACACGAACGCTTTAATTAGATGACAGGCTACCATTAGAAACACTGAACAATAATTCATACTTAAAAATTCTAAAATTTTATATCACTATGAACCAGCAAGATCTTGTGCATTAAGACAAGAAAGTACATCCAATCACTGGGAGGATGAACTGAGACCGATCAGGAGAATGAGAACATTTTTCCCCCAAATCAAAACAGAGATGCTTATAGAAAACCTTGGCTGCAAATATAAACCTTGAAAATTGTATGCCTGGAGGGTAGAGGCAAATATCTTCTATATGAAAAGTCAAGGGAGAAAGGCTGGAGAAATTTTTGAAAGATAAAGATATTTCATTTTTTTTTCATCAGCATGTACCTAGAAGGTTCTGATTGGGACAAGCATTTTTTGACCAGGTATTCATAATTTTGAGCTAGTTAATTTGTATCCTGACAATTAAACATTCTTTAGAACAGAATATGCATTTCCAAAGCCCAGAGAAAATTCCAGAGATATCTTTAAGTTCCTTAATGAAGGACTTACATATTTTCAAGCCAGAGTGTTTGTTGGTATTCCATTTATCCATTCTTACATAACAAATGGCCCAATTTTAGTGGCTTATAACAAAGTATCTCTGTGGTGTAATGATTTGACTATACTTCGGTGAGTGGTTCTTACTTGAGAGCACCTATTTGGGTCCACTCAGAGGAGGTGACCCATTAACTTGAGTGGCAGAATTTTCTGGTTGTCGGCTGGGAACTAAGGTGGAGTTGTAGTGCAGAATTCCTGTATATGAACTTGCCATATGGGCTTGGGTTCCTCTTCGCACAGCATGGTAGTTCTAGTTCGTTCCCGAGTGAGAGGATCTCAAGAATGAGTGTCCTATAAGATAAGAAGTGATAAAAGCTTACTACCAGACCAGCAACATTCCTGATATATTCTAATGGTATAACATTCATTCTACACTTGCCTTGAGAGAAAGAAATAGAAAGAAAAACATACTCCAATTTTTGATGGAGAAATGACAAGGCCACATTGCAGAAAGAGTATATGGAATAGGAGCTAATTGTTAAATTTTCTTAGAAAATGCACTCTGATATATTTGTCACAGGAATAATAAATTGGGGAGTGTTCTAAATGCCCTATTAAATGTTGAGCCATATAAACTTTTGCCAATTGCCCTTAATGTTATGCCAAATATATAGACCTGTGCAATCCTTCATGTAGCTAGTATGATACAATACTTGTAATATTTCAAGTAAATGGTATGATGGAATATTACATTAATCAGGCTTGGATCAGCAGCTTGGTTACAAGGTAAGAGTGTTCCCCTCACCATGAAACTACACCATTATCAATGTACTCCAAGACACAAGATGGATTCAGACTTTATGAGTGAAAAAGGTAAAGCATATAAATTTCCATTAAGAAAAGACTGATAAACTTGGATTTATCTCCATTGATTTGGCCAAAATTAGGTCACCGTTTTTTCCTTATACATACTACAGGCAGCTTCATTAAGTTGGTATAATTTGGTAATATTAAAAAATGTAGTAATATTTAGAACAAATATTGGGCAGCAACATCTACTAATGAGCAATAGTCAGAAATTACCTTATTTCCTTATTTCTTCAACATCAAATTGCAATATTCTTAAATTGAGCCATTTTAATTTCTCTACTCCTGCCTTTCTTTCTGTTCTTTCTTATGGATATTATTTTGACCTAATCTCTATGTTTCCCCATACAAAATTGGGAAATAAGTACAACAAGGCTGTATATTGTCACCCTGTTTAACTCATATCCAGAGTATTTCATGTGAAATGCTGGACTGAATGAATCACAAGTTGGAATCAAGATTGCCAGGAGAAATAGCAACACCTCAGATATGTAGATGATACCACTCTAATGGCAGAAAGCAAAGAGGAACTAAAGAGCCTCTTGAGGAAGGTGAAAGAGGAGATTGAAAAAACTGACTTAAAACTCAATACTCAAAACACTAAGATCTTGGCATCCAATCCAATCACTTCATGACAAATAAATGGGGGAAAAGTGGAAACAGAGATAGGTTTTATTTTCTTGGGCTCCAAAACCTCTGCTGATGGTGACTGCAACCACAAAATTAAAAGACACTTGCTCCTTGGGAGGAAAGCTATGCCAAACCTAGACAGCACATTAAAAAGCAAAGATATCACTTTGCTGACAAATGTCTGTATAGTCTAAGCTATGTTTTTTTCCAGTAGTCATGTACATATATGAGAGGAGGACCATATAAAAGACCACTGAAGTGCTGATGCTTTTGAATTGTGTTGGAGAAGACTCTTGAGAGTCCCTTGGGACAGCTTGAAAATCAAACCAGTCAATCTAAAGGAAATCAACCCTGAATATTCATTGGAAGGACTGATGCTAAAAATAAAGCTCCAATACTTTGGCCACCTGATGGGAAGAGCCAACTCACGGGAAAAGACCCTGATGCTGGGTAAGATTGAGGATGGGAGGGGAAGGGGGAGACAGAGCATGAGATGGTTGAATGGCATTACCAAATCAAGGGACATGAGTTTGAGCCAACTCTTGGAGACAGTGAAGCACATGGAAGCCTGGACTGTTGCAGTCCATGGAGTCGCACAATTGGACACAAGTTAGTGATTGAACAACAACTACAACATACAAAAGAAATAATTCATGCAGAATAGTGAATGTAGGTGCATATGAGTATATACACATGTTCATGTGAGTGTGTATGCGTGAGGTACAGTATTGGATAAGTAGAATAACATGAAACTACTTTACAATGTACCTAATCTACATGAAGTAAAACACATTAATAAGATATCTAATGTTCTCTTTTTAGGGACTTTTTTTTAATTTCCAATATCTCCTTTCATTATTTTGAAAAGCCATATACTCAATAAATGATTGATGGATAAGAGAAATGAAAACATATGGCTATTTCAGTCAACCTAGTGTATATCTGGGGTTCTTTCAGCTTACTTACTAGCATGTTTACCAACAAAGGGAGTTGCATTTTTTCCTCAGTATATGTTAGTGAACCTGTGACTAATCCTTTGACATGCTGAACTCACTTGGTAGGTTATCTCCAAGATATCTCATAAATCTGTTTCATTTTAATAAAAACTCCCTTTATATTTTTGTGTGCTTAGTCACTCAGTCATGTACGACTCTTTGTGACCCCATAGACTATAGCCCACCCAACACCTCTGTCCTTGGGGCTTCTCCAGGCAAGAATACTAGAGTGAATTGCAAGGGATTTTCCCAACCCAGGGATCAAACCCAGTGTCTCCCACACTGCAGGCAGATTCTTTACTGTCTGAGCCATCAGGGAAGCCCTTTATATTCTCATGGAAGGTATTAATTTCTATCTACTTCAAGTGATTATTATAAAGTTAATTAAGTAAATGTATATGAAATAAATAGTCTTCAAATTTCAGGTGACTATATTCCCTTTTGGCTCAGCTGGTAAAGAATCTACCTGCAATGTGGGAGACCTGGGTTTGATCCCTGGGTTGGGAAGATCCTCTGGAGAAGGGAAAGGCTATCCACTCCAGTGTTCTGGCCTGGAGAATTCCATGAATTGTCTAGTCCATGGGGTTGCAAAGAGTTAGACATGACTAAGCAACTTTCACTTTTACTTTCATAAAAAGAATCCTAGAGTGGGTTGCCATTCCCTTCTCCAGGGGATCTTCCCGGCCCAATGATCGAACCCAGCTCTCCTGAATTGCAGGCAGATTCTTTACTAGCTGAGCCACCAGGGAGGAATTGGAAAAATACAAATGAGTATTAATACCAAAAATAACTTACATTTTTATAGTCAACTAAATATTGAAAATGATTTCATATACATTTATGTAACTAAATTATTTACAGTATTAACACTCATTAGTATAGGGACACATGAAACAGATCACTATAACTTTGAAATCAACATGTTTCCCGTTCTTTTATCTTCTTTACTGTTCTAGTTTCCTGTCAGTTTAGCATTCCCTCAAATATTTAAAATAATTCTAATGATGATGTTTTTTCCTTTAAAGCCATCCAATACATCTTTATATTTTAATTTTTTGACAAACATGGCCTATAAGGACCTGGAGGATCTTGCTCAATCTGCATCTCTCTCCAATAAGAATTTGAGTTCTTTGACCACCTTCCTTTCACTATATACACTGCAGCCTCACTGCTAGTCTTTTTACCTTAAAAAAATAAAAATAAAAATCAATGTCTTACCATCTGGACGATTAAAGACTATTCTTGCCAGAAATTTCCCTTCTACCTCTTGGTCTAAATTACCTGTGAATCAACCTTTGGATCCTTTGAAATTACAAACTGGTCTTTGTTATGTAGCTCAACATTTTTCCTTTTTTAGACATTTAAAGAAAACATATATTGATGATCTGAAAAATGATTTCTAAAAGACTAGCTTTTCCAGAAAACTGTAGCTACAGTACAATGTATTTATCATGTTACAACATAATAAAATGCAAAATCTATGATACAAGTGATCATCCTTCAACAATCTGAGCAAAGATAAAATGCCTAAGAAACAACAAGGATGACTTGTAATGGATGGGCTTTTGAAGTAAGCACCATTAAAAAAGTGCAGGGCAGGGACAGAAAATGGATATGTGTGTTCAGCTGCATTGAACCTTTGGCACTAGGAATCAGAGCATTTTGTCATACACTATTAACATATTATAAAAGTGTGTAGTATCAAGGACTAGAACCATAAGCATTCAAAAGCAGCTTTGTCAATTAAGCAATGAAACACTCCACAGTATGTCTCTCTATTGGCCATCGTTGAATACCCTGATAGCAAATTTGAAATGAAAAAAAGAAAAAAGTAGCTGCAACTCCTTTTATTTTTTCTCTTTGAAATCAAACAGATATCCAACAATCTTGTTACACACTAATATTTCCAAAATACATCATTCATACAAGAGAAAGACTAAAAAACAAAAACGAGTTTACAGAGACCCAAACATAAGTGAGTATATGTGCTTCACACAGCTTTCGGATGGTACTCCAGAGAAGTCACTTCATAAGTGCTGGCACTAAACAAACTTGTAACATTCTTGCCAGATATTTTAGGATATCATGAAGATAATTCAGTAATAAAGCAAGACTTCTCTCATCCAGAGGCATACAGGCCAACATTGCTCCAATTCATGCAAATGGTCTCAACAGATGTGGCGCTCCATACACCTGGGACATGGGTGCATCAGAGAGGTCTGCAAGGATTTCATAGTACTGTGGTCTCTCAAATGTGTAGAGCGGCTGAGTGCCCAGCTTTACACTGAAGTATTCCTTTATCCCTTCCAGGAATCCATTAAACAGCACACTCCTTACTATTTGTGTTTCCTTGAGATTCTTATAATTTGCATAATCCTCTAGAATGGAATCCACATTCTTCTTGGCAGGAAGATAAAAGAGCTGTTTTTGCCAGGTAATTAAGTCCCAGTCATCAAAAAGCTATGGTTTTAGTTCTTCAGGAATCTTTATTTTACTTCAACTCTGTTTGTGAATGTTTCCTCATTTTCAGCAGTAGGATCTACTTGGTCCCTTTTCTCCTGAGGAGACTGAGGTGTCTCATTGGTATCATCTCTAATTCCAGGTGTTTTCTATTTGTTCTTTTTTGTTTTCACTTCAACATTTTTCTGTTGCAGACCAGAGGTCTTCTTTCCAAGGGCAGCCCCTCTTGGTCTTCCCCTCTGCATACTGCCCCTGATTGGCTTTTTCAAGTTCTCATTGTTTCTGCAGATTGGTGCCCACATGTTTGAATACCCTGCTTTGGAATGTATTCATCCCAACTTTTATTCCAACCACTGTAATGTATTTCACTTGTTTATCCTTTATGGCCACCTTCACACAATTTGGTTCATAAAAAAAAGCCTCCCTTCCCCCCCCGCAAAAAAAATAGAATAAAATAAAGAAGAGGCCCATGAAAGCATAACACTCTTTCACACTTCTAGAATTTAAGCCTCTGATCCTGCTTTGTCACCATTTATGTGATTTGCCACCACTTCCTCCTCCTTCTCCCACCCACCCCCACCAGCACCCTACTCTATACCACCCAATTCCTCATGAGACACCTTCAGACACCACCAGCTCTACATTATGGGCCTGGTTTAGCTCAACATTTTTCAGTGGTTTTCAAAATATAATCCTAGCACCAGAAGTATTAGCATCACCTGGGAACTTGTTAAAAATGCAAATTCTCAGGCCCAATTCCCAAAATTATTGAATCAGAAGAATCTGAAGATGAAGCTTAGCAATATATTTTAACCAGTCCAATAGGGAACTCTGATGCTTGTCTGAGTTTGAGAACTACTATCCTACAATGTCTTTCCATTACATTAAAAATTTAATTTATTATATGTTATATCATCAGGCTTCTCTGGTATCTCAGCTGGTAAAGAATCCGCCTGCAGTTGCAGGAGACCCTGGTTCAATTCCTGTGTCAGGAAGATCCTTTTGTAAACATTTTTGAAGTATAGACCGTGGGGGCTCCTCTACCTCTGAAAAATTCAGTAATAGTGTGTGCATTTTTACCTACTACTCTAGGTATTCTTTACTGGAAATCTCTATCATCCAGCCTTAAAAGATGATGTTTCTCCCTACATCTCAAACTCTGTCTCCTTTGATAACTCCTTTTCCATTGAACTCCAGATTCAGAACCTTTGTCTTTGCCCAGAATGGTTTTAATACAGATGTTAATAGGCTTTCCCCTTTACTTCATTAGGCTCTCAACTCAAAAGCCATAACATAGATGTCATCCCTGATTATCCTGTAAAGAAATATAGCAGTCTTGTCATTCTCTATCTTCATTATTATAAACAATTTCTGTTTATACTTCTCTTGGCATCCCTTAGCATGAAGGAAGAGAGAGTACTACAAACAAATTTGTACTATTAAGCTTAAAATATGTTAAATAGTGGGAAACAGCCAGGACATCCAGGGCATAGTTCGTAGACACAAACAGAGAGAGATATATACCATGTTCTTGGATTGGAAAACTCAATATTGTGAGAATGGACTATATCACCCAAAGCAATCTACAGATTTAATGCAATCCTTATCAAATTACCAATGGCATTTCTCACAGAACTAGAACAAAAATGTTGACAGTTTGTGTGGAAACACAAAAGACCCCCAACAACCAAAGCAATCTGAAAAATAAATAAATAAAAACGGAACTGGAGGAAATCAGGCTACCTGACTTCAAACTTTACTATAAGCTTAGTTATCAAAAATGTACTAGTACAAAAATAGAAATATATATTCATAAAATAGGACAGCAATTCCAGAGACAGACCTACACCTGTGGTCAACTAATCTATGGCAAAGGAGACAAGAATATACAATGGAGAAAAGACAGTCTTTTCAGTAAGTGGTGCTGGGAAAACTGAACGGCTACATGTAATAGAATAAAATTAGAACACTTTTTAACACCATAGACACAAAAATAAACTTAAAAATGAATTAAAGACCTAAATACAGCCAGATACTAAAAACTTTAGGCAAACACAGGCAGAACACTCTGATATAAATGACAGCAAGATTTTCTGATTGTTTACCTCCTAGAATAATAATAATAATAAATGGGACTTTAAACTTAAAGCTTTAGCACACCAAAGGACACCATAAGCACAAAGATAACCTACAGAATGGGAGAAAAATATTTGCAAATGAAGTGACTGATGAGATTAGTCTCTAAAATATACCAATGGTTCTTGAAGCTCAATATCAAATAAAACAACCCAACCAAAAAATGGGCAGAAGACCTAAAAAGACACTTCTCCACAGAAATACAGATAGCCAAAAAGACACATGAAAAGATGCTCTGTGTAACTAATTATTAGAAAAATGCAAACAAAAACTGCCATGAGGTATCATCTCACATAGATCAGAATAGATATCGTCGAAAAGTCAATGAACAATAATTACTAGAGAGGATGTGGAGAAAAGGGAATCCTTCTTCTACACTGATGGTGGGAATGTAAATTGATACAACCATTATGGAGAACAGTATGGAGTTTCCTTAAAAAACTAAATACAGACCTACCATATAATTCGTCAATCCCACTCCTGGTCATATATTTGGAGAAAAGGCACATACATGCCAAAGTTACTACAGCACTATTTGCAATAGCCAAGATATGGAAGGAACCTACGTGTTCCAGGATAAAGAAGATGTAGTACATATATATAATGGAATATTACTCAGCAATTAAAAAGAACACAATAACACCATTTATAGCAACATGGATGGACTGAGAGATTATCATACTAAGTGAAGTAAGTGAAACAAAGATATATATCATATGGTATCACTTATAAGTGAAATCTAATTAAAAAATGATACAAAATAACCTACTTAAAAAACACTAACAGACTCATAGATCTGAAAATCAAACATATGGTTACCAAAGGGGAAACATGAGAGAAAGGGATAAATTAGGATATTGAGAATACACACACAGTTTTTACATAAAATAGATAACTAATAAGAACCTACTGTATAGCACAGGGAATTCTACTCAGTATCTTGTAATAACCTATATGAGAAAAGAATCTGAACAAGGATATGTGTGTATATATATATATATATATACATATATATATATATATATTTAATTAATATATGTATTTGTATATGTATATATATTTATATATATGTATGATTCACTTTGCTATATACTTGAAACTAAAACTACACAGTAAACCATCTATACTCCAATAAAAGTTTAAAGAAGGTTTTTAAAGAAAAACTTTAAAAAAATGTGGATTTCTGAGCCCATGCAGACCTTCTAGATTAGACTTTTTGAGGGTTAAGTTCTGGAATTTAGCTAGTGAAGTGAATCTGACAAGTTTACGAAGTGATTCATACATACAGTAATGTTTCAGAACTACTCATCTAACTGATTGAATGAACATCACATTCAAAGTAATGAGAAACTATCTACAGGTGTAACATACTTTTGTTTCAGACTAGTCTCCCTAGAGGATACGTAAAGGACACAATTGAATAAAGCTAGAACAGAGGTTAGAAGAGAAGTTATGACTGCTAAGTAATACAGATAGTGTCCTATCACTCATTTAATTACTGTGCTAAGAATAGATATGGAAGTAATGTAGCGTTGGAAAAATGTTAAAAGTATAAAACCAACAAAACTTGGTAACAGAGATACGGAGTTCGGTGAAAGACAGTATTGAGATAATTCAGATGATTGCCAGATGCATGGGAGCTGATCCTACAGGTAGCATACAAAAATTATTCCTACAAAAAATTTGAAGCAATTCTACTCAGATGGACGAAACTGGAGCCCATTATCCAGAGTGAAGTAAGCCAGAAGCAAAAACAACAATACAGTATATTAACGCATATATATGGAATTTAGAAAGACGATAACCAGAACCCAACATGCGAGACAGCAAAAGGAACGCAGATGTATAGAATAGACTCGTGGACTTTGTAGATGAGGGTAAGGGTGGGATGATATGGGAGAAGGGCATTGAAGCATGTTAATTGTCATGTGTCTAATCAATCGCCAGCCCAGGATTGATGCTCGGGGCTGGTACAGGGAGATTTCCTGGAGGGGAGGGAGGAGGGAGGGGGGTTCCGGAGGGGGGGAAAAAAATGCCTTCCTGATATCAAAAAAGCAAACAAAAAACCAAACACACCTAAGAATAGATATGGATATTTCAATATTATTCTAAGTGATACATTCAATCTTTCTTTTCTCTTTTCAGGAAATACAGGGCTCTGTTAGCTATTTGATAATGACTGGTGACAGTCCCCCTAGAGCTTGTGATATTGGCTCATCTGCTGAAGTGTTACTGTGACTGTAATGCTTTACTATTGATAATGGCAGTGTAAGTCCTTATACAGATTAGATTATGATTATTACCTAAACTCAATCATTATATTAGAGACTGTCATGAAAAGTGAAGGTGAAAGTGTTAATCGTTCAGTCGTGTCCAACTCTTTGTGACCCCATGGACTGTAGCCCCAGGATGGGGGAGCCTAGTGGGCTGCTGTCTATGGGGTCGCACAGATTCAGACATGACTGAAGCGACTCAGCTGCTGCCGCCACCACCGGACTGTAGCCTACCAGACTCCTCTGCCCATGGAATTCTTCAGGCAAGAATATTGGAGTGGGCAGCCATTTCCTTCTCCAGGATATCGTCCAGACCGAGGGATTGAATCCAGGTCTCCTGCATTGCAGTCAGATTCTTACCATCTGAGTCACCACAGAAACCCAGAGACTGGCATAGTTAAATGCAGTTCAGAATTTTTCATTGACAGTTTTTAACAGCATATTCCCAAATAACAGTTTTTCCTCCTTTTTCCTTCCATTATTTATTTATAGAAAGAGCTTTTTTTTAAATTACTAGACTAACACCATAGGGTATAGTAATATGCTCGATAATAACATATACAACTCATTTAATTACTTTTTACATTTAAAACCAAATTTGAACCAAACGTAAAAATTGGCGAAAATATTTCCAAATCATACAGTTTTTCATTAGAGATTATAATAACATAAGTAAGTTGTTTCCATGCCAATATTTTTGTATATTATTTGCCATTAAGTAAGAATTGTGGCCCATTATATTATCTGACTTTATATTAGTTGATCTTCTAACATTTAACTCCTAATATAACTGAAGAATTGTATTTTACAGCCTCATAGTATCACTTTCTCCTTGCTGTCTAGATTTAATAGCATTACTACTTCAGTGATGAATTATTGCTTAATTATTGCTGTAATAGCCTATTGTTGATTGTATCTAAAGTGTAGAAATTGACAGGATGCCATTTCAGTTTGCTGGGTGTTTTAGAGCTAATAATTTGTCATAATAAGTGACTCCACTGTCATCAATAGCACCATTACTACTCTCTGTGATGTGAGCATGAGGCTTAACTCTGTGGGGAAATGGCACCTAGATTTTCACTATTAACTTGAACTTAATGTGCAAAATTAATTCAGTAAGCCATGAGGAAACTTTTTATTATGGATAGGCTTTTATTAATAGGCTATAATTATGAAATATTGATATCATTGAACTCAATATTGAATTATTGAAGAAATGTTAATTTCCACATGTTATATAACTTGTATATACATATTAAATACATATCTACATATGTTTATAAACATATATTGACATATACTTACCTGTACATATGTGTACAATTACATTTAATGCTTTAAAGTTAACCAAATATGTATATTAAACAAGTATGTTGTAAAAACAAAATATATTGCATTAAAACTGCATACAAATATACATTTTTTATACTTTTCTCGTATTATCCCTTGCCTAATATTCTTTATTTTTCAAAATATTAATACTTTTTTGTTTTAAAAGTGCTTATATTTACATAGTATTTACACCTGAAGAAAACTTGACAGTAGATTATCCTTAATAGTAAAAAAGGAAAAAAACCCTCAATAACTACTTTATATACTTTCTTTTGAATAAAGAGATCCCACTAATTTAATTTTAATATTTCATTTGAGAAGCACCTGGATAAAATAAGTTTAACTCTAAACCACTTAAGTACACTTAAACTTACATAGAGTCTGCATCAATATTAGCAAAGGCAAATATTCTTAATCTTCACAATTGTTTTTTTTATCTGGATTAGTATAGAATACAATTAGTCATGAGTTATTCTTGTATTTTATGAATGTTATTAACTGTGCTAGCAATGTAACACTGTATTATATAAAGATCAAAGGAAAAAATATACATCTAAGAGCAGCTTAAATTCCATCTCATTCTCCATTTCTCTAGGGTTTTGTTTTAAAGGTATTGTTTTAACTATATCAAGAATGTGCCTAGTTCTTAGAATTATCAATACATTGAATTTCTAACTATTTAATATGTCAAAACTGGTATTAATGATGCTGTCACAAAAATTCCTCTTGGAACTTTATTATATTCCTAAAATTTTTTGTACTCTATCCATTATTTTAAATTATATACTCTAAGTATTTTGTAACTTGAAAGATCATTTACGATTCGTAACATTCAATCACTCACTCTCTCCAGGAAAAGCTATTTTCCTGGTACAATAATTATGCTCTAAATAATTAAAGTCTTTGTAACTAAGTACCAAAAACAAATCAAAGAAAAATGGGAAAAGGCTACTGAGAGGCAAAATAAGACTTATCCTCTATGTTTTAAATACCTTTTAGTTTTTAATGTAATGTACTCTATGCAGCCTTTGTATACAGAACTTCAAGTATAGATAACAGATAAATTATAGATTTAAAGAAGATATTTGGTAATGTGCCAAATTCTTCTGAAGCCAGAAAATGTGTATTTTACAGCCAGATCCTCATTTCAAATTATTTCTCTGCTAAAAATTAAGGAATATCATAGATTCATGGATTATCCACAGACTTGAATATGCTCAGGTTATCATGGCATCTGGTCCCATCACTTCATGGCAAATAGATGGGGAAACAGTGGACATGGTGACAGATTTTATTTTTGGGGGGCTCCAAAATCACTTCAGATGGTGATTGTAGCCATGACATTAAAAGATGCATGCTCCTTGGAAGAAAAGATATGACCAACCTAGACAGCATATTAAAAAGCAGAGACATTACTTTGTCAACAAAGGTCCGCCTAGTCAAAGCTATGGTCTTTTCAGTAGTCATGTATGGATTTGAGAGTTGGACTATAAAGACAGCTGAGCACTGAACAATTGATGCTTTTCAACTGTGGTGTTGGAGAAGACTCTTAAGAGTCCCTTGGACTGCAGTAGAGCCAATCAGTCCATCCTTAAGCAAATCAGTCCTGAATATTCATTGGAAGGACTGATACTTAAGCTGAAACTCCAATAGTTTGGCCACCTGATGTGAAGAACTGACTGATGTGAAAAGACCCTGATGCTGGGAAAGATTGAAGGCAGGATGAGAAGAGGATGACAGATGATGAGTTGGTTGGATGGCATCACCGACTCAAGGGATGTGAGTTTGAGTAAACTCTGAAAGTTGGTGATGTACAGGGAAGCCTGGTGTGCTGCAGTCCATGGGGTTGCAAAGAGCTGGACACAACTGACTGACTGAACTAAAACTGGACTGATTCAAGTATCTAGTTCTCAGGTAACTAGGATCAGGAGCTGTCATTTGCTACAATGTTTCATTACAAAGAAAAGGCACCCAAAAATATTAAGTCAATTAAAATTGAATTTTACTATGTGTGTCTTGAGTCTCTGCAAGCTCCATTTTAACAAGTGGCATTTTTTTTACATTTGTTTATGTATTTAACCTTTTAAGTGTTTATTTTCAGATTAAATATAAAACACATATATATGCACCCTGCTATTTATATATTGTTTATAATGTTATGCTGCACCCCTAAAAAGAATGTGGATATCTCCTCATTATCCTTTTAATAACCTTGAATATGTAAAATATAAATTATAGCTTTAACTTATCAATTTTGGACCTTTCAAAAATATCTAAGCATATACATCATTACAAATTCCACTGTTCTATAAGTAGACTGCATTCTTTTTGTTATTTTCTAGAATTTTATATTTCCTTTTTTAGCTTCATGTGTTCTGTGACAATGCCTCTCAAATATTAGTTTGTATCATAATCACCTGGAGAGTGTGTTGCAATACAGATTGCTGGGCCCAGTCCCAGAGATTCTCATTCAGTAGATTTGGAGTGAGGCCCATTAATGTGAATTTCTAACATGTTCTCAGGTGAGTTAGTGTTGCTGAAACAGTGACTACCTTTCTAGAACCATCATTCAGAATTGGCTAGCAAGGTATCCCTTAATTTCTAACTAAATATTTTTGTTAGTTTTTGGTCAATTTTTTATTATTGATTTATGGCAGAGTGAATCTTTATCAGAAAACTGAGCTTGTTTTAGGCACTGTGGACTCAAGGGAGAAAAGAAACAGTAGGGGGACTGGTTCCTCCCTACCTCATCTAGCCCTGCTCTGTGAAAGACACACCCATCTCTCTTTTTCAATAGGCAAAACAGGGTAACATTTATAAAAGGCTTTAGTTAAATGAAGAAACAAGGGATATGTGTTTCTTCACATATATATATATATCATATAACTCCTGTTATGTGATATAGATTTGGTATGTATTCATTTAATTTGTAAATATAGAGTTGAGGCTCATTTGTGAAGTATTAAGAAATGATTGCATATAATATTTCAGAACCTCCTGATATCCACATAACATTTATGTGGTAAAATATTCAGAATACACTTCTTTTACCATCAAAAAGATCTACTATGATGTTACTTTTTATCATGTTACTTTTTGTTAAAAATGATGAAACTCAGAATTCATGTCTTAAGCACTGATTTCTTCAGAAAAGATATATTTAAGATATATTACTGTTTTCTTGTTTTACACAGAAGTCAATGCATGCAGCTTGGCAAACATGCAATTTTTTAAATTTATATTGAACCATCTGTCTTGCTGGGCACTTTGAGACCTTTTTCCCAACTCTTAACACATCTATCTAAACTTTTTTTTTTTTTAATTTAACAAGCTGCTCTTGAAAGCATTGCCAATTAGTTTTAACTTCATAAAAATGAATGACAACCTGATGAATGCCATTACTGAACACATCATTACTTGAAAAATTAGCAGTTTTAAAGAAATTCACAAAGGCAGTAATTAAAATTAGCAAAAAAAAAAAAAGGCAAATTGCTTCAACTTGGTGTCTTTAACAAAAATATACCCTTATATGTTAATGATGGCTTTCAGTGATATTTTCAACAGCATTTCTACATATAGTATACATCTTGGTCTTTCATTTCTCAAATCTAATTTTTGGAAATGAATGAAAATAGAATGCAGTGTTAGCATTTCAAGAAGAAATAACATAAGATTATCTTGATATTATAATTATATCTCTAAAATATCGGATTCCCTATAGCAGTGGCATGACATCATTGTTAACTAGTGCATTTCAGAAAATGTGAAGAATGTAGAAACACAAATATTTTATATGAAACAAATAAAACTGATAATAAACCAATCCATATACCAAATAATATATGAATATTAATGCTTTTCTTAGTATAATAAAGACAAAAGTGAGGAATACTCTTCAACAGAGACAGGCAAAGGTATTATAAATTTTAGAACTGTATTGTTTAGAATCTATTTGAAAATAAGTTCTTCAACATTTAAATTGTGCTATAGCACAAAATAGTAACTTCATAATTATAACTGGATTGAATAAAATATATTTTAGCATAACTAATATCTTTAAAAAGAGTGTTCAATTTCAAGAACTGCTGAATTATATGGTATTTCTGTGTGAATATTACCTAATTTTGACTGGTAGGTAATATGAGGTAATTATTTCTTGCAGGGGAAAATCTGTTAAATAAAATTTTGAAATTGCAAAGTTTTAATATAACAGATTGTTCAGAACAAGAATAAAGTACTGTCTAAATCAACCACGGGAATACAGGGAGAGGAAAAATTTAAGGGGAAATACATTTATTGTGGAAAAGGAAAGAACAAAGCAGTCAATATTGTATGGACTTTGAATAGGAAATACAGAAAACTAATGAAAATGAGAAAGAATAATATGACATAGGAGTCTGTAATGTTAGGTCCATGAGCCAAGGTAAATTGGAAGTGGTCAAACAGGAGATGGCAAGAGTGAACACTGACATTTTAGGAATCAGTGAATTAAAGGGAACCAGAATGGGCAAATTTAATTCAGATGACCATTATATCTACTACTGTGGGCAAGAATCCCTTAGAAGAAATGGAGTAGCCCTCACAGCAAACAAAAAAGTCTGAAATGCATTACCTGAATGCAATCCCCAAAAGGACAGAATGAAAAATTGGTTCACTCCCAAGACAGACCATTCAATACCAGAGTAATCCAACTCTTTGTCCCAACCAGAAATGCTGAAGAAGCTAAAGTTGAACAGTTCTATGAAGACCTACAAGACTTTCTAGAACTAATACCAACCCCCCCCCCAAAAAAAAAGATGTGCTTTTCATCATAAGGGACTGGAATGCAAAAGTAGGAAGTCAGGAGATACCTGGAGTAACAGGCAAGTTTTCCCTTGGAGTACAAAATGAATCAGGGCAAAGGCTAACATTTTTGCCAAGAGAATGCACTAGTCATAGCAAACAAACTCTTCCAACAACACAAGAGACAACTCTACACATTGATATCACCAGATAGTCAGTACCAAAATCAGATTGATTATATTATTGGCAGTCAGAGATGGAGAAGCTCCATACAGTCAGCAAAAACAAGACTGGGAGCTGACTATGGCTCAGATACTGAACTCCTTATTGCAAAATACAGACTTAAATTAAATAAAATGGGGAAATTCACTAGACCATTCAGGTATGACCTGTATCAAATCTTTACTATTCTACAGTGGAAGTGACAAACAGATTCAAGGGATCTGATAGAGTGCCTGAAGAACTATGGATGGAGGTTTGTAACATTGTACAGGAAGAGTTGATCAAAACCACCCATAAGAACAGAAATACAAGAAGGCAAAATGGCTGTCTGAGGAGGCCTTACAAATAGCTGAGAAAAGAGAAGAAGAAGGCAAAGGAGAAAAGGAAAGATATACCCACCCTGAATGCAGAATTTCAAAGAGGAGCAAGGGAGATGAGAAAGCCTTCCTAAATCAACAGTGCAAAGAACTAGAGGAAACAATAGAATGGGAAAGACTAGAGACCTCTTCAAGAAAATTAGGGATACCAAACAAACATTTCATGCAAAAATGGGCACAATACAGGAAACAAATGGTATGGACCTATAAACAACACAAGATATTAAGAAAAGAGGTGGCAAGGACAGTTCAGTTCAGTCACTAGGTTGTGTCTGATTCTTCGTGACCCCATGGACTGCAGTAAGCCAGGTTTCCTGGAGCAGAACTATACAAATAAGGTCTCAATGACCCAGATAACCACGATGATGTGATCACTCACCTAGAGCCAGACATCCTACAGTGTGAAGTCGAGTGGACCTTAGAAAACATCGCTATGAACAAAACAGGTGGAGGCAATGGAATTCCAGCTATTTCAAATCCTAAAAGATGATGCTGTGAAAGGACTACACTCATTATGTCAGCAAATTTGGAAAACTCAACAGTGGCCAAAAGACTAGAAAAGATTTGTTTTCATTCCAATCTCAAAGAAAGGCAATGCCAAAAAATACTCAAACTGCTGTGAACTGCACTCATTTCACACTCTAGCAAAGTAATGCTCAAAATTCTCCAAGCTAGGCTTCAATAATACGTGAACCAAGAAATTCCAAATGTTCAAGCTGTATTTAAAAAAGGCAGAGGAACCAGAGATCAAATTGCCAACATCCACTGGAACATAGAAAAGGCAAGAGAATTCCAGAAAAATATCTACTTTTGCCTCATTGTCCATGCTAAAGGCTTTGATTATGTGGATCACAACAAACTGTGGAAAATTCTTATTGAGATGGAAATACCAAATCACCTTACCACCTCCTTAGAAACCTGTATGCACATCAAGATGCAACAGTTAGAACTGAAAGTGGGACAATGGACTGGTTCCAAATTGAGACAGAGGTACATCAAGGCTGTATATTGTCACCCTGCTTATTTAACTTATATGCAGAGCACATCATGCTAAATGCTGGGCTGGATGAAGCAAAAGCTGAGGTCAAGACTGCAGGGAGAAATATCAATAACCTCAGATATGCAGATGACACCACCCTTATGGCAGAATGTAAAGAGGAACTAAGCAGCCTCTTGATGAAGGCAAAAGAGGAGAGTAAAAAATTTGGCTTAAAACTCAACATTCAAAAAAAAAAAACGCAACATTCATAAAACTAAGATCATAGCATGCAGTCACATCACTTCATGCAAATAGATGGGGAAACAATGGAAACAGTGATAGACTTTATTTTCTTGGGCTCCAAAATCATTGCAGATGGTGACTGCAACCATGAAATTAAAGGACCCTTGCTCCTTGGAAGAAGAGCTATGACAAACCTAGACAGCTTATTAAAAAGCAGAGACATTACTTGTCAATAAACATCCCTATAGTCAAAGCTATTGTTTTTCCATTAGTAGGGTATGGATGTTAGGGTTAGACCATAAAGAAGGTTGAACACTGAATAATTGATGCTTTTGACCTGTGGTGTTGGAGAAGACTCCTGAGCATCCCTTGGACTGCAAAGATAACAAACCAGTCAATCTTAAAGAAATCAATCCTGAATATTCATTAGATGGACTGACGTTGAAGCTGAAGCTCCAATGCTTTGGCCACCTGATGCAAAGAACCTACTCCTTAGAAAAGATCCTGATTCTGGGAAAGACTGAAGGCAGGATGAGAAGGAGACAATAGAGGACGAAATGATTGGATGGTATCCCTAACTCACTGCACATGAGTTTGAACAAGCTCTGGGAGATGGCGAAGTACAAGAAAGCCTGACGTGCTGCAGTCCATGGGGTCACAGAATCAGACACAACTGAGCAACTCATGTATTTTATTCCAAATGCCTATCCAGCTGTCCAAAAGAAAGCTTATCTTTGATATCACTGTTGCATAATGGATTACTGTATGTAGTTTAGTTTATTTCTGGACTTTTCTATTCATGTGCCAGTACCATACTAATTAAAGAACCTTTTCAGGATATTATCTTATTTGGTAAAACTATTTCCTTTCTAATATATATATATATATATGTATCTACTGTTCTTTGTTTGCTTCTCTTTCTGAACTTTATTGTCAACTCGATCCCCTTCATTTTAAAAATATTATTTTTGTATTTATTGGGATTCCATTAAGTCTAACAAGTTTCTTTTTTTTTTAAATATAAGAAAAAATATTAAAAAAAATGGAACGCTTCACGAATTTGCGTGTCATCCTTACGCAGGGGCCATGCTAATCTTCTCTGTATCGTTTCAATTTTTTGTTTTTTTTTTTTAGTATATGTGCTGCCGAAGCGAGCACTAACAAGTTTCTTAGTTCAAGTTATCTGACCCCAAGTTTCATTTGTCTTCTTAAACATCATGTTTAAGAAACTTAAGTACCAAATTTTATACAGATTTTAGAAATGACATTGCTTTTCATCAACAGCACTCTATGCTGTATAAAATCAAATGAAGATTATATATTAAAGGAGAATTGTGGATAGAATAACAAACATCATTTTATCCTTTGAAGACATTCTTCTAAAAGCACTAAGATATTTCAACTTATTTTATTAGGATTCTACAAAATCAACAAGCCAACAGCAGACTAGAATATGTTTTCTGCAAAAATTATTATATACTTTTTAAGATCTGGAATTAATTGCCTAAATATTATTTTTTTTACTGAAGTATAGTTGATTTACAATATTGTGCTGGTCCCTGCTGTGCAGCAGAGTGACTCTCTGTATGCACATCTATGCATTATTTTTTAAAATATTCTTTTGCATTATGTTTTATCGAAGATCAGATGTAGTTCCCTATAGTTTACAAGGGGACCTTGTTGTTTATCCCTTCCAAAGTAATAGTTTGATTTACCAACTCCAAACTCCCAGGTTCCTAAATAGTATTTAATATGTAAATAAGTATTAAGATATACTTCTGTTTGCCATGTTAAAATATTCCTTCAAATCCTCATTTCCAAATGCTACCTTTTAGCTATAGATATGTTCACTAAAATAATATGATCAGAATATTACATATTTCCTATCCTTAGGAACTGTTTATATATGAAAATATTTATTCATTTGACAGTGACTATTTTAACTCAGGAAACAAATGTGAATTGACACTGCAGATTTTATTCTAACATTACTTGGCAAAAATAACTGATTTAAATATTAATGAACAAATCGTTGTATTTAAGGAAATAACAGTATTCATGACAGTTCAGGAGTCATTTAAAACATAACAGCAATTGTATGTAACACAACCAAAGTAAGTTTGACAAATCGAGATGACATATGATGAATTAATCTTTCAGCCTTAACTTACAATAATATGTGCATATTTGAACATATAGTGTCTTATTCACTTGAAATGAAGTCTAAAATACTCCAATAATTATTTTGAGACTCACTACACTGTTATTCAATTTTATTTGTAAACACATAATATTCGAGTTGAGAACTCACTTTCTACATGAAAAATAAAACTGAAAATAGTTAATTTCCTCATATTCTACAGTGAGTCACTTGAAAAAAGTCATTTATCATCTAAATGATTGATGGGATCTGTTAATGAAATAAAGCAAAAATAAATGTGGTGAAATTATGTATAGTTTCAGATTTTTTTTTACTTTATTTCAGTAATATATATACACACATACACACCATTCACATGCATATATAAAATGTAAATATGCTTGAATAGACTTTTTATAAAGTATCACTTACCAAACTAATTTTTTGTCAGTTAAATTAGCTTGAACCTCTGGTTCTCATTTATTGAAAGAATTGAGGAAACTATTGCAATTTGTTTTAGTAAGAAGTATTCATTCTTATAAAATGAGATCTATGAAATTTAATTTACTTAGCAAGGGACACAATCTAAAATTAAGGAAACAAAAGCTATACTTTTCTAACAGGCAAAGAAAATGACTACTGCAAAACCTGAGTTTGTAGCTTACATTCAAAATAACTGTAAATGCTTTTATTTATGTCTGCCTTCCAGACACATTTTCTGCTGGTCGAGTATACTGAGTTATAAATACAGTGATAAGTTATATTGCTTCTTCAATATGGGTTGAATAAAAAGGTTCTTGTCTTGGCTCAAATATCATCATCTCCAAAAGCATACCCTGATTACATTTTTTTGCAATTGAAATAAACACCATATAAATGCAAAGTCATAAAATTTGTTGGGATATTTTCTTTTTTCATAGCATTTCATTTTTAAAGAGTATGTAGCTTATTTATACTGTATTCAATGTTTAGCCTACTTTGTTCCTTGAGATTGTAACCACAATGAGAGACAGTTATTTATTTTGGTTTACTTACAAGTGTATCCCATGAACTTTGTACATGCCCTGGAATTAAATAACTGTATATGAGTGAGTAAACTATTATACTGGAGCTTAAAGGGA
Organism: Antilocapra americana; assembly: GCA_007570785.1. Taxonomy (NCBI): domain Eukaryota; kingdom Metazoa; phylum Chordata; class Mammalia; order Artiodactyla; family Antilocapridae; genus Antilocapra; species Antilocapra americana. Next base: position 363,442 of record ML664161.1, on the reverse strand, counting down.
TTTAACAGTCTACAGAGTTTACAAAAAGCCTCAAACACCTTTCTCCAACTTTAAGGACCTATGATTTTTCTATGAGGAAAACAGGCAGCTATACAAACTTTAAAGTTTAAAAAGGTGTAATGGAGCATTATTTTGGTATTTTCCAAACTAAACAACTACTCATTGGTATAGCAAGCAGGTTAGAAGTGTTACTAAAACCCAATCAAAATGGTGGTGACCAAGACAGGAGACAAGATAAAGTTAAAAACAGAAGTGAATGAAGAAAGGTAAAGAAAAAATTGCCAGAAATATTGCACTAGTTGACTGGCAAAGCCAAAGTCTAGGGTGAGCACTCAATTTTTGTTTCAGCAAATCTTTCAAGTAATAGAAATAAGTTCAGAAAGAAACAGTATGATTTGGTACAAATTCCTTGAAATTTAAATGAAGCTTAGATTTAAATGTACATCTTAACTACTGATCTAAATGACAATGCTTAATAAATGAAAAAGTGTAACACCATTTTTAATGAAGACAAATTATTTAAGATAGTCATTTTTAAAAAAAATAAAATCATTTAAGATAGTCACTAAAAAAAAATCTCTTATCTCTTTCCTTCAAGCTTCAGCCATACAAGTGAGCTTTCACTGTCTATGCCACTTTCTTTGAACTATGCTGTTGCTGATACTCTGGCTGAAGTATTTTTCATTCACAGTTCTGCCTACTTTCCATCACTAACCTCTCAGTTCAAATGTCACTTCTCCTGAAAGGCCTTTAGGAGCTCTCTAGCTACCTAATGTAACACTACTCAAACCTCATCAAGCATTCCCTAAATCAGTTACATATATTATTGCTTCACTAATTATATAGCTATATAGTTACATAAGTATCTTTAATACATTTATATTATTTTCTATCTCCTCAACAACCTCCCGCCTCAATCAGAGAGAAAGTTCCATGATAGTTAAAAGAGTATTTTTTCTTTGTCTTATTCACCATAATATTCCTGGTACCAATAACAATGCCTAGAATATAGGTGATATTCAATACATTATTTCTGAATCAATGAATTATTATGAGCAGTCCATTAATTCTGGTCTCAGGAATAGCAACTTGCCAAAATAGACATGTTTTGTTGACATGCTCCATGCTAAAATCTTCACCTAAGAACAAATTTTTATTTTTCCTTTTTAAAAAATGTTAAATTCAAGGACTTAAATATACAAAATCCGCTCAATTATTTATGTATGGTGAGATTGCATTTATTTGTGAAAATAAAAATCTGAAATTTTTCATTGATTAAATTAAAATATTTTAATTGAAAATTATTTAATTAAATAATTTATTAAAACACACACAATATAAAATTTGACTGAGTCTATTGTTTTTAATGATGTGATAAACTAGAAATTTGGTATGCTGTTCTCTATTAGAGAGGATAAGTAAGGCAAGTTCATTCAAGTCCAATCGATTTATGTATTACCCAAGAAGGTATACAGTTAGTCTGCATACTAATAATTATTCCCTGCCTCTATTATATGTAACATATTCTAAGGAAATTTATTTGTGTATGTATGGGCATGTGTAAATAGACATAAAGTAGATATATACATGCATGTATATATGATGTATGTACATGAAAATTTATATATATACATATATACACACACACATTTTTTCCTGTCAACGATTCTTTAACTATTCATACAGAGCAGTTGTTCTCAACCATTTGTGGTTTTGATCTCCAGAGGACACTTGGAAACAGCTGGAGATATTTTTGGTTTTCACATCTGAGCACTGCTTCTGACTTTTTGTGAATAGATTGTGCTTCTGACATTTAGTGGCAGGGATGCCACTAAATCTGCTCCAATGCACAGGATGGCTTCCCATTACAAAGGGATATCTGACCCATATAGTCAATAGAACTTTTAGAACCTGGATTTTTGGGTCCCTCCAGAATTCATATTTCATATTTATAGTATAAATTATGTGGCAAAAAATTGATTAACTAGAAGGAATTAATAAATTTCTGGAAACATACAACGAAACTGTACCATGAAGAAACAATGTCTGAACAGAATAATTCTTAGTTTAGTATGTAATCAAACTGAATCTCTAAGGAAATTAAATCAGTAATTAAAACTTCCAATGAAGTCCAAGACAGATGGTTTCACTGTTGAATTCTACCAAATATTTAAATAAAAACTAATATCAATCCTTGTATAACTCTTTCAGAATACAGTAGGGGAGAAGACTCTTTCAAATGTGCATCACAGACCATGATTACTCTAATACTAAAATTAGATAGGAGGCCATAAGAAAATTACAGGCTAATATCCCTGATGAACAGAGAAAAATCATCAACAAAATATTAACAACCAGAATTCAACAAAATTTACAAAAAAGGATAATAAATCATGATCAACTGGGATTTACTCTACAGATGCAAGGATAGTTCAACATTCACAATTAATATGATATTCTACATCAGCAAAATGAATGATAAAAATCAATATCTCAAAAGATGAATAAAAAACATTTGACAAGGCATCAGAATTTATGATTAAAAACTCTCAAAGTGAATATAGAGGAAATGTACCTCACCATAATAAAGACTATACATGACCAACTCACAGATAACATCATACTCAGTGGTGAAAGCTGAAAGTTTCCCCCCAAAATCAGGAACAAGACAAGAATGTGCATTCTCATCACTTTTATTCAGCACACTATTAGTAGTCCTAAGCAGGGCAATTAGGCAAGAAAAAGCTCCAAATCAGAAAAGAAAACTCTAAAAACTCCACCAAAAATTGCTCAAACTAGAAACAAATTCAGTAAAGGATACAAATATCAATATATAAATATCTGTGGCTTTTTTGGGCATTAATAAGTATCAGAATAAGAAATTTCTGAGAAAACAATTTCATTTATAACTGCATCAAAAGAATACCAAGGAATAAATTTAAGCAAGAAAGTGAATGACCTATTCACTAAAACCTGTAAAAGATGGATGAAAAAACTGAAGACACAAATAATTGGAACAATATTCCATGTTCACAGACTGGAGGAATTAATGTTTTTACAATGTCCATACTATTCAAAATCATCCACAGATTCAATGTGAACTCTGCCAAATATCCAGTAAAATTTTCACAGATTTTAAAATAAAACAAATAATGCAATAATTTGTATTCTACCACAAAAGACCCAAAATAGCCAAAGCAATCTTAAGAAAGAACAAAGCTAGAAGTATCATGCCTCCTTATTTCAAACTATATTACAAATCTATAGTCATCACAGAGCTGTCTGATGTCAGCATAAAAACAGACACATATGTTAAATGGAACAGAGCTGACAACCCAGACATAAACCTACATATTTATGGCTGATTAATTTGTGACAAAGGAGTCAAGATATACAATGGAAAAGCAAGTCTCTTCAGTAAATTGTGTTGGAAATACTGGAAAGCCACATACAAAAAATAAAACTGGTCACTATCTTATACCATACACAGAGATTTACTCAAAATATGTAAAGATTTAAACATAAGACCAGAAACCACAAAATTCCTATTAGAAAACATGGGCATTAAGTCTATTGGCTTAAATGACTTAATTGATTCCTTTGAATCAATTGATGAATTGATGCTTTTGAACTGTTGTGTTGGAAAGAATTCTGGAGAGTCCCTTGGACTGCAAGGAGATCCAATCAGTCCATCCTAAAGGAAATCAGTCCTGAATATTCATTGGAAGGACTGATGCTGAAGCTGAAGCTCCAGTACTTTGGCCACCTGATGTGAAGAACTGATTCACTGGAAAAGACCCCTGATGCTCTGAAAGATTGAAGACGAGAGGAGAAGGGGACGACAGAGGATGAGATGGTTGCATGGCATCACCAACTCAATGGACATGAGTTTGAGTCAACTCCAGGGGTTGATGATGGACAGGGAAGCCTGGCGTGCTGCAGTCCATGAGGTCACAAAGAGTTGGACACGATTGAGTGACTGAACTGAACTGACCATTCACTGAACTGAATCAGTGGTGGTAATGATTTTTTCAACATTTCTCCAAAACAAGTACTTTTGCGTAGAAAATTCCATGGATGGAGGAGCCTGGTGGGCTACAGTCCATGGGGTTGCAAAGAGTCGGACAGGACTGAGCAACTTCACTTTCACTTTCACTTTCTCCAAAACAAAGGCAACAAAAGCAAAAATCAAACACATGCATATGACTACATATAAATAAAAAGCTTCTACGTAGCAAAGAAAATCGTGAAAATAAAAAGGCAACCTTTCAAATAGGAAAAGATACCTATGATTTTCATAACTGATAAGGGGTTAATATTCCAAGCATAAAAATTTCATAGAACTCAGTAACAAGAATAAGAAATTCCTATTTAAAAAACGTACAGAGGATCTGAGTAGACTATCCCAAAGATGTTATGCAAATGGCCAACCGGTACATGAAATGGTTGTCACCGTCACAATGAGAAATGCAAATCAAAATCACAATGCCATATAACCTTACTCCCTGTTAGAATAAGTATTGTCAGAAAGACAAAAGACACATATTGGTGAAAAAAAGGAACCTTAACTCATTGTTGGTAGAAATGTAAGCGAGTACAGCCACTATAGAAAATAGTATGGAAGTTCCTGAAACTATTAATAGAAATACAACATTATCCAGAAATTCCATTTCTACATAGTTATCCAAAGGATATGAAACACTAACTCAAAAAGTTATCTGCACCCACATGTTTACTACAGCACTGTGTGCAACAGGAAAGACATGGAAACAGCATCATATATCAATGGATGAAAGAAGAAAATGTGATTTTATGTTATACATAATAATTGAATTCTGAATAACACTGAGTTAGGAGTATTGACCTTTCATGCAGTCAAAAATCTGGGTATATCTTTACAGTTGGCCCTCCATATCTGCAGTTCTGTATCCACAGATTTCACCAGCAGTGGATTGTTTTGTACTGTAGTACATATTTCTTGAAAAAAATTCACATATAAGGTGACCCTTGTAGTTCCAACCAATGTAATTCAAAGGTCACTTATAAACACACAAGCACATACACGCACACAGAGGGATATTATCCTGAAATAGAAAAGGAAATCCTGCCAGTTGTGACAACTTGGATGGACCAGGAGGGTATTAGACTAAGTCAAAGACATCAGGGCTTGCCCTGTGGCTCAGCTGGTGAAGAATCTGCCTGCAATACAGGAGACCTGGGTTAGATCCCTGGTTGGGAAGATACCCTGGGAGAAAAACAAATATCATGCGGCCTCACTTTTATATGGAATCTAAAAAAAAAACAAAAACCAGCCCCCAAAGGCAAATTCATAGATAGAGTGAAGAGATCAGTGACTGCAGATGCTGGGGTTAGGTGTGTGTGTGAAATGACTGAAGGTGGTCTATAGGTACAAACTTAAAAATACAGACATTGCCCTTTCCTTTCAGAAAGTGAAAATAAGCATAATTCTGAAACACACTAAGTAAGTAGGTATATTTGAACAACAGGTGGGTTTGATAAAATTTTTCATTAAGTATGAAATCCTCCTTTGTATAGCTAACCAAGTAAAATCCTAGATAAAAATTCTTATAAACACTGGAATAAATATGTAGTGAATACAAAACTGAAAGCATCTATATCCATACTTTTATGAGCTTTTTCCTTTCAGATAAAGTCAAGATATATTTTTATTAGAGGTTACAAATATCTTCCTTTCAAAGAAGAAAGCCATATAAATAATTCACCTTGGTATCAATTGTTTTTAAAGGACATTTTTACCGTTACTGTAAGAAGTCTCAGTGTGCAAACATAATAATTCACTTTTAAACTTTGAAAATGTTTAATACTTGATATTAATTTCAAGTTAACCCAAAGTACATATATGTACATGTGTGGATGCTCAAATACAGAGTTGTGTGTCTAAGAATTATATGAATACCATAATAAATTTAATATTATAAGATGGGAATTAAACATAAGACATCAACTTACACTTATCCTAACAAATAATTACTGCCAAGCATTGAGGTCAACAGAGGTAATCACATTTTTAGCTAAAGCATTCTTCAGTTCAGGCACTCAGTCATGTCCAACTCTTTGTGACCTCATGGACTGTAGTACACCAGGGTTCCTTGTCCATCACCAACTCCCAGAGCCTACTCAAACTCATGTTCATTACATTGGTGATGCCATTCAACCATCTCATCCTCTGTCATCCCCTTCTCCTGGCTTCAATCGTTCCCAGCATCAGGATCTCTTCCAATGAGTCAGTTCTTCATAATAGGTGGCCAAAGTATTGGAGCTTCAGCTTCAGCATCAGTCCTTCCAATGAGTATGTTGGACTGATTTCTCTTAGGATTGACTGGTTTGATCTCCTTGTAGTCCAGGGAACATCAAGAGTCTTCTCCAACACCACAGTTTAAGAGCATCAGTTCTTTGGTACTCAGATTTCTTTATGGTCCAACTCTCACATCCATACATGACTACTGGAAAAACCATAGCTTTGTTGGTAAAGTAATGTCTCTGCTTTTTAATATGCTGTCTAGGTTGGTCATAGCTTTTCTTCCAAGGAGCAAGAGTTCTTATCAGCTACTATCTCTGAAAATAGGTGACACATTAAGTTGGATTATATATATAGTATTTATGAACTCTATGTTCATGAACTCCATGTGCAATTTAAATCAACTTTTCCATTAACATTTGATGAAAAGACTGCTATTTTTCAAAACACAAATAGTCACTTAAAATAATCAAAGCATATTTTTAATTTATGAATACATAAGCTTAAATTGCTATATTTTCATGCTATTGTGGCATTGTTTCATCATTTGTTCATTACATTTGTTTATTTTAATAAGTATCCTCTTATTAAATGCACTCCATGATTTCACAAATTTTGTGGGTGGGGGTATAATAAAACAAATAGAATAAACTTCTTCTGTCTTCCTATAAAGAACCTCATTTTTTAAATAAAATGACTCCCTTCATAAATAAGGACACAGACTTCACAAACAGTTCCTTCTTGTTACTTATGTCATGATATCACTGATGAAGCATAAAACAAATTCAGCATAAAAGGAAAGGGAAGGCAAAGGTAAATTTCAAAGGTGGTGTTGTAGACAGTCAGCTGTGGATGTGTCTGGTGGTGGAAGTAAAGTCTGGCTCTGTAAAGAACAATACCACATAGGAACCTGGAATGTCAGACCTATGAATCCAGGTAAATTGGACATGGTCAAGCAGGAGAATGCAAGAGTGAACATCAAAATCTTAGGAATAAGTGAACTAAAATGAATGGGAATGGGTGAATTTAATTCAGATGACCACTTTATCTACTATTGATGGCAAGAATCCCTTAGAAGAAATGTAGTAGTCCTCATAGTCAACAAGAGTTCAAACTGCAGTACTTGGGTGTAATCTCAAAAACCAAGGAATGATCTCAGTTTGTTTTTAAGGCAAACCATTCAACAAGAAAGCAATCCAAGTTTATGCCCCAATCGCTGATGCCAACGAAGCTGAAGTTGAACAATTCTGTGAAGACCTACAAGATCTTCTAGAAATATCACCCCAAAAAAGATGTCCTTTTCATCATAGGGGACTGGAATGAAAAGTAGGAAGTCAAGAGATACCCAGAATAATAGGCAAGTTTGGCCTTAGAGTAGAAAATGAAGGAAGATAAAGGATAACAGAGTTTTATCAAGAGAACATGCTGGTCATAGCAAACACTGTTTTCCAGAAGTTCAAGAGACAACTCTACACATGGATGTCACCAGACAGTAAATACTGAAATCAGATTTATGTTCTTTGTAGCCAAAGATGGAAAAGTTCTATACAATCAGTAAAAATGAGACCTGGAGGTGACTGTGGCCCAGATCATGAGCTCCTTAATGCAAAATTCAGACAAATTGAAGAAAGTATGGAAAATCACTGGTCTATTTAGGTATGACCTAAATCAAACTCCTTATGATTACACATTAGAGGTGACAAGGGAATATTAGATATGGTAGATAGAGTGCCTGAAGAACTATGGAGGTTTGCAACACTGTACAGGATGCAGTGACCAAAACCAACTCCAAGAAAAAGAAATGCAAGAAGGCAAATTGATTATCTGAGGTGTTTTACAAATAGTTAAGGAAAGAAGATGAGTGAAAGGCAACGGAGAAAGGGAAAGATATACTGAACTGAATGTAAAGTTTAAGAATATCAAGGAAAGATAAGAAGGCTTTAAATAAATAATGCAAAGAAATAGAGGAAAACAAAAGGATGAGAAAGACTAGAAATCTCTTTAAGAAAACTGGAGATATCAAGGACAGAAACAGTAAGCATAAAGCAGAAGAACAGGTTAAGAAAAACCGGTAAGAATACAAAGAAGATCTGTACAAGAAAGGTCTCAATAACCCAAATAGCCATAATGATATAATCATTCAACTGGAGACAGATATCCTTGAGTGTGAAATCAGGTGGGCCCTAGGAAGCATTACAATAAACAAAGCCAGTGGAGGTGATGGAATTCCAGCTAAGCTATTTCAAATCCTAAAAGATGATGATGATAAAAGTGCTGCCTTCAATGTGTCAGCACATTTGGAAAATGCAGCAGTGGTCACAGGCCTGGAAAAGGTCAGTTTTCATTCCAATCCCAAAGAAGGGCAACGCCAAAAAATGCTCACACGTCAATACAATTGCACTCATTTCACATGTTAGCAAGGTAATGCTCAAAATCCTTCAAGCTAGGCTTCAGCAATACATTAGCTGAGAACTTCCAGTTGTACAGGCTGGATTTTGAAGAGGCAGAGGAACCAGAGATCAAATTTCTAACATTTGGTGGATAATGGAGAAAACAAGGGAATTAAAAAAGAAAAAACCATCAATTTCTGCTTCAAAGCCTTTGACTGTGTGGATCAGAGCAAACTGTGGAAAATTCTATATGCAGGTCAAGAAAGAGCAATTAGAACAAACATGGAACAATGGCCTAGTTCGAAATTGGGAAAAAAATTATGATAAGGTTGTATATTTTCAATCTGCTTTTTAAAGTTATATGCAGACTTCAGTTCAGTCACTCAGTCCTGTCCAACTCTTTGTAACTCCATGGACTGCAGCACGCCAGGCCTACCTGTCCATAAAAAACTCCCAGAATTTACTCAAACTCATGTCCATTAGGTCAGAGATGCCATCCAAACATCTCATCCTCTGGCATCTCCTTCTCTTTCTGCCTTCAATCTTTCCCAGCATCAAAGTCTTTTCAAATGAGTCAATTCTTTGCATCAGGTGGCCATAACATTGGAGTTTCAGCTACAGCAGCAGTCCTTCCAATGAATATTCAGGACTGATTTCCTTTAGGATGGACTGGTTGGACCTCCCTGCAGTCCAAGGGACTCTCAAGAGTCTTCTCCAACACCACAGTTCAAAAGCATCAATTCTTTGGCACTAAGCTTTCCTTATATTCCAACTCTCACATCCATGCATGACTACTAGGAAAAACCATAGCTTTGACTAGACAGACCTTTGTTGACAAAGTAATGTCTCTGCTTTTTAATATGCTGTCTAGGTTGGTCATAACTTTTCTTCCAAGTAGAAAGCATCTTTTAATTTCATGGCAGTCACCATCTGTAGCGATTTTGAAGCCCAGAAAAAATAGTCTCAGTGTTTCTACTGTTTCTCCATCTATTTGACATGAAGTGATAGGACTAGATGCCATGATCTTAGTTTTCTAAATTTTGAGTTTTAAGCCAACTTTTTCACTCTCCTCTTTCACTTTCATCAAGAGGCTCTTTAGTTTTTCTGCACTTTCTTCCATAAGGGTGGTGTCATATGCATATCTGAGGTTATTGATATTTCTCCTGGCAATCTTGATTCTAACTTGTGCTTAATCCAGCCCAGAGTTTCTTATGATGTACTGTGCATAGAAGTTAAATAAGCAGGATGACAATATAACAGCCTTGACGTACTCCTTTCCCTATTTGGAGCCAGTCTGTACATTATGCAAAATGTCAGGCTGAATAAATTACCAGCTGGAATCAAGATTGTCAAGAGAAATATCAACAACCTCATAGATGCAGATGATATCACTCTAATAGCAGAAAGCAAAGAGGAGCTAAAGAGCTTCTTGATGAGGGTGCAAAAGGAGTGAAAAGGCTGTCTTAAAAGTAAACATCCAAAAAACTAAGATCATGGCTTGCATCCCATCACTTCATGGCAAATAGAAGGTGGAAAAATGAAAGCACTGGCATATTTTCTTTTCTTGGGCCAAGATCACTAAGATCAACAAGATCACCAAGATCACTGTGAATGGTGACTACAGCCATTACATTGCAAGACTCTTGCTCCTTGGAAGGAAATCTATGTGAGAAATATAGACAGTATATTGAAAAGCAGAGACATCATTTTGCCAACTAAGGTCCATATAATTAAAACTATGGTTTTTCCAGTAGTCATGTATGGATACAAGATTTGGACCATAAGGAAGACTGAATGCCAAAGAACTAATATTCTTAACTATGGTGCTGGAGAAGACTATTCATAGTCCCTTGAACAAGATTAAATAAGTCAATCCTAAAGGAAATCAACTCTGGATATTCACTGGAAGGACTGATCCTGAAGCTCCAATACTTTGGCCACCAGATGGGAAGAGCTGACTCACTGGAAAAGACCATGATTGTTGGAAAGATTGAGAGCAAGAGGTGAAGGGAGTGGCAGAGGATTAGATGGTTGGATGGCATCATCAACAAAATGGACATGAGTTTAAGCCAACTCTGGGTGATAGTGAAGGCCAGGGAAGCCTGGCATGCTGCAGTCCACAGGGTCTCAAAGAGTCAGACACAACTTAGTGATTGAACAACAATAACAAAAGACCCAAAATAGCCAAAGAAATCTTAAGTAAAACAAAGCTAGAAGCATCATGCTTTTTTATTTCAAACTACATTACATAGCTATAGTCATTAAAACTGTTTAATGTCAACATAAAAACAGACATATGATATATGGACCAGAATTGAAAGCCCAGACATAAACCTACATATATGGTTGGCCGTTTTACAGCAAATGAGCCAAGATGTATAATTAGAAAGCAAGTCTCTTCAGTGAATTTATTTGGAAAAATTGGACAGCCCCATACAAAAGAATGAAACTGGACCACTATCTTGTACCATACGTAAAAGCTAACTCAAAATGGATGAATATTTGAACATAAGACTTGAAACAACAGAACTTCTCAAAGAAAACATAGGCATAAAACTTACTGACTCAGTCTTGGCAATGATTTTTGGACATTACTCCAAAAGCAAAGCAACGATAGCAAAAAAATAAAGAAGAAGAAGAAGAAGAAATTAGAATATTAACTAACTAGCTTTTGCACAGCAAAGGAAACCATCACAAAAATGAAAAGGCAGGACTTCCCTGGTGGTCCAGTTATTAAGAATCTGCCTGCCAATGCACAGGATAAGAGTTCAACCCTTGGTCTGGGAACATCCCACATACTGCAGAGCAACTAAGTCCATGCATCACAACTACTGAAGCTCATGCATACAGAACCTATGCTCTGCACCAAAAGAAGCCTTTGTAATGAAATGCCCACATACCACCATAGCAAAGAGTAGCCCCACCTGCCATAACTATTAATTGAGAAAGCCCAGAAGCAGCAACAAAGACCCAATATATAGCTAAAAATCAACCCACCAATAAATCTTTTTTTAAAAATGAAAAGGCAACCTCCCAAATGGTAAAAGTATTTGCAATTCATGTATTGGATAAAGGGTTAACATCTAAGCTGTAAAAACTCACAACTCAATAATAAAAACAATAAAACATTCATATTTTTAAAAATAGGGGGGGGGAGGGACTAAGATGTCGGAGGAATAGGACGCGGAGTCCACACTCTCCCCAACAAATACACCAAAGAAACATTTAAATACCGAACAAACTCCATAAATCAACATCTGAATGCTGGCAGAGGTCTTCAGGCATCTGGAAAGACAGCCCATTGCCGACGAAAGAAGGTAGGACCAAAGGAAAAAAAAAAGTAAAAAGAGGCAAAGAGGCAGGGACTGAGATTCATCTCAGAAGGGGAGCCTCGAAAGAGATAAAGGTTTACGAACGTCAGGAAACATTCTCACTGGCGGAACTGAGAGATCTGAGGCGAATCTCAAAGAGCATAAAAGTCGGGACTTAGAAGCCGATAAATAGTTAAGCCCCTTGGAGAATGGAGCGGCGGCCGGTCGCCCCATCCCCCACGAGCCAGTGGACTGCTCAGGGAGGGGCGGGCCACGCGCTTAGGGGGAGGACTGAGATTGAACGCCTGGGGCAGACTGAGGGTCCTAACCGAGGGCGCTAACCGGAGATAGACCGCTGGGTAGCCTTCCCGAGGAAGACCCCTGCCAGGCTCACGAACAGAACAAAGGGGAGCGGGGACTCGGACCGCGGCGCGAGACAGCCGGGTGGAACAGGGAGGCTGCAGGCTACGGAGAGCGCCCCTGCGAGGCTTCTGCCCCCAAACCGCAGGCAGAATTGGGTGCTAGCCAAGACCTCTGGGGACTCTGGACAGTCGCCACCAGAATTCAGCGCTTCTCATATCTGAGAAAACGCCCCCAGCCGCACACTGAAAAAACCGAGCAGCTGGGCCTGGGGAGAGGAGAAGCCAGAGCCTCCAATTGCGTCATCAGAGTGCGCCGCCAGCCAAGAGCCTGAGCAGAGGGGGCGGGACAAGCACAGGCACCGCGAGCGGGGCAAACCCCAGAGCGCTGAATAGACACTGAAGGGGAAAGCAGAGGTCACCAAATCAAGCAGGACAGACCACTTAAGATTCCAACCAGGAAACTCTGACAAAACACTCATCCAACCCCTCCCATAGTGAGGAAACCCCACAATAAAGGGACAACACACCAAGATAAACAAGATGAAAAGGCAGAGAAATACCCAACAAGTAAAGGACCAGGATAAATATCCCCTAGACCAAACAAAAGACGAAGAGATAGCTTGTCTACCTGACAAAGAATTCCGAATAATGATAGTGAAAATGATCCAAAACCTGGAAAATAAGTTGGAGTTGCAGCTCAATAACCTGCAGGCAAGGATTGAGAAGATGCAGGTAAGCTTTAACAAGGACTTAGAAGAAATGAAAAAGAGTCAAAATACAATAAATAATGCAATAAATGAGATCAAAAACACCCTGGAGGGAACCAACAGTAGAATAACAGAAATAGAAGACAGCATAAGTGAAATAGAAGATAGAATGGCAGAAATAAATGAAACAAAAAGGAAAAATGAAAAAAGAATTAAAAGAAATGAGGACAATCTCAGAGACCTCTGGTACAGTATTAAACGCACCAATATTCGAATCATAGGAATCCCAGAAGAAGAAGACAAAAAGAAGGACCATCAAAAAATTCTTGAAGAAATTATGGTGGAAAATTTCCCTAAATTGGGAAAGCAAATAACATCTCAGGTCCAAGAAACACAGAGGGTCCCAAATAGAATCAACCCCAAGCGGAGCACCCCAAGACACATATTAATCAAATTAACAAATATCAAATACAAAGACCAAATATTAAAAGCAGTGAGGGAGAAGCAAAAAGTAACCCACAAGGGGAATCCCATAAGGATAACAGCTGATCTCTCAATAGAAACGCTTCAGGCCAGAAGGGAATGGCAGAGCATTCTTAAAGTCATGGAAGAAAACAAGCTACAACCCCGATTACTGTACCCAGGAAGGATCTCATTCAAATTTGAAGGAGAATTCAAAAGTTTTTCAGACAAGCAGAAATTGAGAGAATTTAGTAATACCAAACCAGCCCTCCAACGAATGCTAAAGGATCTTTCCTAGATAGGAAACACGGATGGGATATATAATCTCGAACCCAAAACAATAAAATAAATGACAACAGGATCATACTTATCATTAATTACCTTAAATGTAAACGGGTTGAATGCTCCAACCAAAAGACAAAGATTGGCCGATTGGATACAGAAACAAGACCCCTATATATGTTGCCTACAAGAGACCCACCTCAAATCTAAGGACATATATAGACTGAAAGTTAAAGGCTGGAAAATGATATTCCATGCAAATAAAGACCAAAAGAAAGCAGGAGTGGCAATACTCATATCAGATAAAGTAGACTTTAAAATAAAGGCGGTGAAAAGAGATAAAGATGGACATTACATAATGATCAAAGGATCAATCCAAGAAGAAGAAATAACAATTATAAATATTTATGCACCCAACATAGGAGCACCACAATATGTAAGGCAAATGCTAACAAGTATGAAAGGGGAAATTAACAACAACACAGTAATAGTGGGAGACTTTAATACACCACTCACACCAATGGATAAATCAACTAAACAGAAAAGTAACAAGGAAATTCAAACTTTAAATGATACAAGAGACCAACTAGACCTAATTGATATCTATAGGTCACTCCACCCCAAAACAAGGAATTTCACTTTTTTCTCAAGCGCACACGGGACCTTCTCCAGGATAGATCACATCCTGGGCCATAAATCTAGCCTTGGTAAATTCAAAAACATTGAAATCATCCCAAGCATCTTTTCTGATGACAATGCAGTGAGATTAGATATCAATTACAGGAGAAAACCATTCAAAACCTCCAACATATGGAGGCTCAACAACACACTGCTGAATAACCAACAAATCACAGAAGAAATCAAAAATGAAATTCAGTTATGCATGGAAACGAATGAAAATGAAAACACAACAGCCCAAAACCTATGGGACACTGTGAAAGCAGTGCTAAGGGGAAGGTTCATAGCAATTCAAGCTCACCTTAGGAAACAAGAAAAAAATCAAATAAATAACCTTACTTTACACCTAAAGCAACTAGAAATGGAAGAAATGCAGAAGCCCAGGTCTAGTAGAAGGAAAGAAATCTTAAAGATCAGGGCAGAAATAAACGCAAAGCAAACAAAAGAGACCATAGCAAAAATCAACCAATCCAAAAGCTGGTTCTTTGAGAAGATAAATAAAATTGACAAACCATTAGTCAGACTCATCAAGAAAGAAAGGGAGAAGAACCAAATCAACAGAATTAGAAAAGAAAACGGAGAGATCACAACAGAAAACACAGAAATGCAAAGGATCATAAGAGACTATTATCAGCAGCTATATGCAAATAAACTGGACAACCTGGATGAAATGGACAGATTCCTAGAAAAGTACAACTTTCCAAGACTAAACCAGGAAGAGATAGATAATCTTAATAGACCCATCACTAGCACAGAAATTGAAACCGTAATCAGAAATCTTCCAAAAAACAAAAGCCTAGGACCAGATGGCTTCACAGCCGAATTCTACCAAAAATTTAGAGAAGAGCTAACACCTATTCTACTCAAACTCTTCCAGAAAATTGCAGACGAAGGTAAACTTCCAAACTCATTCTATGAGGCCACCATCACCCTAATTCCAAAACCCGACAAAGATGCCACAAAAAAAGAAAACTACAGGCCAATATCACTGATGAACTTAGATCCAACAACACATTAAAAAAATCATACATCATGATCAAGTAGGCTTTATCCCAGGGATGCAAGGATTCTTCAATATTAGCAAATCAATCAATGTAATACACCACATTAACAAATTGAAAAATAAAAATCACATGATTATCTCAATAGATGCAGAGAAAGCCTTTGACAAAATTCAACATCCATTTATGATAAAAACCTCCAACAAGCAGGAATAGAAGGAACATTCCTCAACATAATAAAAGCTATATATGACAAACCCACAGAAAACATTATCCTCAATGGTGAAAAACTGAAATCATTCCCCCTGAAGTCAGGAACAAGACAAGGGTGCCCACTCTCACCACTACTTTTCAACATAGTTTTGGAAGTTTTGGCCACAGCAATCAGAGCAGATAAAGAAAGCAAAGGAATCCAGATTGGAAAAGAAGAAGTAAAACTCTCTCTGTTTGCAGATGACATGATCCTCTATATTGAAAACCCTAAAAACTCTACGAGAAAATTACTAGAGCTAATCAGTGAATATAGCAAAGTTTCAAGATACAAAATCAACACACAGAAACCCCTGGCATTTCTATACACTAACAATGAAAAAACAGAAAAAGAAATTATGGAAACAATTCCATTCACCATCGAATCAAAAAGAATAAAATACTTAGGAGTATTTCTACCTAAAGAAACAAAAGACTTGTATATAGATAACTATAAAACACTGATGAAAGAAATCAAAGAGGACACAAACAGATGGAGAAATGTGCCGTGCTCGTAGATTGGAAGAATCAATATAATGAAAATGAGTATACTACCCAAAGCAATCTATAGATTCAATGCAATTCCTATCAAGCTACCAGAGGTCTTTTTTAGAGAATCAGAACAAATAATTTCACAATTTGTATGGAAATACAAAAAACCTCGTATAGCCAAAGCAATCTTGAGAAAGAAGAATGGAACTGGAGGAATCAACCTACCTGACTTTAAGCTATACTACAAATCCACAGTCATTAAGACAGTATGGTACTGGCACAAAGACAGAAATATAGATCAATGGAACAAAATAGATAGCCCAGAGATAAATCCACGCATCTATGGACACCTTATCTTTGACAAAGGAGGCAAGAATATACAATGGAGAAAAGACAACCTCTTTAACAAGTGGTGCTGGGAAAACTGGATAGCCACTTGTAAAAGAATGAAACTAGAACACTTTCTAACACCATACACAAAGATAAATTCAAAATGGATCAAAGATCTAAGCATAAGAGCAGAAACTATAAAACTCCTAGAGGATAACATTGGGAAAACACTCTCTGACATCAACCAAAGCAGGATCCTACATGACCCACCTCCCAGAATATTGGAAATAAAAGCATGAATAATCAAATGGGACCTAATTAAAATTAAAAGCTTCTGCACTGCAAAGGAAACTATAAGCAAGGTGAAAAGACAGCCTTCAGAATGGGAGAAAATAATAGCCAATGAAGCAACGGACAAACAATTAATCTCAAAAATATACAAGCAACTCCTGCAGCTCCATTCTAGGAAAATAAACAACCCAATCAAAAAGTGGGCCAAAGAATTGAACAGACGTTTCTCCAAAGAAGACATAAAAATGGCTAACAAACACATGAAAAGATGCTCAACATCACTCATTATCAGAGAAATGCAAATCAAAACCACAATGAGATATCACTTTACACCACTCAGAATGGCTGCAATCCAAAAGTCCACAAGTAATAAATGCTGTAGAGGATGTGGAGAAAAGGGAACTCTCTTACACTGTTGGTGGGATTGCAAACTAGTACAGCCTCTATGGAAAACAGTGTGGAGGTTCCTTAAAAAGCTGCAAATAGTCCTGCCATATGACCCAGCAATCCCACTGCTGGGCATATACACCGAGGAAACCAGAATTGAAAGAGACACGTGTACCCCAATGTTCATCGCTGCATTGTTTACAATAGCCAGGACATGGAACCAACCTAGATGCCCATCAACTGACGAATGGATAAGAAAGCTGTGGTACATATACACAATGGAATATTACTCAGCATTAAGGAAAAATTCATTTGAATCAGTTCTACTCAGATGGACGAAACTGGAGCCCATTATCCAGAGTGAAGTAAGCCAGAAGCAAAAACAACAATACAGTATACTAACGCGTATATATGGAATTTAGAAAGACGGTAATGAGAACCCAGCATGCGAGACAGCAAAAGGAACACAGATGTATAGAATAGACTCAGGGCCTCTATGGATGAGGGAAAGGGTGGGATGATATGGGAGAATGGCATTGAAACATGTTAATTATCATATGTCTAAGCAATAGCCGGCTCAGGATTGATGCTTGGGACTGGTGCAACGAGATTTCCCGGGGGGAGGGAGGAGGGAGGGGGGTTCTGGAGGGGAAGCATATGTAAACCCATGGTGATATCATGTCATTGTTTGTCAAAACTAATAAAAAAATGTTTACAAAAAAAAATTTTTTAAAAAGATATAAAAAATAATTAGTGACTTTTTCCCATAAATATCCCTAATTGGATATCATAAAGTGAAAATGAAAGTTGATCAGTCGTGTCTGACTCTTTGCGACCCTATGGACTATGCAGTCCATGGAATTCTCCAAGTCAGAATACTGGAATAGGTAGCCATTCCCTTCTCCAAGGGATGTCCCCTTCTCCAGGGAATGTTCCACTTCAGGAATCAAACCCAGGTCTCTCACATTGCAGGCATATTCTTTACCAGCTGAGCCACCAGGGAAGCTCCAGAATACTGGAGTGGGTAACCTATCCCTTCTCTAGTAGATTTTCCTGATCCAGGAATTGAACCAGGGTCTCCTGCATTGCAAGTGGATTCTTTTACCAGATGAACTACCAAGGAAGCCCTGGATATAATTAAGATATTCATAAACATATACTTAGATATTAGTTGTATGTATCAGTTGCCACTTGGGCTCTACCTCATATTTCTTGCAATCACTACAATGCCCACAGCCAGAACTAATATTTATTGGTGGGCTTTGACCCATTTCATGCTGAAAGCATCTACCCTGAAGCAGAGTCAGCTCATCCTTCATGTTTAGTTCCTAGAGATTCTTTAATGCTGTTGTAAGATGCCAGCAGGAGCCTGCTTTTCTGAAAGGCAGGCTTACCTCCAAGTTCTAGAGCATTCCTGTCCACTTAGGAAACAAATAATGGAAGATGAAAACTAGTAAATAAATACTTCTTTAAATTCTCAAACAATTCTTTGTTTCTAAGTTTTTTTCACTTTTATTGGAATATAATTGGCATACAGCACTATATAAGAATAATGTATATAGCATAATGGTTCCTTTTTTAGGTATATGTGTATATATATGGGCTTCCATGGTGGCTCAGATGGTAAAGCATTTGCCTGCAATGTGGGAGACCCAGGTTTAATCCCTGGGTCAGGAAGATTCCCTGGAGAAGGAAATGGCAACCTACTCCAATACTCTTGCCTAAAAAATTCCATGGACAGAGGAGCCTGGTTGGGCTACAGTCCATGGGGTCACAAAGAGTCAGACACAACTGAGTGACTTCACACTCACACACACACACACACACACACACACACACACACACACACACACAC
>ML664161.1:30943-344355 GCA_007570785.1 Antilocapra americana | reverse complement strand
ACACACACACACACACACACACACACACACACACACACACACACACATATATATGTATAGCAAAATGATTATCAAGTTATATTACCTTTCATGTCATATAATTACAAAAAATTTCATTCTTTGTAATAAGAACTTAAAGGATCTACTCTAATAACTTTCAAATTAATAAAGCAGTCTTAATTATGGTAATCACATCATATGTTGCAACCCTAGTACTTCTTTATAACTAGACTGTGCTTTTTGACCATCTTCTGCAATTTCCCCACTCCTACACACCTGCTATTGGTATGACAAATCTGATCTTTTCCTATGATATTTCAGTTTTTGTTGTTTTCTTAGATTCTACATATAAATGAGATCATAGAGTATTTGTCTTCTGTATTATTTATTTCACTTAGCATAATGCCTTCAAAGTCTATCAGTGTCACAAATGGCAGGATTTCCTTTTTTGTGTGTGACTGAATAATACTCTGTTGTATAGATACTGCAATATCTTCATCAATTCATGTATTGATAGATAGGTGTTCATGTGTCTTGGTTAATATAAATAATACTACAATGGACATGAGGGTTCAGATATCTTTTGCACATAGTGTTGATGTTATATTTGGATATATACTCAAAAGTGGAATAGTGCTGGAGTGGGTTGCTATTTCCTTCTCCAGGGGATATTCCTGTCCCAGGGATCAAATCTGTGTCTTTTGCATTGCAGGAGGACTCTACCTCTCTGCCACCAGGGAGGCCCATTCAGGTCCTTTTCCCATTGTTAGTTTGGATTTTTGTGTGTTTTTTGCTATTGAGTTGTATGTGTTCTTTATACATTTTGGATATTAACACCTTTTCAGATATACACTTTGAAATTATTTTCCATTGATAAATTATCTTTTCCTTCTGTTGTTTGTCCCTATTGCTGTGCAGAAACTTTTCAGCTTGATGGAGTCTCATTTGTTTATTTTAGATTTTATTATTTGTGCTTTAGGAGTTCAAATGAAAAATTATCACTAAGACATATCAAGAAGTTTTTTTTTTTCCCTTTGCATACTTCTAGAGTTTTATGGTTTCTGGTCTTACATTTAAATATTTAATCCATTTCTAGTTGATTTTTGTGAGTAGTGTAAGGGAAATCTAGTTTTGTTCCTTCACAGGTGTATATCTAATTTTCCTTGTACCTTTGATTGACAATGTCATATTTTCTTCATTGGGTGTAATTGATTCCTTGTGAAATATTACTAGATAAAATAAACATATGTTTGTTTCTGAGCTCTCAGTTATTTTTCTCTGGCTTATGTGTCTGTTCTTATGCCAGGATCATACTGTTTTAATGACTATTTTACTATGGGCTGTTTTAATGACTATTCTTTGGGCTTCCCTTGTGGCTCAGCTGATAAAGAATCCACCTGCAATGTGGGAGACCTGGGTTTGATCCCTGGGTTGGGAAGATCCCCTGAAGGAGGGCATGGGAACCTACTCCAGTATTCTTGCCTGGAGAATCCCCATGGACAAAAGAGCCTGGCAGGCTTCAGTCCATACAGTCACAAAGAGTCAGAGACAACTGAGCGACTAAGCACAGCACAACGTCATACTGTTTTTAATGACTATAGTTTGTTAATATAGCTTAAAATTAAAAAATGTGATGCGTTGCACTGCATTCTTCTTTCTCAGGATTGCTTTGGCTATCTAAGGTCTTTTGTAGTTCCATATAAAGTTTAGAATAATTTTTTTATATTTCTATGAAAAATACCATCTAAATCTAAGTAGAGATTGCATTCAATATGTAAATAGTTTGGGTAGTATGGATATTTTAACAATATTAATTCTTCCAATTCATGAATATGGGATATCCTTCTATTTACTTGTTTCTTATACAGCATAGACATTTTCATCTCCTTGGGTTAAATTTTTTCCTAAGGATTTTAATTTTGATGCTACTGTGAATGCAATTTTAAAATTTTCTTTCATAGATACTTGTTAGTGTGCGGAAATACCACTGATTTTTGTGTGTCAATTTGTATCCTGCAACTTTTCTGAATTTGCTTATTAGCTCTCAAAGTATTTATTTATATAATTATGTCATCTGCCACAGAGACAATTTTACTTTTTCTCTTTAAATTCTGATGCTTTTTCTCTTTCTTATCTCATTGCTCTGGAATGAACTTTCAGAACTGTGTTGAATAGGAGTGGCGAGAGTGGGCACCTTTTTCTTCTTCCTGATCTTAAATGAAAAGCTCTCAACCTTTCAGCATTGATTATAATGTTAGCTGTGTGCTTGTCAAATATGGCTTTTATTATGTTAAGATAAAATCTTTTCTTTTTTTTAACCTAGGTTGTTCCATAAACTGATATTGAATTTTGTCAAGTACTCTTCTGTTTCTATGGAGATGATTTGTATTAATTTTTTGTTATCCCATTATGTGTATCACATTTATTAATTTTTATATGATAAACATCATTCCATCCTGAGGATAAGTCCCACATTAAGATCTTTTTAATGTGCTGATGAATTTGGTTTGCTAGTATTTTACTGAGAACTTTTACATCTATTTTCATTAGGGATACTTGTCTATACTTTTCTTGTGGTGCCCTCTTCTGGCTTTAGGATCAGGGTAATGCTGGCCTCATAAAATGAGTTTGTGTGTATTCCTTTATCTTTGTTTCTTTGGGGGAAGAGTTTGCATTGGTCTTTATTCTTGTTTAAACGTTTTAGAATTTCACCACTAAGGATGTCTGGTCCTTGGCTTGTCTTTGATGGGAGATTTTTGTTTGTTTGTTTTACTGATTCAATCTCCTCAAAGTTATTGGTCTGTTTAGATTTCCCTTTTATTTCTAATTAATCTTGTTAGGGTTCTATATTTCTGATAATTTTTCTGTGTCTTCTAATTTGTCCATTTTGTTGATGAATAATTGGTCATAGTAGTCTCTAATGCACTTTTGTATTTCAGTCCTGTCAGTTATAACATTTCCTTTTTCATTTATAATTTTGTTGCCTCTGATCTTCTCACTTTTTCCTTGTTAATTCTAGTAAAAAAATTATCAATTTATCTTTTCAAAGAACCAACTCTTCCTGTGGTTAATCCTTTTATTGTGTCATGTTCTCTATTTCTTCTGTTGCTGTTTTAATTTTTGTTATTTTCATCTTATAAATTTGGGCTCAGTTTGTTACTGTTTTTGTAATTTTCAGAGGCATGCACTGGAGAAGGAAATGGCAACCCACTCCAGTGTTCTTACCTGGATAATCCCAGGGACCCGGAAGCCTAGTGGGCTGCCGTCTGTGGGGTCACACAGCGTGGGACACAACTGAAGCGACTTAGCAGCAGCACTCATGGTCTTTGTGTGTCTTTTTTTTTTCCACTTGACAATTTTTTTTTCTTCACATTAATATGTTGGTTTTGCCATACATTGACATGAATCTGCCATGAGTATATATGTGTTCCCCCTCCAGAATCCCCCTGCCACCTCCCTCCTGATTCCATCCCTCTAGGTCATCGTTGAACTGTTTACAATAGCCAGGACATGAAAGCAACCTAGATGTCCATCAGCAGATGAATGGATAAGGAAGCTATGGTACATATTTACAATGGAATATTACTCAGCCACTAAAAAGAATACATTTGAATCAGTTCTAATGAGGTGGATGAAACTGGAGCCTATTATACAGAGTGAAGTAAGCCAGAAGGAAAAACAACAATACAGTATACTAATGCATATATATGGAATTTAGAAAGATGGTAACAATAACCCTGTATGTGAGACAGCAAAAGAGACACAGATGTATAGAACAGTCTTTTGTGTGTCTTTAGGGATAGACCCAGTTTCCTGAAGGCAGCATATTGTTGGATCCTACTTTTTATCCATTCAGTCATTCAGTGTATTTTGACATGATAATTTAGTCTCTTTGCATTGGAAGTCTTTATTGATTGACAAAGATTTTATATTGCCATTTGATCAATTTTTTTCTAAATGTTTCACAGATCCCTTATTTCTTGCTTAATTATCCTGCTGTCTTTTTTTTCTATTTTGATGTCTTTTGATATTAATATTCTTTATAATTCATCGATTTCTTGTGTGTAATAGCTACAAAGATACAAGTTTTCCCCATGTGGTTACCATGAGTGTTACATAAAATACCTTAGAATTATAACATTCTTCTTTGAACTGACAACAACTTAACTTCAGTAATATTCCTAACTTTCCATTTTTATTTCTCCTTCCCCTTACATTTTAGGATATTGATGTTACAGTTCATATATATATATATATATATATATATATATATATATAGTTATTTAGAAAAATGTTTATTTAACAATCAGGAAAATAATCTCTTGTCCATATTTAAACCATTTTCTAGAAGTTGCAAATATGCATTTAAATATGACCATTGTTTTTTATAAAGCTATTGATGTCTTAGGTTCTTATGTAGGCAATGTACTGAGAATGCAAGTGTTTAGAGATGTAGTTACTAGCATCATTAAAGTTGAATTTACATCTTTAATATGCTTGCTTCCTCACCCCTCCCTCCAATTCCACCATCATCAACATCCTTATTCAAAAAAAATTTATTGGATTATAGTTGATTTAAAACATTGTGTTATTTCCTGCTGTACAGCAAAATGAATCAGTTAAACATACACATATATCCACTCTTTTTAAAATTCTTTTCCCATATAGGCCTTTATAGAGTATAAAGAAGAGTTCTTTGTAGTATGCAGTAGGTCCTTGTAGTTATCTATTTTATATATAGAGCTGTGTGTATGTAAATCCCAATTTCCTAGTTTGTCCCTTCTCCCCTTTCCTCTCTGATAACCGTAAGTTTGTTTTTGACATCTGTGCCTCAATTTCTGTTTGTAAATAAGTTCATTTGTACTATTTTTTAAAGCTACACATATAAACAATATCATATATTTGATTTTCTCTGTCTTGCCTACATCACTGAGTATGACAATACCCAGGTCTATCCATATTGCTGAAAATGGCATTATTTTGTTCTTTTTATCACTGAGTAATATTCTATTGTATATATATTCCACATGTTTATCCATTCCTTTACTAGTGGACATTTAGATTGCTTCCATGGCCTGGCTATTGTAAATATGTTGCAGTGAACATTGAGGGTCATGCATTTGCTTGAATTATTTTATCTGGATATATGCCCAGGTATGGGATTGTTGGATCATGGTAGTTCTATTATTAGCTTTTTAAGGAGCCTCTATTCTCCATAGGGCTGTACCAATTCACATACCTAGTACCAGTGTATGAAGACTCCCTTTTCTCCCACCTTCTACAGCATTTATTGTTTGTAGAGTTTTGATGATGGTTATTCTAACTGGTGTGAGATGATACTTCATTGTAGTTTTTATTTCCTTTTCTCTAATAATTAGTGATGTTGAATATCTTCACATGGTTTTTAGCCATCTGTATGTCTTCAGGAGAAATGCATATTATCTTCCTCCCATTGTTTTATTTGGTCATTTATTTATTTGCTATAGAGCTACATGAGCTGTTTGTATATTTTGCAGATTAAATCCTTGTTTGTTGTTTTGTTTGCAAATATTTCCTCCCATTCTTAGGGTTGAATTTTTGTTATGGTTTCCTTTGCTGCTGTACAAAGGTTTAGGTTTAATCAGGTCCCATTTGTTTACTTTTGTTTTTAATTTTATTACTGTAGAAGTCGGATACTAAAAGATCTTGATGCAATTGATATCAGATAGTGTTCTGCCTGTTTTCCTCTAAGAAATTTACATTTTGTCATTACTCCACTTTGAATTTATTTCTGTCTATGGTATTATATAGGGCTTCCCTGGTGGCCCAGATGGTAAAAATTCCACCCAAATTAAAAGAGACCTGGATTTGATCCCTGGGTCAGAAAGATCCCTTGAAGAATGGAATGGCTAGCACTCCTATATTCTTGCCTGGAGAACGCCAAGGACAGAGGAGCTTGGTAGACTACAGTCCACTGGGTTGCAAAGAAATGGACATTACTGAGCTACTAACTCTTCACTTTCATGGTATTAGAGAGCATTCTGATTTCATTCTTTTATATGTGGCTGTCCAGTTTTCCAGTGCCAGTTATTGAATAGACTGTCTTTTCTCCATTGTATGTTTTTGCCTTCTTTGTAAGAGATCAGGTGACCATAAACACATGAGTTTCTCTCTGAGCTTTCTATCCTGTTCCACTGTTCAACATTTCTCTTTTTGTGCCAGTACCATAGTGCTTTGATCACTGGAGCTTTGTAGTATAGTCTGAAGTCAAGATTGCCTGATTCCTCTAGCTCTGTTTTTCTTTTTCAAGATTGCTATGGCTGTGGGATCTTCTGTGTTGCCATAGAAATTGTAAATTTTGTAGGTCTAATTCTTTGAAAATGCCATTTTTAATTTGATAGGGATTGCATTGAATCTGTAGACTGGCTTGGGTAGTACAGTGATTTTGACAATATTGATTCTTTCAAGCCAAGAATATGGTGTATCTCTCTACCTATTTGTATCATCTTTGATTTCTTTCATCAGTATAGAGTTACAATTACAGGTCTTTGGCTCCTTAGGTTGGTTTATTCCTAGGTTTTTTATTTTTCTTGGTGTTATGGTAAACGGGATTATTTCTTTGATTTCTCTTTCTGATCTTTGGTTGTTAGTGTATAAGAATAAAAATGATTTCTATGTTTTAATTTTGTAACCTGAAACTTTACCAGAGTCATTGAAGAGCTCCAGTAGTTTTCTGGTGGTATCCTCAAGATTTTCTATGTATACTATCATGCCATCTGCACACCATGACAGTTCGACTCCTTTGCAGTTTGGATTCCTTTTATTTACTCTCTAATTGCCATGCTTAGGATTTCTAGAACTATGTATAATAAAAGTGGCAAGAGTGGACAATCTTGTCTTGTTACTGATATCATAAGAAATGCTTTCAGCTTTTCACCATTGAGAATGATGCTAGTTCTAGGTCTATCAAATTTGGTCTATATTATATTGAGGTTGGTTCCCTCTATGACTGTTTTTGTATAGTTTTTACCATAAATTTCATAGACAGAAAATTCCATGGACAGAGAAGCCTGGTGGGCAACAGAGTCCATGGGGTCACAAAGAGTCAGACATGACTGAGTGACTAGCACTTATCATGAATGGATGTTGAATTTTTTCCTAAGCTTTTCCTTCATCTATTGAGATGATTATGTTCTTTTTATTCTTTAATTTGTTAATGTGATGTATCACATTGATTCACTTGCTTATACTGAAGAATTCTTGCATTCCTGAGATAAATTCCACTGGATCATGGGGAGTATTCTTTTTTTTTTTTTTTAATGTGTTGTTGGATTCTGTTTGCAAATATTTTGTTGAGAATTTTTGTGTCTGTATTCATCAACAATATTGGTATACAATTTCCTTTTTTTGTGTGATATCTATGCTTTTGGTATCAGGGCAATGGTGGTCTCATACAATTAGCTTGCTAGTGTTTCTCCCCCTGCAATTTTCTGGAAGAGTTTCAGAAGGATAGCTGTTAACTCCTGGCTAAATTTTTGATAGAATTTGCCTGTACATCCATCTGGTCCTGGATTTTTGCTTGTTGGGAGGTTTTTAATAACAGTTTCTATTTCAGTATTTCTGACTGGACTGTTCATAGTTTCTATTTCTTCCTGGTTCAGTCTTGGGAGGTATTTTTTGATTTTCTATTTGATTTCTTTAGAGATTCACTGGATGTTTAATAATATATTATTTTGTCTCCATTTGTTTATGTTATTTACAGTCTGTTTTTTCCCTGTAATTGATTTCTAATTTCATAGCATTGTGGTCAGGAAAGATGCTTGATTTGATTTCCGTTTTCTTATGTATTCCACCTTGACTTTTGACCCAGTATGTGATCTATCCTATAGATATTCTGTGTGCACATGAGAGGAAATTTTATTCTACTGATTTCAGATAAGTTCAGTTCAATTCAGTTCAGTCACTCAGTTGTGTCTGACGCTTGGAAACCCCATGAATCACAGCATGTCAGGCCTCCCTGTCCATCACCAACACCTGGAGTCTACCCAAACGTATGTTCCTTGAGTCAGTGATGCCATCCAGCCATCTCATACTCTGTCGTCCCCTTCTCCTCCTGTTCCCAATCCTTCCCATCATCAGGGTCTTTTCCAATGAGTAAGCTCTTCACATCAGGTGACCAAAGTATTGGAGTTTCAGCTTCAACATCAGTCCTTCCAATAAACACCCACGACTGATCTCCTTTAGGATGGACTGGTTGGATCTCCTTGTAGTCCAAGGGACTCTCAAGAGTCTTCTCCAACACCATAGTTCAAAAATATCAGTTCTTTGGTGCTCAGCTTTCTTCACCATCCAACCCACACATCCATACATGACTACTGGAAAAACAATAGCCTTGACTAAACAGACCTTTGTTGGTAAAGTAATGTCTCTGCTTTTTAATCTTTTATCTAGGCTGGTCATAACTTTCCTTCAAAGGAGTAAGCATCTTTTAATTTCATGGATGCGATCACCATCTGCAGCGACTTTGGAGCACCAAAAAATAAAGTCTGACATTGTTTCCCCATCTATTTCACACAAAGTCCTGGGACCAGATGCCATGATCTTAGTTTTCTGAATGTTTAGTTTTAAACCTACTTTTTCAATCTCCTCTTTCACTTTCATCAAGAGGCTTTTTAGTTCCTCTTCACTTTCTGCCATAGGGTGGTGTCATCTGCATATCTGATGTTATTGATATTTCTCCCAGAAATCTTGATTCCAGCTTGTGCTTTTACCAGCCCAGCATTTCTCATGATGTACTCTGCATATAAGTTAAATAAGGAGGGTGACAATATACAGCCTTGATGTACTCTTTTTCCTATTTGGAACCAGTCTGTTGTTCCATGACCAGTTCTAACTGTTGTTTCCTGATCTGCATACAGGTTTCTCAAGAGACAGTTCAGGTGGTATGGTATTTCCATGTCTTTCATTGTGATCCACACAGTCAAAGGCTTTGGCATAGTCAATAAAGCAGAAATATATGTTTTTCTGGAACTCTCTTGCTTTTTTGATGATCCACTGGATGTTGGCAATTTGATCTCTGGTTCCTCTGCCTTTTCTAAAACCAGCTTGAACAACAGGAATTTCATGGTTCACCTATTGCTGAAGCCTGGCTTGGAGAATTTTGAGCATTACTTTACTAGCATGTGAGATGAGTGCAATTGTGCGGTAGTTTGAGCATTCTTTGGCATTGCCTTTCTTTGGGATTGGAAAGGAAACTGACTGTTTCCAGTCCTTTGGCCATTGCTGAGTTTTCCAAATTTGCTGACAAATTGAGTGCAGCAGTTTCATAGCATCATCTTTTAGGATTTGAAATAGTTCAACTGGAATTCCATCACCTCCATTAGCTTTGTTTGTAGTGATGCTTTCTAAGGCCCACTTGACTTCACATTCCAGGATGTCTGGCTGTAGGTGAGTGAACACACCATCGTGCATATCTGGGTTGTGAAGAATCCTTTTTGTACAGTTCTTTTGTATATTCTTGCCTCCTCTTCTTAATATCTTCTGCTTTGTTGGTCCATACCATTTCTGTCCTTTATTGAGCCCATCTTTGCATGAAACGTTCCCTTGGTATCTCTAATTTTCTTGAAGAGATCTCTAGTCTTTCCCATTCTGTTGTTTTCCTCTATTTCTTTGCATTGATCTCTGAAGAAGGCTTTCTTGTCTCTTCTTGCTATTCTTTGGAACTGTGCATTCAGATGGGAATATCTTTCCTTTTCTCCTTTGTTTTTTTGCTTCTCTTCTTTTCACAGCTATTTGTAAGGCCTCCTCAGACAGCCATTTTACTTTTTTTCCATTTATTTTCCATAGGGATGGATTTATCCCCTGTCTCCTGTACAATGTCACGAACCTCTGTCCATAGTTCATCAGGCACTCTGTCTATCAGATCTAGTCCCTTAAATCTATTTCTCACTTCCACTGGATAGTCATAAGGGATTGGTCATACCTGAATGGTCTTGTGGTTTTCCCTACTTTCTTCAACTTAAGTCCAAATTTGACAATAAAGTGTTTAGATAAAATGTTGTTTAAATATCATTCAAGTCTCTCTGGTCTGTGGTGTCATTTAAGACATGTTTCCTTATTAATTTTCTATCTGCATAATCTGTCAGTTTATGTAAGTGGGTTGTTAAGTCCCCCACTCTTACTGTTACTCTTGGATTTTCCATTTTATGGCTTATAGCATTTGCTTTATATATTGAGGTGCTACTATTTGTGTTCATAGATGTTTACAGTTGTTATATCTTCTTCTTGGATTGATCCCTTGATTATGTAATGTCATTCCTTGTCTCTTGTAATAACACTTATTTTTAGTGTATTTTGTCTGGTATAGGTATTGCTACTCAAGCTTTATTTTCATTTCCATTGGCATGAATTATCTTTTTCCATTCCATCACTTTCAGTCCACATGTATCCCTAGATCTGAAATGTGTATCTTGTAGACAGCATATATATGGGTCTTGTTTTTCTATCCATTCAGTCAGTCTTTTGGTTGAAGCATTTAGTCCATTTAGATCTAAGTTTATTATTATTATGTGTGTTTCTGTTACCATTTTCTTAATTCTTCTTGTAGATCATTTTTTCTTCCCTTCCTCTTTTGTTTTTTCTTCTCTTGTGGTTTGATGACCACCTTTAGTGTTGTTTGGATTGCTTTTTCTTTTTTATATGTCTATCTATTATTGTTCACTGGTTTGCATTTCTCCTGAGGTTTTGATATAGCAGTCTATATATACAAGGCTGTTTTAAGTTGCTGGTCTTATAATTTCAAACTTAATTCCCTTATTTGCACTGTCCTTTTTTTCAAGGTCGTTGTTTTTGCAACCATATTTCCCTATGGATGATACCAGTGAGCTCTCCAATTTGTGATTCCATGGAATTCTCTAGGCCAGAATACTGGAGTGGGTAGCCTTTCCCTTCTCCAGGAAATCTTCCCAACCCAGGAATCAAACCCAGGTCTCCCATATTGCAAGCAGATTCTTTACCAGCTGAGTCACAAGGGAAGCCCAAGAATACTGGAGTGGGTAGCCTATCCCTTTCTTCTCCAGCAAATTTTCCCAACCCAGGAATTGATCCAGGGTCTCTTGCATTGCAGGTGGATTCTTTACCAACTGAGCCATCAAAGAAGCCCATATATTTCCCTTTGGATGATTTCCTGCTTTTATTGTATGTTTGCTTTTACCAGTGAGCTTTCTAATTTGATTTTCTTGTTTCTATCATACCCACTCCCCCACCTCACCTTTTTTTTTTCTTTTGTGCCTATGTAAGTTCCTTTAGGATATGTTGTAAAGTTATTTTTGTGCTGCTGAATTCCCTAAATTTTTGTTTGTTTGTAAAACTTTGATTCTCTGTCAATTCTGAATGAGAGCCTTGCTGGGTAGAGTATTCTTGGTTAAGGTTTTTTTCCTGTTTTAACTTTAAATATATGGTACCATTCCTTTCTGGCCTGCAGAGTTTCTGCTCAAAACTCAGCTGATAACCATATGCTGTTTCCCTTAGATGTTTTTCCCTTACGTGTTATTTGTTGCTTTTCCCTTTTGATATTTTTCTTTTCATTTAATTTTTGTTAGTTTGATTAATATGTTTCTCAGCATACTCCTCTTTGGGTTTATCTCTGTGCTTCCTGGACCTGGGTGACTATTTCCATTCCCATGTAAGGAAGTGTTTGACTATAATCTCTCAAAATATTCCCTTAGGCCCTTTATCTTTCTCTTCTTCTTCTGGGACCCCTATAATTTGAATGTTGCCATGTTTAGTGTTGTGTCAAAGGTCTCTGAATCTGTTCTCATTTGTTTTGTTTTGTTTAATTCTTTTCCATCACAGTGATTTCCTTCATTCCATCTCTAGCTTGGTTCTTCTGCCTCGTTTATTCTGCTATTGATTCTTCTAGTGTATTTTTTATTTCATTTATTGTGTTGTTCATCTCTGTTCTTTAGTTTTTCTGTATCTTTGTTTAATACTTCTTATATCTTCTTCACCTGTGCATCAATTCTTTTTCTGAGATTTTTGGACATCTTTACTATTATTACGCTGAATTCCTTTTCTGGTAGGTTGGCTGTCTCCTCTTCATTTAGTTGTTCTAGTAGGTTTTTATCTTGCTCCTTCTTCTACAACACATTTCTCTGTCCTCTCATTTTGTCTGACTTATCATGTTTGTGGTCTTTTCCACAGGTTGCAGGATCTTAGTTCCTCTTGCTCCTAGTGTCTGTCCCCTGGTGAGTGAAGGTGGCCCAGGGGCTTGTACAAGTTCCTGGTGGGAGAGACAGGTGTCTACCCTCTTGCTACTGGAGCTGGGTCTTATCCCTGTGGTGAGTAGGGCCATGTTGAGTGGTATGTTTTGCAGTGTCTGTGAGCTTAGTATGACTTTAGACAGCTTGTCTGCTGATGAGGGGGTCTGTATTCTTATCTGTGGGTTGCTAGCCCTGAGGTGCTTCAGCACAGGAGCCTGCAGGCTGTTTGGTAAGGTTTGATCTTAGTGCCAAAATGAGGACCTCTGGGAGAGCTCGCACCATTTAATATTCCCTTGGGCATCTCTTACCAGTCCATTTGCCCCCACAGTGAGCTTAAGCCAACCCCATGTCTCCCCAGGAGACCCTTCAAGAGTTTTAGATAGCTCTAGTCCAGGTTTCTATGGAGGAACTGCTTTGTGCTGAGTCCCAGGGGATATGAGCCCTTGTGTGCATCCTCCAAGGGGGAGTGTCTCTTTCCCCCAGCCCTGTGGAGTTCCTGAACTCAAGCCCTGCTGGCCTTCAGGCTAAATGCTCTGGAGATTCTTTGAACTGGTGCCAGTCCCTGTCATGGAGTACTATTTTTATTTGGAAATGAACCTTACCAAATAGCCTACAGGCTCCCATGTACCATGCATGGTTTTATTTTTTAGAGGAAATGTGTGAGGGCTTTATTTATTATGGATGACTGCCACCTCTTTCCTCAGTGTATTTGCTGGCCATTATCTTCTTGATAGGGGGTTTGACTGGTATTGTGGTGACCAGAGCCTGCCCTGGATATAGACTGGGGACTCCCCTTTGCTCTGTGGTTGTCATGACCCTGTCAGGGGTGGGGTTTGCTCTCATGTTGTTGGAATAGAGGCCCCCTGATTGGTTACTTAGCTGTGTTTCCCATGTATAATGCAAAATAGTTGGAATTGGAGCACTCCCACTGGGAGAGAACCACTGAGTATTCCTCCTCTGACACAGTTCGCCTCTGAGTGTACCCTGTTGTGTCCTCCTTGCCTGTTGTGGGCTTAGAATATACACTGTTGGTACTGCTGTCAGTCCTACCTTAACTATGAATATGTTGACAGTTGGCCCTGTGACTCTCAGGTTATTGTTGTCACCAGGCCTCTGGCACAGATCCACTGAGATCAGGTCCCAGACCTCTGTCAGAGCTGTGGAGGCAGTTCAGACTCTGGCCTGGCCCAGCCATCACATGTGCACGCCCACAAAGTCCACAGCTGATGAACCCAGCCCCAATGCAGCTGCAGGAACACTTGTCTGTTCAGATGTCCCACGAGCACTGAATTTAGGAAGCCAGAGCAGAGGTGTAACTCCATGGTTGGAGCAACTGTGAGGAGAGAGTTCCTTTCTTCTTCTTTAGTCTTCTTCTTGGTACTCAGATGTGATTTCTGCCTCACCTCTGCCTGTGGGCCACCTACTGGTGTCTGTCCTGATGATGCTGGAGCACATGAGCCTGTCAGACTGGAGGAGGCAGAGGTGAGGTGGCAATCACTGGGGCTTCCCAGGTAGGAGGAAGCTGAGCCAGCTATCAGGGTTATTGAGTGGCCCAGATGGGAAGGGGTCAGAAGCAGCAATAGCCAGGAGCTTACAAGCCACCTTGGCAGGAGCCCTCCCTAGTTGCCTGAGGAGGGAGGGGCCAGTGTGAGAGATGAGTCTTCAATGGCAGCCTTGCTCTTTGCACATCACTCAATAATGGCACTTTGCTTCCAGGGCAGGTAAGACTTCCTCCATGAGCATTCCTGGTTGTAGAACTCCTCACTCCATCCATTCATTCCAGCACCCAGCACCTGAGTGTAGACACCCATCTCAGACTGGGGCTCACCGGGCTGTGGTACAGACCATCTGTGTAGGTCTCAATCTGTTCTGCCTGCCACAGGCTGAATGCTGCATCACCCTCCGAGCTTCACTTCTATCTCAGCTAATCTTCCTGCTTATAAGGGGGCTTCCTCATATGTGGGACCCTCCCCTCATCTTCATCTCTTCTGAGAAGCACAAGACCCCTCCTGCTTCCTCTCCTTTTCTTTTAACCTTCCTCCTTTAATCCTACCAAGTTATGTGGTGATCATTCTTATACTTTTAGGAGACCAAGACCCTCTGCTAGTGTTCAGCTGGTGTTCTGTGACAACTGTTCCACTTGTAGATGTATTCTTGATGTGTTTGTGGAGAAAGATAAATTCCATGTACTCCTATTCTTCTGCCATATTGACCACCCTACATATTTTATATTCAGTTCAGTTCAGTTCAATAGCTCAGTCATGTCCAACTCCTTGAGATCCCATGGACTGGAGTACGCCAGGCCTCCCTGTCCATCACCAACTCCCAGAGTTTATTCAAACTCATATCTATTGAGTCAGTCATGCCATCCAACAATCTCATCCTCTGTTACCCCCTTCTCCTCCTGCCTTCAGTCTTTCCCAGCATCAAGGTCTTTTCAAACAAGTCAGATCTTCACATCAGGTGGCCAAAGTATTGGAATTTCAGCTTCAGCATCAGTCCTTCCAATGAATATCCAGGACTGATTTCCTTTAGGATGGACTGATTGGATTTCCCTTTAGTCCCAGGGACTCTTAAGAGTCTTCTCCAACACCACAGTTCAAAATCATCAGTTCTCTGGCACTTAGCTTTCTTTATAGTCCAACTCTCACATCCATACATGGCTACTGGAGAAACCATAGCTTTGACTAGATGGGCCTTGCTTGGCAAAATAATATCTCTTTTTTTTTTAATATGCTATCTAGGTTGGTCATAACTTTTCTTCCAAGGAGCAAGCATCTTTTAATTTCATGGTGCAATCACCATCTGCAGTGATTTTGGAGCCCCGCCAAAATAAAGTCTGTCACTGTTTCCACTGTTTTCTCATCTATTTTCCATGAAGTGATGGGACCAGATGCCATGATCTCAGTTGTCTGAATTTTGAGCTTTAATCCAACTTTCTCACTCTCCTCTTTCACTTTCATCATGTGGTTCTTTAGTTCTTCACTTTCTTCCATAAGGGGTGGTGTCATCTGCATATCTGAGGTTATTGATATTTCTCCCAGCAACCTTGATTCCAGCTTTATTTTACATATCTATTAAGTCTTCAGTCATTGTATTCTTCAACTTTAGGATTTTTGTTTGTTTCATTGAACTGATTTTCTACATGCATCGTTTTTGTGTGTGTGTGTGTGTGTGTGTGTTCTTGTCTTTAAGAGAATTATTCTCAGTTCATTGATAGTTTATAGATCTCCTTTCTTTGAAGTCATTTATTGGATATTTCTTAGTTTCCTTTGGTGGTATCATGTTAACCTGATTTCATGATCTTTGATTCCTTATGTGGATATCTGTAGATCTGAGCAAGATGTTTCCTTTTTCAGACTTTAATTAAAATTTCACTTTGGCAGAGACAGAACTTTAATATTTCTCTCAGCTTGGTTCTGGATGTATCACCTGGTAGTATCCTTGAGCAGAAAGGGCTTACTATTAGGACCTATTGTGGGGCAAGACAACTGTTTCAGTTCTGAGATTGTAGGGGAGAAGGGGGTACTGTTGGCTAAGAACAACAGTTGAAGAGGTGCTCTGGTTTAGTTTCCTGCCCATGTGACACTGTAGACTGGATTCTGTGATGGCCTAAGTTCTCAGATCAGGCTTCCTATTCCCAGATGGTCAGGCTGAGCACTACATTCAGCAGTCGACAACATTATTAATCTGCTTTCTTGCCATTGCAGAGCAGCAGAGCATGCTTCAACGCATTCAGAACTCATTGTTTGTAGATACAAACCAGGTTCCCATGTGCACTAAATTTCCCATCCAGACAGAGCCACTAATTTTGTTCTGGAGATAGGAAAAGCAACAGACTGCTTTCTATTCAAGTGGCATTATAAACAGGGCCATAGGATGGACTGTAAAGCTTCTTGTGTGCTCTGGTTATGTATCCTAGTCAAAAAAGCTGAAGGCTTTATTCAATAGTAGATGGGAGCTCAAATTAGTTTCTCTGATCTGTGGGGTACAATGTAGGTTCTAGGGCTGGCAAGGAGTTTTATTGGGGATCAAATTAGACTATGACTTGTGATGGGCCATCATTGTAACTCTGCAGATGGGTAGGGTTACTGAACAAGTTCTCCATTACAGCACTGTTGTAATCAGGGTTGCAAAATGGGCTACACAGATTTCCCAGGGGATCTGATTAGGTATTTTAGTTGGACCATGCCAGAGTCTATATTCACATTTCAGGAGAGCTTTAAGTTATCTTCCAAGCCTGGTTGGGTCTGCAGAAGAAATCCTAGGGTCAGCAACACTCTTTGCATTGGTATCACATTAGATCTGCTTACAAAGCTCTCTGGACAAATAAGGCCACTGTTTTGACTCTGAGGACACAGAATCACTGGTTGGGTTTCCTACTCAAGTGCTATTGTACTGGGGCTGTGGGATGGGCTGCTATGATTCCTGGGAGCTCAGGTTAGGTTTCCTGGCTATAGAGGTTATATTTAGCAGATGGCAGGACTACAGACTAGTCTCCCTGCTTGGGGTGGGAATGCATAGGGCAAGACCCCAGGAAGATAAGACTCTTGTTTTGGGAGCTAGTCAGACAGACCTGAATATCAAACTCTCTGGTCAGATAAGATCACCAGCTTGTCTCTGCATATGGGCAGAGTGACTGGCTGGACCCCCTGCTTAAGTGCTGCCAGTCAAGCCAGTTCCCAGATGCTTGGCCAGGCTTCCTGGTCAAGCAGGACAAGGAGCTACACTCCCAGGAATTATGGCCATGCTTCTCAGTTAGTTGGATCAGGGAGCTATACTCAGCAGTGGATAACTCAGCTACTTAACCTAGGCTTTGTGGGTAGAACAGACTCTAAGGCCAGCAAGGTTATTTATTTAAAGTTTAAAAGCAGGAAGACCCTGCTGAGTTCCTTGGTTAGACTTAGCACAATCTTGGCTCTGTAGATAAGCAAAGCTATATGTCCCTTCAACTTCACCATAATGTGATTCTCAGTGGTCAATTCCCATGTTCCGAGAGACTAGATCAGAGTTAGGACTCCCAAGAATCAACTGACAGTGCTGGGGAGCTCATTGGCCATCTAGGCTCTCTTTTCCCACTGGAGGAACTTTAGATGAGGTAGGATGTGGCACTACCCTAGCCTGGGGGAGAAGCAGTGCACTCAGCATTCAGAGGCTCCTCTTACTCTTCTACTAGGGAGTGTCTCCATCTCTGTGGTGCAGAGGGTGTCACCTTCTAGGATTTTCACAAGGATGTTTTGCTCATGAAAAGTTGTTTGTTAGTTGTTCTTGTAATAGAGAGTGAAGTCGACAATGCCCCATATTGCCATCTGGGTATCATCCTTTGATCAGAAAGACTCTGGAAAGCATTTTTTAATTCTTCTGTAAAATTCCCAGAAGTGTTGGTCCCCAACTGTCTACAAGTATAGCCAAATTAATATTGCCTCTTTTTAGACTTTAATTCCATTCCAGTTTTGTTTGCCTTGTC
Source organism: Antilocapra americana (assembly GCA_007570785.1). Lineage (NCBI taxonomy): Eukaryota > Metazoa > Chordata > Mammalia > Artiodactyla > Antilocapridae > Antilocapra > Antilocapra americana. Next base: position 326,649 of record ML664161.1, on the reverse strand, counting down.
TTTTACTTCCACAGTAGCTACTGCTATTGCCATAAGTGATGGACTCCTTTGTTTCTGAACATCAAGAAGCCTGTCTTCTGCCAAGATTCTAAAAAAAGGCCAACTTGTTAGGTAGCTTACAGTATTAACTCTCAGACCCTTCACAGTTAATTCCTGACAAATGGAATAGAAAAAAGCAATTTTATGATGTATTTCTTACTGCTTCTGGTACTTTATAAAATAATTTATTTAAAAGGTTGGAATCATTAATCATAAATCACCAATTTGGAATATATCCCATCATATCATTCCTTCATTAATACTTACTTGGCACCTGCAGATGGACCATAGCAAAGAAAACTGAAAGTAAAAATTCTAAACAGATTCCTGTATCTCAGGATAGTGCATTGATATAATATAGTAAATATTCTGACAGTTGATAAATTTTAGTGCCATATTAATTTTGTTTTTGTTTCTAACATATGTGCATAAAAATATATATATGGAGGCGTGACTCATCCATTTGCGTATGTATTGGTTAAACTAATCAGTTTTCATGGACTCATGTGTTAAAATTGCCTACCATAAGTATTGGGGAAAATATTATTAGTGACATGATACTTCACAGATAGCAGAGTAAATTTAACTTTGCTATTAAAATATTTAAATTCATGGTATAATAATAAATATTTTGGGACTATCTGGGTTTTTGTAAAATTTAAGTCAAGAATGAGGTGACACATTTGATTAAAAGATTGAATAATCAGTAATGGCAGAATAGACCTCTGATTTTTGTCCACAATCTGTATCTCATGGAATGGGATAAAGGATCATAAGAGAGCTTAATGGCTTATTCTTTTTCACTGTCACTTAATCCTGAGAAAAGAATGAACTCGTCATTCTTCTCTATTGTCAATTCACTGCCTTTGACAGGTAGCACATTCACTGAACAAATTTAAAAATAAAAAAAATAAAAGAAGGAAATTGAGGTAGGATAATGAAGAGAAGATTAAATTAGAAGGTAATAGAAAATCTATTACTGTAGATCTTTGACATTTTCCACATTAATGTAGGTGGTGGTAAAGTGTGATCAGTAAATTAGTCAAAAAACAGTACTGGTACCAGGTCATTCTTCTCTACTGCATTAAGTTCAAAGAGATTTCTCCTTAAAGAATTTACTAAAATGTAGACTTGATTATGAAGCAGGAAAGATAGTCCAATTTTACTATAATTTCAGAAAGCTTTCTGATAGCTCGGTTACTAACATTGTCAACATATTGTTTACTAAAAATTCATTCTTTCATTATTATTTCAAATAGTGTACTCAAAATGATGTAATGGTGTTACCTGGCAAAGGATTATTTTAAATTACACAGAAAAATGAAAATAGATAGACTGTCATTATCTCAGTCTGTTGTCTGTGCAGTGCCCTGGGAGTGGTAGTCTTCCAAGAACTATCTTTCTGATTATTATAATCTCATGGTACCAGGAAGCATCAGAGCCCAGAGTTTAGTGGTGTTCTCTGGGTGGCAGTGATTTAAAAAAAACAGGGTACTAGACACATGGAAATGCTCCCCTCTAGGAGAGAGTGGCACTCTGAAGTGTGGCAGAGGCAAAGCATGAAGATGGTACCCACACTTGGATATTTCTGGAAAGCATTATTGTCAATCTTTAGATGTGTGTTTAATTAGAAGACTACTCCTCAGGTAACATGCAGAGTGTTTAACTAATAGTCTCTTTTATAAAGAGATTGTGGTCTGACTGTGTTGACTCTTGCTGTGCTCTAGGGGTGGTAACTGTTTAAGAACTCTCTCTCCATGTATTACAGTCCTGTGGGGACTTATGGGCATGAGCCCAGCTGGCTGCCAGAGCCAGGCATATTTAGAGGTGCTCTCTGGAGGCAGCTGTAAAAATTGGGGTTCTGGAGACTAGTATAAGCTACCATTTGTTAGATACTAACAAGAAGGTTCAAGCATGGGGAGAAGGTAAATTCCATCCACTGGCCTTTGTTCCCTGAGAAAAATTCAGTAGATGAGGATCAAATCAGAAGTCTACCCTTCAGGCCAAAACTCCAGAAAAGTAACTAGACTGCTTTCACAAAAACATTTGGAGTTGTTTCAGCCAGCTCTCTGTGCAGTGCCCTGCAGATGGTAGCCTACCAAGACCTGTTTCTCTGATTATTGCAGCCCCATGGGACTTAGGGACGCAGCTCACTTACCTTTAAGCCCCAAGGGCAAGCAAGCTACTGCCAGTGGTAGCTATGAAAATCAGTCACCAGATATGTGTAAAATCTCTCTTGATTCCAGTGCTTTATAGCATGGGAAATGGAGAGCGTGAAGATAGTTTCTATTGAGCATAGGCAGGTATGGGGGAGTGTAAAGATGATGCCCATTGGGGAAAAAAAAATTGGAAAATACAGAATAGAGGGGAAAACGATGGTACTGATTAGCTCAATCAAGGCAAGGGAGAGATGGAAGATGATGCCCCAAGGCTAGAGTGAGACAAAGGGGGAGCATAAAGTTGGTACTCACTGGCTAGAGCAAAGCAGAGGGAGTGTGTAAAAGTGGCACCCACCAGTCATTCACTAGATAGTATCCCAGTTCTGTATTTAATTAGATTCCAGTTGTTGTTCTGTCACTCAGTCATGTCTGACTCTGCAACCCCATGGACTGAGGCCACCAGGCTCTTCTGTCCATGGGAATTTTCACGCAAGAATACTGGAGCATGTTGCCATTTCCTCCTCCAGAGGATCTTCCTGGCTAAGGGATTGAACCTGCATCTTCTGCATTGGCAGACAGATTCTTTACCTGATGAGCCATCAGGAAGATAAATTAGATGCCTACACTTCAGGTTAATGCTTTCATATAAGCAAATGAGCCTTTCACTTAAAGGTTGAGCCTCATTGGCTATCTTTGACCTGGGCCTTGGGACAGGGCAACACATGCGCATAAACCTTTTAAGAGCTGTTTCTCAGATAGCTACAGTCTTGTGGGATTCCTGGACATGTTTTCACAGTTAGATATTTTATGAATTCATCTCTCAGGTACAAATCTTACAAATTGGGGAATCTAATGTAGAATTTAAACACTTCACTCCACAAGGAGAAATTCCAGGTTTTGAGTTTCCTCCCAGTGGTGGGTTGCTGCACCAGGAGTGGGGTTAACAGCAAGGTTGTGTCTCAGCCTCTTCTACCACATTCAATATGGTTTTCTTCTTTGCCTGATGTGTAGTTATCACTGAGCTATTGTTGAGTTATTACTTAGAGTTTTTTTTCTTTTAAAAAATTTATTGTAACATAATTGACATATAGTTTTGTTACTTTCATCATAATGATTTGATATTTGTATAAATTATAAAGTGATCACCATAATAAATCTGCTCAACATATATTACCATACATAGTTACAAATTTTTTGTGATGGGAACTTTTAACATTTATTCTCTTAGCAGTTTTCAAATATACAGTACATTTTTAACTATCATCACCATGCTATATAATATATTCCAAAGATTTATTTTATATGAGGATGTTTATACCTTTGAACTACCTTCACCCATGGTGCCCATCACCACATCCCACCTCTGGAAACAACCAGTCATTCTGTGTGTGTGTGTGTTAATTTCATATACAAGTGAGATCATACGATATTTGCTTTATTTGGCTTTCACTTAGCATAGGTCTATCCATGTTGCAGCAAATGGTGAAAGTTTATCCTTTTTTATGGTTGAATATCATCCCACGGTGTGTGTGTGTGTATCACATTTTCTTTATTCATCTATCAATGCACATTTCAGTTGCTTCTGTGTTTTCAGTACTGTATAAATAATGCTACAATGAACATGGAGATGAAGATATCTTCTCATGTTAGTGTTTTTGTTTTCTTGGGATAAATAACCAGAAGTAGAATTAGTGGGTCACATGGAGTTCTAGCTTTTATTTTTTTAAGATCCTATGTACTATTTTGAAGAGTAACTGCACCAATTTACATTTCCATCATCACTGCACATGAATTCCCTTTCACATTCTCACCAACACTTGTTTTTCTCTTTTTAATAATAGGTGAGAAGTGATACCTCAGTGTGTTTTTAATTTTTTTCCCCTTGATGATTAATGATCTTGAGCACCATTTCATGTTGTTCTGCTATTTCTGCGTCTTAGGGAAAATATCTCCTTAGATCCTCTACTGAAGTTTTAATTGTAGTATTTTTTTATATTGAGGTATATGAAGTAATTATGTATTTTTTATGTTAGTATTTTTTAGATATATAATTTGCATATACTTTATCCCATTTGGCAGGTAGTCTTTTTATTTTGTTGATGGTTTTCTTTGTACATTTTTAGTTTGATGTAGTCTCACTTGTATATTTTGTTTTGTGTCCTTTACTTTTGGTCTCATGCAAAAAAAAGATATTATCAGAGTTAAGGTGTTCCTGCTTATTTTTTTTTCCTGTGGGTTTTATGGTTTTAAGTCTTATATACATTTTGAGTTAATTTTGTATATGGTGTTAGAGGGTGGTTAACTTTCATTCTTTTGCATGTGGCTGCTCAGTTTTCCCAGCAATATTTATGAAAGACACTATGCTTTCCCCATTATATATTCCTGGATCCTTTGTTGTAAATTAATTGACCATAAATATACATGGCTTTGTTTCTGGGCTCCCTAGTCTGTTTCATCACTCTATGTATTTTCTTGTTAATACCATTTTGCCTTAATTCCTACTGTTTGTAATAGAGTTTGAAATCAGGGATCATGATTCCTGTAGCTTTGTTTTTCTTAAGATTGTTTTGCTACCCAGGGTCTTCTGTGGTTCGACTTTTAAGGCTAAAGAAATGTCTGAGATATGAGGGTATGACCAAAAATAATTACTGAATAAAATCCAATGATAGAAACTCTTCAACTAAAATACTTGATACCTAAAAAAAAAAAAAAACTCAAAAACAATGCTATATAAATATCAAACAATTACTAATAAGGAGAAAATCAGGACAAATTGTCAATCATCATGACTTTTGACAAATCTTGGGAAATACCTTGTATAGAAATCTACTGTGGGACCCAAAATATGAAAATGATGGATTCTCATGCTTTGTCAAGAGAAGGAGACTCATTTTACACACTGTACAAATAATAAATGAAGTTCTTTGCCCTTGGCTCTGATGTCTACTTACTGTAATAAAGGCTCATGATTTGAATTAGTCATAATATATCATTGCTATTGTTTATTAAATATTATGGCTCTTTTCATTGGATACACACCAGAATCACTATTGCAGCTTTCATAGTGTTTTAAAAAAATACATAAAGCTGAATCTTAACCCAGATCCACTTATCCAGATCCTCTAATTCTATAGTCCTGAGATTGCTATTTTGTTAAAAATTTAATTTAATCTCCAGCCATGGAAAAGAATAACTGGTTTATTGAATGAGTGCTGAGTTTTTGGTTGGCCACCGATTTTATCTTTTTTATGTCTAGTCCAAAGAACAGACTTATAATAAAATGGGGTAAGGAAAAGAGAAGTAGGACTGTTTGCCTAGGGTACTAGGCATATATCACATGAAATCCTGAAAATAAAAGGCAGTTTGCAAAATGAGTTATAAGAACCTGATAGAAACTGTTACCTGCACACAGAGATCATGAATACTTTTGTGTATTTTCATAGAACTCTATAATTAACATCAATCATGTTTTACTGAGTTTAAATTTATAAAGTAATAAAATTAGAAAAATAAAAAGTCAATCTATTAAATAAACCATGGATTGGAAAGCAAATTAAAAATTGTAGTGATGACCTGTTTGTAGTTTCAGACTTAACTGCCCAAATCATTTTGTCTATATTCTAATTTAAATCTGTTAACTTAAATTGAATAGTCTTCAATTATGAGTGTGCATTAGAACCGCACAGGGAACATAAAAAAAAAAAATCTACTACTCAGCTTATACAAAGCAACTAAATCAGAATCTATGGATGGGCCCTGAGTATCTGGCATGTTAAGTGTTATCTACCCTATCAGATAACTGTCTGAAGCTAGGTCTGAGAATCATTATCTAAACTCTAAGTTTAAGAAATGCTAATTTATTTTAATTTTGTAACATTTAACACAGTCAATGATTTAGAAACCTAGGCTAATATCTTGAAAATAGTTTTAAAATAGTAAATGTTTTATAAAATCATCAATATCAAAGATGCAATAATTATTCAGTCCTGAAGTTGAAGTGTTTGTCAGTCATGTCTGGCTCTGCAACCCCACAGACTGTAGCCCACTAGGCACTTCTGTCCGTGGAATTCCCCTGGCGAGAATAATAGAGTGGGCTGCCATTCCCTTCTAAAACTATAAAAAGATAAATTATCAAATTTCTTTTTACTTAATTTAAGAAAATCAGAGCAGGGTTATTTATTTTGAAAAGACCTAGTAAGGGTATGTTAAGGTTAATCAATAATCTCAGATATCCAGATGACACCACCCTTATGGCAGAAAGCAAAAGAACTAACAAGCCTCTTAATGAAAGTAAGAGAGTGAAAAAGTTGGTTTAAAACTCAACATTCAGAAAAGTAAGATCATGGCATCCAGTCCCATCAGTTCACAGTAAGTAGATGGGGAAAGAATGGAAACAGTAAGAGACTTTATTATTTTGAGCTCCAAAATCACTGTAGATGGTGACTGCGCCATGAAATTAAAAGACACTTGCTCCTTGGAAGGAAAACTATGATCAAATTAGACAGCATATTAAAAAGCAGAAACATTACTTTGCTAGCAAAAGTTCATCTAGTCAAACATCTAGTCTACTGTGGTTTTTCTAGTAGTCATGTACGAATGTGAGAGTTGGAATATAAAGAAAGCTGAGCACAGAAGAACTGATGCTTTTGAACTGTGGTGTTGGAGAACACTTTTTTTTTAATTTATTTTTTAAATTAATTAATTAATTTTTTCTTTACATTATCGTGTTGGTTTTGCCATACATTGACATGAATCTGCCATGGGTATACATATGTTCCTCTTCCAGAGGAACATGTCAACATGTTAAAATTCTCAACTTTTGTGGTTGTATGAAAAATATGCTTGCTTTTTATCTTAGATATTTTGTCTTTTTAATACTAAGCACAATGCATCTATAAATGGTTGTCTTTAGATCAACCACTATTATGCTTTTTGTTTAGTTTCAAAAATATTTATTAAAAATGTGTGTAAGATTTTAAATTATAGAAAAGCTTATGCCATTCTCTCAAAGTTATGCAGAACACAAGAGAAGGAAACAAGAGTTTCCATAAAATATCATTGCTCGCCAGTCAGATTTTCTTTCCTAAACTGAGGTAAATCTTCAGAGCACCAGCCATAGAACCTATTTGCAGCTTTAGAATACTGCTTTCCATTGTGAATTTTCATGCACTAACAGTAAAATATAAACTATAGTTTCTGTGGTTCAGCACTGCAACTGTTTTTTGTGTGATTTATACATGGGAAAAGAGCAAACAGCAATAATTGCATTGCTGATGTATTTAATTTACAGGTTGGGTGGTTCCAGAAGTATGTTTCAAAGTGTTCAGTCTTGTTAACCATGAAGTATAAACTGCAGGGTTCTCATCTGCAGGTGAAACAAGCAGATTCTGCAGCTTTGATTTCATGGGTAAGAAAATAACTTTTATTATTTTCAGTTTGGCAGCTTGCACTCTTCTATGTCTGTGTGTGTGAGTGTATGTGTGCACATATATACACACACACAATATTTTTCAGTCAAATATATATAACTATTAATAAGAAGCATGATTATTTTGAGCACAAGCCGTTTTCTTTTTCATGGAGTAAACAGTTTTAATATCAGGTATTACCTTCTGTGTATGTTCTCTAAGAAAAAGCTAGTGACTCTTTTATTCACACTCACAAAGACTTCAGACTGCCTCTATCAGTAGGTGATTGTCACACAGGTTATCAACCAGATACCTTTCTTGGATTGAATTAAACATGACCCTGAGGGAGATTAATATTGCAGAGAGAGATGTATAGTGGTATTCAACTTGGCCACTAATAATAAGGAATCCTCAGCTCTCTTTTTGGCCAAATCTTTCATATGAGGACAACAGGAGTGATCTTCTACAATGAAGCTATGGGTAGTTACACCTTCACTGGTACACCTGAAAGTCATATGCCAAACAAACATTCCAGAGCAAATAGAAGTGCTTTATTGATGTGATCACAATAATACATAATTTTCTAAACATGTAGACTCACCATAATTTATCTAAATATCTCCTTTGATTTTTTTAATTTTTCACTCAAATTGCCACTGAATAAACAGATTTTATTGCATATTAATACTTGCCTTATATTTAGAGGGGCTTTGAACAGTAACATTGTCATATTAAGGTTTTAATTCTATGAATCTATGATTCTTTTTTCAGAATGTTTGACTTCATATGCTTATCCATTATGAAAGTGACAAATCATTTCATTCCACCCTTGAAGATTAAGTTGTATTATATATTAAAATATTAAATTTGACTAGTAAAAATTACATCTTCTTTCAGTTTATCTTTAATTTACTTGTTACTGAGTACCCTCTATGTTCCTAGGACCATTATAGGCTCTGGGGCTTCAAAAGTAAACAGAGTTAAAAATCTGTCCTCATGTTGATTACAGAGAAGTGGTGAAACAAAAATCCCTGAGAAAGGAAGAGTGGATGAAATGTACTTCACAATTAGAGGTATGAACCCTGAATGCTGGTCTGTGTATAGAGGAGAAGAACGTAAGACATATAATCACAGATAAAGGACATAGCAGTAGAAGCTTATAAAATCTGTCTTCTTATAGCTATAGTTCATTGTTTAATAAGAATTGAGATCATCATGTGAGAGTGAAGATTAATAGGAGATATAGTAGAATTAAATCACCATATATGAAAGCATTGTCTTAGAGAATGGGGGAATATGGTTTTGTTTGGCAGCAGGATGGTGGATTCATGTCAATGTATGGCAAAACCAATATGATAATGTAAAGAAAAAAAAGAAAATTTGTTTTTTTGTGCAATTGTAATTAAAAGAAAATATTAAATAAAATAAATATGTTTCAACAACAACAACAAAAATCTATTTCAATTTGATGATTTTTCAAAGAATATAAAGTAAGACTAGTAAGCTTGACTGTAGTTTTTCTAGTTGTATTTAACAACAGAATATAGTTTACCCTTGAACAACATGAGGGTTATAGGTGCTGACCCTTCACACAAACAAAAATCTAAGCATGATTTATAGTCAGCCTCCTCTATATGCAGATCCTTCATATGTGAGTTTCTGCAGATTCCTGTCTGTGGATCATGCAGTATTGTAGTATTTACTATTGAAAAAGTCTACATATAAGTCAACCCAGCAGTTCAAACCCATATTTTTCCATGGGTAACTTTATAGTACTGCAGAACACAGAAGTTTGCAGTTTGTTTATGAGAGTATAATGAAGTAAAAGGAACATAAGTAGACATAATGAGTCATCCTGGGATTTATGATAGGCAAGTGAAGAAGAAAGAAAGTTGAGGGATGGTGTAGCTTCAAATACAGTTAAAATGGTGGGACATGGGAAAAAAAATACAAAATTCTTTTTTTTTTTCCCAATGTGTTGGAGAAGAGAACTGGTGATTGGGAAAATGTTTAATATTGCAATTATTAAAGTGCTTTGTATAATGGTAATGACATTAAAAAAATAGCTACATAGGGTGGTAAACAAAATTATTTGCAGGAGAGAAGATCAAGAAAACAAGTGAAATAGGGGTCATCTTTCTGTTTGTTATAATCTCCCATGTTAGTACAGGAGATCCAGAAAGGGAGGGTTCCATGGAGGAATGGGTGATGACAAGGGGAGACAATACATAGTTACTTTGGGGGAGGAGGCAAGATGACAGAAAAAGACATGATCACTCCTTCTTATGAAATTACCAAAATCACAACTAACTGCTAAACAGTCACCTACCAACAAATTACAGTCCCTACCACACACACACACACAAAAGACCAATGGGGTTTGACCACAGAAATTCCACAGACAGGGAGAAATGGAATGCAACTCTTTGAGAGTGCACACAAAGTGTCCTGCACACCAGGACCCAGGGGAAAAAGAGCTGTGACCTCATAAGAGAATGGGCCAGACAAACCAGCTAGTGTTGGAAGGTGTCCTGCTAAGTTTGGAATGTGGCTATGGCTCACTGATGGTGGCAGATCAGGTGAGGGCTCATTGGCATGTGCCCTGTAAGAGGTATCACCTCCGACCAGTCAGGTCAGAGGGGCCATCCTCAATAAATATATAAACAATAAATGCTGGAGAGAATGTGGAGAAAAGGGAACTTTCCTACATTGTTGGTGGGAATGTAAACTGGTATAGCTACTATAGAGAACAGTATAGGAGTTCCTTAAGAAACTAAAAAATAGACCTACCTTATGATCCAGCAATCAACCCCCTGGGCATATATCCAGAAAAAAAATAATCATTTGAAAATACATATGCACACCAATGTTCATTGCAGCATTATTTATAATAGCCAGGATATGGAAGTAACATATATGTCCCTTAACAGAGGAATGGACAAAGAAGATGTGGTACATATATACAATGAACTATTAGCCATAAAGAACAACAAAATAATGCCATTTGCAGCAACATGGATGAACCTGGAGATTATTCTATTAAGTGAAGTAAGCCAGAAAGAGATATAAATATGATATCACTTATATGTAGGCTCTAAAAAAGGGATACAAAGCAGAAATAGTTACAGATGTAAAAAATTAAGCAGAAAGTAAAAGTGTTAGTTGCTCAGTTGTGTTCAATTCTTTGAGACCCCATGGTTTATATCTCTGTCCATGGAATTCTCCAGGCAAGAATACTGGAGTGGTTAGCCATTTCTTTCTCCAGGGGATCTTCCAACCCAGGGATCGAATCCAGGTCTCCTGCATTGCAGACAGATTTTTTATTGTCTGTGCTACCAGGGAAGCCCTAAATTAAGCAGGGGAGGGATAAATTGGAAAATTGAGATTGACATATACACACTACTATATGTAAAATAGATAACTAATAAGGACCTACGACATAGCACAAGGAGTGTTATTGAGTACTCCATAATGACTTATATAAGAAAAGAATCGAAAATGGAGTAGATAATTGTATGTGTGTGTCTATATATATATATATAACATATATATACATATAAACTGATCTTGAAAAAGCAAGAGAGTTCCAGAAAAAACATCTATTACTGCTTTATTGACTATGCCAAAGACTTTCACTGTGTGGATCACAATAAACTGTGGAAAATTCTGAAAGAGATGGGCATACCAGACAACCTGAACTGCCTCTTGAGAAACCTGTATGCAGGTCAGGAAGCAACAGTTATAACTGGACATGGAACAACAGATTGGTTCCAAATAGGAAAAGGAGAACATCAAGGCTGTATATTATCACCCTGCTTATTTAACTTATATGCAGAGTATATCATGAGAAATGCTGGGCTGGATGAAGCACAAGCTGGAATCAAGATTACCAGGAGAAAGATCAATAACCTCAGATACGCAGATGACACCACCCTTATGGCAGAAAGTGAAGAAGAACTAAAGAGCCTCTTGATGAACGTGAAAAAGGAGAGTGAAAAAGTTGGCTTAAAGCTCAGCATTCAGAAAACTAAGAGCATGGCATCTGGTCCCATCACTTCATGGCAGATAGATGGGGAGACTGTGGAAACAGTGTCAGACTTTATTTTTTGGTGCTCCAAAATCACTGCAGATGGTGATTGCATTCATGAAATTAAAAGACGCTTACTCCTTGGAAGGAAAGTTATGACCAACCTAGAGAGCATATTAAAAAGCAGAGACATTACTTTGCCAACAAAGGTCCGTCTAATCAAGGCTATGGTTTTTCCAGTGGTCATGTATGGATGTGAGAGTTGGACTGTAAAGAAAGCTGAGCACCAAAGAACTGATGCTTTTGAACTGTGGTGTTGGAGAAGACTCTTGAGACTTCCTTGGACTGCAAGGAGATCCAACCAGTCCATCCTAGGGAGATCAGTCATGGGTGTTCATTGGAAGGACTGATATTGAAGCTGAAACTCCAATACTTTGGCCACCTGATGTGAAGAGCTGACTCATTTTAAAGGACCCTGATGCTGGGAAAGATTAATGGCAGGAGGAGAAGGGATTGACAGAGGATGAGATGGCTGGATGGCATCATCGACTCGATGGCTATGGATTTGGGTGGACTCTGGGAGTTGGTGATGGACAGGGAGGCCTGGCGTTCTGCAGTTCGTGGGGTCACAAAGATTCGGACACAACTGAGCGACTGAACTGAACTGAAATTGATCTACTTTGCTATACACTTGAAATCAACAAAACATTGTAAATTGATTATTCTCAAATAAAAATTAAAAAATGATATTAAAACACTAATACCATTCAGAAAAATTAACTCAAAATGTATTAAAGCCCTTAATGTAAGACTGGATACTATAAAAGTCAGAGGAAAATATAGGCAGAACAGTCTTTGACATAAATTGTAACAATATCTTTTTTGATCTGTCTCCTAAAGTAATGCAAATAAAAGCAAACATTAACAAATTGGATCTAATTAAATTCAAAAGCTTTTGTAAAGAAAAGGAAATTAGAAATCATAAACAAAATAAAAAGCAACCCACAGAATGGGAGAAAATATTTGCAAATAATGTGACCAATAATTGATTAGTCTCCAACATTTCTTTGCATTGATCACTGACGAAAGCTTTCTTATCTCTCCTTGCTATTCTTTGGAACTCTGCATTCAAATTGGTATATCTTTCTTTTTCTCCTTTGCTTTTCACTTCCCTCTTTTCACAGCTATTTGTAAGGCCTCCTCAGAAAGCCATTTTGCTTTTGTGCATTTCTTTTTCTTGGGGATCATCTTGATTTCTGTCTGCTCTACAATGTCATGGACCTCCATCCATAATTCATCAGGCACTCTGTCTATCAGATCTAGTCCCTTAACTCTATTTCTCACTTCCACTGTATAGTCATAAGGGATTTGATTTAGGGCATACCTGACTGGTCTAGTGGTTTTTTCCACTTTCTTCAATTTCAGTCTGAATTTGGCAATAGAGAGTTCATGATCTGAGCCACAGTCAGCTCCTGGTCTTGTTTTTGCTGACTATATAGAGCTTCTCCATCTTTGGCTGCAAAGAATATAATCAATCTGATTTCAGTGTTGACCATCTGGTGAGGTCCATGTGTAGAGTCTTCTCTTGTGTTGTTGGAAGAGGGTATTTGCTATGACCAGTGCATTCTCTTGGCAGAACTCTACTAGCCTTTGCCTTGCTTCATTCTGTACTCCAAGGCCAAATTTGCCTGTTACTCCAGGTGTTTCTTGACTTAGCACTTTTGCATTCTAGTCCCCTATAATGAAGAGGACATCTTTTTTGGGTGTTAGTTCAAGAAATCTAGACAGCATTTTAAAAAGCAGAGACACTACTTTGCCAACAAAGGTCCATCTAATCAAGGCTATGGTTTTTCCAGTGGTCATGTATGGATGTGAGAGTTGGACTGTAAAGAAAGCTGAGCGCCAAAGAATTGATGCTTTTGAACTGTGGTGTTGGAGAAGACTGTTGAGAGTCCCTTGGCCTTCAAGGAGATCCAACCAGTCCATCCTAAAGGAGATCAGTCTTGGGTGTTCATTGGAAGGATTGATGTTGAAGCTGAAACTCCAATACTTTGCCCACCTGATGCGAAGAGCTGACTCATTTTAAAGGACCCTGATGCTGGGAAAGATTGAGGGCAGGAGGAGAAGCGGGATGGCAGAGGATGAGATGGTTGGATGGGTTCACTGATTCAATGGACATGAGTTTGGGTAATTAAGCTCTGGGAGTTGGTAATGGACAGGGATGCCTCGTGCACTGCAGTCCATGGGGTTGCAAAGAGTCAGACACAACTGAGCTACTGAACTGAACTCCAACATTTACAAACAGCTCATTCAACTCAATATCAAAAAATTAAAAATAGTTAAAAGATCTAAAGAGAAATTTCTCCAAAGAAGAAACCTAAATTGACATTTTTAATCACATCATTCAGAAGCCATCATCAAAAAATGTGCCAACAGTAAATGTTGCAGAAGGAATGAAGAAAAGGAAACCCTCCAATCCTGTTGGTGGTAATGGAAATTGGTACATCCACTTGAATAATAGAATGGAGACTATGTAGGTTCATTAAGAAACTAAAAATAGAGCTATCATATGATCTAGCAATCCCACTCCTGGACATATATCTGGAGGTGAACGTGGTTTGAAAGGATATATATATACTCCAGTGTTAACTGCAGCACTGTTTACAATAGTCAAGAAAAGTAAGCACCCTAAATGTCCATTGACAGTTAAATGGATAAAGAAGTTGTGGTATTTATATACAATGGAATATTATTCAGCCATTAAAAAGAAGAAAATAATGCTATTTGTACCACCATGAATGGACCTGGAGATTATTATACTAAGTGAAGTAAGTCAGATAGAAAAAGACATATTGCTTGATATCATTTATACAAGGCATCTAAATTTTAAAAATGATAGAAACTTACTTAGTAAAAAGAAGCAGACTTAGAAAATGAATTTATGGTTACCAGGGTAAAGGCTGAGGTGAGGGACAGATTAGGGTTTGGGACCAATATGTACACATTCCTATATTTAAAACAGATAACCAAAAATACCTATTCTTTGGCACATGGAATTTTCCTTAGTATTCTAACATAAAAAGAAAAGAAATTTGAACAAGAATAGATATATGAATGTGTATGACTGAATATACACATTCCGAATCACTCTGCTGTATGCCTGAAACTAAAGAACACTGTTAATTTACTAGATTCCAATATAAAACCAAAAAAAAAATTAAAGTTACCTTTATTAAATTTAAAGAAAGGGAAAGGAGAACAGCCTAGAAATAGCCATGAGGAACAAGGAGGGCACCTGTTCCATTTTTAGGAATTAATTGCTTCAGAGGAGTAAGAAAGAAATGTTATTCCTTAAAGGAGCTGTAAGAGAAGTAACATTGTTAGAAGTGAACAACATGTTAGATGTCAGAAATAGGTAGAGAATGTCATAGAAGAGTGGAAAATGTCTCTCTTTTTTAAACCTATGACTGACCATGTCCCGTAGGGCACAATGAAAGAATTTCAGGTATATGTTTTAATTTGATTTTGCTTATGAATTTTATCAGATATTTCAGTTGATTGCTATAAATTTCCCTGTTATTTTATAAAGCTGTTTATATGTTAACCACTTACATGTGTTGCAAATATGTTTCTAGTTTTTCCTTGAACATTTATGATATTGCTAAATTCCATGAAGTATGATTTATTTGTAATTTTAATGGTTATCAAACATGTATATTTCACAAATTATTCTCATTTGAAAGCCCATGTCCATTGCATACATTTATCTTACTTCAGGTTTGTGAAAATAGGTATATACAAAACAGTCATTTATAATTTTGGAAATCTGATATATAAGAGAAAGAAGAACCAAAGTTAAAACTGACTTTTCCCACATACTTAAGCAAATGTTTTAAAGTAATTTTTAAATAACTTACCTATTTTTTAGACTGTGATGTGTACTCATAGTAACAACCTTTTCAAAATATTTATTCTGTTTAATCAATCTGCATACCCACATATCAGTTCTACATTGTTCATACACTATTAAATATGAAAAAGTATGAACATATAAAATAATTGCACATATTACATTAATAGCAAGTATACTTCTTTGAGCCTTTTTATGGTTCATATTTTTTTCCTGTAAAAATATACACATTCCTATATAGACTGAATGTCTGAAAAAGCAAACATCAAAGCACTAACAGTGATTATCTCTGGATGTTAGAATAAGATTTGTATTTTATTTCTTTTTTTTTCATTTTCCTGCCATATTATGAGAAAATATATTTATCCTTTGAAATACCACAAACGCATCTATATACTAACAACCATTTAAAGAGACTTCAAAAAGAGAGAGAATAACCTTTCTCCAGCTTCTCTGTGTCTCAGACAATCATGCTTGTTTCAGTTTATGAGACTCAACATGCTTCATTTTAGACAATTTCATTTGACATTTTCAGTGCATCTTGTCTCCCATAACTATACTTTGTATAGCTAAATCCTATTCATTTTTCAGATCTCAGCTTGAATGTTTATAACTGTTATTTTATAGAAGTTTTCTGTCCCTAGCCCCACTCCAGTTTTGCATAGTGTGTACTTTATCTTGTTACTCCTGTGTAAAATTGTCATCAGTTGGCCAGTGTCTTCCTTTTCATTGTCAATTACACTGGGCAATGGAGTGCATTTGTCTAGATGCTTGGATACTTCATACAGAAGCACATCTGAGATAAGCAATATATGGTATTTTGAATAAAAGAATGAAAAAATGGCTAGCAAAGGGCACAGCTTTACCTTTTCTCTGTCTCACTAGGGATATAAGCTTGACTGAGTAACTTAGCTTCTCTTGAATTTCCTCACCTGAAAAAGAAATATTGAAGGGAGCAATCTGTTTTATTTACTTAAAGTAAATTCAAAGGCATATA
Organism: Antilocapra americana; assembly: GCA_007570785.1. Classification (NCBI taxonomy): domain Eukaryota; kingdom Metazoa; phylum Chordata; class Mammalia; order Artiodactyla; family Antilocapridae; genus Antilocapra; species Antilocapra americana. Next base: position 310,109 of record ML664161.1, on the reverse strand, counting down.
TGTAAGACACTTATTCTCTGCATATAAAATGAACATCCAATTGATTATGCTATCATTACTTTAAAGAGTTTTCAGGAATACATTCTATTAAAAAAAAAAAAAAAAAACAACCACTGCAATGGAAACTACAATACAGAATCTCTAAAATAATGGCCACCCATTAAGGTGGGAAGATGGTGTATATCAGTGTTTAAAAAATCACATTAAATCCTGAAGAAATCAATGGAAGTGGCCCATATGGCAGAGTTTGAAAACCTTGAAATCACCTTCTTTCATGGGCACACCAAAATTACAGATGAATTTCATAAAATTTTAAAGAAGAGTTAACAACTATACCTTTCAAACTAAAGAGTGCTTTCAACCCATTCTATGAGGCCAGCATCACCCTGATATGAAAACAGACATACCACCACGCAAAAAGAAAATTATAGGCCAATATCACTGATGAACATAGATGCAAAAATCCTCAACAAAATTTAGCAAATCAAATTCAATAATGCTTTAAAATGATTATATGTTATGATCAAGTGAAACTTACACCCAAGATGCAAGAATGCTTCAATATCTGCAAATCAATGTGAAACATCCCATTAACAAATTGAAGAGCAAAAATGATATGATTTTCTCGATAGATGTGAAAAATCTTTTGACACATTTTAACATTCATTTATGATAAGAACTCTCAACATGGTGGATATCAAGGAACTTACCTAAACATAATAAAAGCCATATAAGACAAATGTACATCCAGCATCATAACTCAACCATGAAAGGTTGAAAGCATTGCCTCTAAGGTCAAAAACAAATTAACGATGTTTTCTTGCCACTTTTATTAAATATAGTATTGTAAGTCCTAGCCAGAGCAATGAGAAAAGAAAGAGAAATAAAAGGAATCCAAATTATAAAATAAATAAAACTGTCTCTGTAGGTGACATTATACTATTAAAAGTTATTAGGATACATAATTTAGTAAGATAAAAATTAATAAACATAAATATATTACATTTCTATATAATAATATTGAGCTACCAAAAAATAAATTTTTAACTGTATCTATAATTTCATTAATAGAATGAAATATCTTAAAAAACTATTTAAATATCTAAATTTAAACAAGGAGGTAAAGCTCTATTCTCTGAAAAATGCGAGATACTGTTGAAAGAAATTGAGAATGAAAGAAATAAATGGAAAATATGTGCACATAGATTGAAATAATTAATAATGTTAAAGATGACCATATTATTTATATACTCAATGTATCCATTTCAAAGTATCAATGGTATCTTTCATAGAACTATAAAAAATAATTATATAGTTTGTAAAGAATCACAAAGCCCTCAAATAGCCAAAACAATATTGAGAAAGAACAAAGGTGGAGATATTATGCTCTCTAATATCAAACTATATATACTACATTCTATGATAATCAAAACATTATGGTACTGCCACAAAAACAGACACATGGATCAATGGAACAGAATAGAAAGCCCAGAAATAAGCCTATGCTTAAAGGGTAGATTAACCTAAGAGGTGAACAATGAAGAAGGCTGAGTGCTGAAAAATTGATATTTTTGAATTGCGGTGCTGGAGAAGACTCCTGAGAGTCCCTTGGACAGCATGGAAATCAAACCAGTCAATCTTAAAGGAAATCAGCCCTGAATATTCATTGGAAGGACTGCTGCTGAAGTTCTGATCAATACTTGGGCCACCTGATGTGAAGAGCCAACTCATTGGAAAATATCCTGATGCTGGGAAAGATTAAGTTCAGGAGGATAATGGGGTGACAGAGGACGAGGTGGTTGGATGGCATCACTGACTCAATGGATATGAGTTTGAGCAAACTCTGGGAGACAGTGAGGGACAGGGAAGCCTGGCATGCTGCAGTCCATGGGGTTGCAGAGAGTTTGACATGATTTAGCAACTGGATAACAAGTAATCACAGAATACCTTATAATTTCAATTATGTAGAATCCAAAAAACAAAGCATAAAAAAAAACATAACAAAATAAATAAGACTTATAGATACAGAAAACAAGACTGATAGCTGTCAGAAGAGAAAGGAGTGGCAAAGTAAAGGAAATAGATGAGGGCAATTAAGAGGTATAAACTTCCAGTATCAAATATGTCAGGAGTTTTAATGCACAGCATAGGGAAATATTCAATAATATTGTAACAACTCTGCATGGTGACAGATGGTAGTTAGACCTTTTGTGTTATGATTTTGTAATGTATAAAAGTATCAAATCACTGTCATATAACTGAAATATATATAATACTGTAAGTCAAATATACTCCAATAGAGACAAACAAAAGCAAATGAATTAAAGCTTTAACATAAGGCCTGAAACCATAAAAGGATTTGCTGTATAGCATAGGGAATTCTGATCAATATTCTGTAATGACCTAAATGGGAAAAAAAACTTGAAAAAGAATAGATAAATGTATAACAGAATCACTCTGCTATACACCTGAGACTAACACATTATAAATAAACTATACTCCAATATAAAATAAAGCATAAAGAAAACATAGGCAGTAAGCTTCTTTACATGGGTCTTGGTAATACTTTTTTGGATTTGTCTCCTCAGACAAGGTAAACAAAAGTTAAAGTAAACTAATGGGAGTAGATCAAATTAAGAATTTTTTGCACAGGGAACAAAACTATATAAAACAAATTCAAAAGATAACCTACTGAATGGAAGGAAATGTTTGACCACAACATACCTGATATTCACAATATACAAAGAAATCACACAACTCTTCATCAATAAAAGAAAACAATTAAACATGGCCAGAGGATGTGTGTCAGGGAACGTTTGACTTTAGGATTCCTGTATGTTGTTTTCTGTTTCTTATGAACCCTCTGTTCCTTGTAAGTTCCTGCTATACAAGAATGAGTGGAGCGGCATGCAGTTCCCAGGACTGAGGTCATGGGATGGAACACATATGTGGATTCCCTTCAGTAACTTTTACCATATGGTAAAATTGTTTAGTCAGGACCCTCTTACTCAAGTTATGGACTGTCTTCTGGCCTTGTGACGATTGTTATTCCTTGTTATTATCTTGGTAATGGTTGTTATACAACTGGTTTTTGTTCTTTGCTTAACTTTATTTTTTGCCTAAAGCTTCCTTGCATAACAATATATAAACTCATCCAAACATGAATAAAGCATCCTTGTTCCACTAGAGACTTGGGTCCCCCTTGGCCCCCCACCCATCCCTCTTTTCTTCTCTGGCTAGTTCCTCGGAGTGTAGAAACCTGCTGAGCTCATTTTTCTGTCCGGGCTTTCAAGACCTCCTTGAGAGGATGCCCTGTGCCTTTGTGAGCCGTGCAAGCCCTGTGTAAGGGCTTTATTGGTTTTCCACATAACCAGAGAAATGTTAGTCTCTCTATTTTGCTTTTTTTCCCTCAAATCCAACCCACCAGGTTCCAGTCTATAAAAAAGACTGCAACAGATGTGAATATATATTTCTCCCAAATAGAGATAAGAATAGCCAACAGACAAAAAAGATGCTTAACATTACTAATCGTCAGGGAATTAAAACCACAGTGAGATGCCACCTCCTATCTTTCAGAATGGCTATCATCAAAAAGACAAGTAACAGGTGTTGGTGAAGATGTAGAGAAAAGGGAGCCTTTATGCACTTTGGGATCATAAATTAGTGCATCCCGTATGGAAAACCATATGGTGGTTCCTCACAAAATGTAAACTGCCATATGATACAGTAGTTTCACATCTGAGGATTTACCTGAAAGAAACTAAAACACTAATGTGAAAAGATACATGCACCCCTGTGTTAACTGGAGCATTATTGACAGTAGCCAGGATATGAAAGCAACTTGTGTCCATCGATAGATGAATTAATAAAGAAGATGTGTATGTGCATATACACACACACATACAATGGAATATTGTATATATTCAGTCATAAAGTGAAAATAAAAGTGCCATTTGTGACAACATGGATAGATCTAGATGTCTTATAATAGTGAAATAAGTCAGAGAAAAACAAATAGTGTATGATCTTACTTACATGTGGAAAATGAAAAGCAAAGGAAACAAAAGAAGATGAAAAGAGACTCACAGATACAGAGAACACAGAGATGATTGCCAAAGGGGAGGAGAGTAGAGATGGTGAAATAGTTAAGGGAATTTAGAAGTACAAATCTCCAGTTATAGAATAAATAAATCAGAGCAATGTAACATGACATAAATATGGTCAATAATACTGTCATAACTTTGTATGGGTCAGATGATTACCAGGTTTATTGTGGTGATCATTTCTTAATGTATGGAAATGTCAAATCACTATGTAGTACAGTTAAAACTAACATAATATTGTATGTCAACTATATTTCTACTTAAAAAGATATGAATTAATGTCTCAGCATAATAATTTGACTTTCTGCAACAGTGTTTAACAAACTAAAAGTGAAATAAGTGTATTTTTAATGGGGGTTGGCAAATAGTGGAATGTTAGTATACCATAAACTACTGCAGCTGAAGGTCAGGTAGGGGGTGTCTTTGGTAGAATTTAAGTACCGTTTATGCTGGAGAGAAAAGTAGCAGGATCAGACAAAGATTCAGTTCAGTCACTCTGTCCTGTCTGACTCTTTGCAATGCCATGGACTGCAGCACGCCAGACATCCCTGTCCATCACCAACTCCCAGAGCTTACTCAAACTCATGTCTATTGAGTCGGTGATGCCATCTAATTATCTCATCCTCTGTCATCTCCTTCTCCTCCTGCTTTCAATCTTTTCCAGCATCAGAGTCTTTTCCAATGAGTCAGTTCTTTGCATTAGGTGGCCAACATATTGCAGTTTCAGCTTCAGCTTCAGTCCTCCAGTGAATATTCAGGACTGATTTCCTTTTGGATGAATTGGTTGGATCTCCTTGCAGTCCAAGGGACTCTCGAGTCTTCTCCAGCACCACAGTTCAAAAGCATCAATTACTCAATGCTTGCTCCTTGGAAGAAAAGCTATGACCAATCTAGACAGCATATTAAAAAGCAGAGACATTACTTTGTCAACAAAAGTCCGTCTAGTCAGAGCTATGGTTTTTCCAGTAGTCATGTATGGATGTGAGAGTTGGACTATAAAGACAAAGATTAAAGACATACAAAAATAGAAAGAGGCTGATGCAGTACCAGAGAATGTGAAGCCTTCTAATTGCATGCATAGATAATTATAAACTGCACTATTGTATAGGTTTTAATTAAGATTTTATCCGAGGGGGGGAAAAAAGAATAGCAAGATAGAAGGCAAAAATAGAAAAATCTTGTGAAATGTTATCATTGATAGAGTTTATGTTGCTTCCAAATTCAGACTTTGAAAGGTGATTTTTATCACATAAACATCATGAGTTTAGTTAATTTCTGTTAACCAATGACTACTTGTCACTCTGTCTCCCCCTCCACCCCAATCACTCATTTCAATAAACTAACAGAAGGAAAGTAGCAAATTATAAACTAAATTGTGGCCATGATGCAGGTTCTGTTTAAAATAAACAACAAAAACAGCAAGCAGGGTAATTTGGTATTTTGTATAATTTTCCATTACAACTTTTTATATTTTAGACATACTTTGCCAATTTACATTTTTTTATAGAAATAACATTTTAACTTGTAAATAGGTCTTGGAAATAAGAGAGTTGCTTTTACAATCACTTTTTTAAAGTGATAGGTTGATCAAAGTTTTCTTTAATATAAAAACTTCTCAAATTTAAGGGTTTTCTAGTGGTTCAGACATTAAAGATTCTGCCTATAATGTGGAGACCCAGATTTGATACCTGGGTTGGGAAGATCCTCCAGAGAAGGAAATGGCAACCCACTCCAGTATTCTTGTTTGGAAAATTGCATGGATAGAGGAGCCTGGTAAGCTCAGTCACTGTCCATGGGGTCACAAAGCATCGAACACAACTGAGTGACTAACATTTAAACTTCTCAAATTTAAAGCTTGAGCAGTTGAGATATATCCACTAAGCATTTTTGTTTCTGTGTGATATCTATAATTACTTTTGTGACTTCAATTATCATAGGAATTATGAGCCATGATTTATAACTTTTTTGAGATTATTAGATAATAAGTATATTCAAGTAACTTTCTGTTACTTTGAACATATAGATTTATGATATGATAAAATTATTTGGGTTATCACTAAATGTAGTTAGTTGAAGTTATCAATTTAAAAAATTTGCTCTGGCGTAAAAGAAGCAAATGATAATATATTGACAAGCTATTTTTCCAAAATTTAAGAGTTCCTCTCAGTACTTGCCTTGGTAAAGATAACCATGTAAAATCTAAACAGATCTAACTGCTTAGCTTTTGACAAAAATAGTAGCGGTATACTGGCAGACTTAAATGAAACATAAGTATTAAAAAAGGGGGTAAAAAAACCCACTGCAATATTAACAGCTCTCAGTTTTTCCATGTTTTCTCAAAATGAAAGTCTTTTAAACGTTAGAAAAAGGTATTTGAAAGTTATCCTTCAGTGGATCATGTTTATGTTAATATATACGTGTGTGTATGTATGTACAATCATGGTGTTATAGAACGTTAGCATTAGAAAGGATCTAAGAGATAATCTAGTCCACTTCTGTGCTTTAACAGAGAATAAATAGATATCAAGAAACAAAAATGGAATGACTTCTACATTTCAGATTTCTCTCTTGCCCTATTATTTTTCAATTTCTGTAACTCACTTTTCTTTTCATTCCTCCACACCCCTATCTTTTAGTCCTATGTTCTTTATTTCTTCAAATAGTTGGGAACACCTTTTTTCCATTGAGTACCGTTAGGATAAACAAAGATGAATAAGACACAGTAAATATTTCTACAAACATCTGCAAAATATTTGGCAGTGTTTGTCAAGATTATAGATGCAAATCAGCAGTTTCTGACTCATCAGTATATCACTTGTAAGAATACCAATATATTCTACCAATCTAATCACTGCAATGTCTACACAATAATAATTAAAGTTTATTGTTGTTTGAGGAAAGACTAGTGTGGCAGACTAAAAAGACCACAGATTCTTCAACAGTCCTCCTATTGAAAAATAAGAAATTTATTCCTTTCTCCTTGAATCCGTCATGACCTGTGACCTGTCCAGTAGAAACTGGTGGAAATGATATTGTGTTAGCTTGGAAGTATACCTATGTAAAATGACTGGAAGCATCCACTTTGGTATCATGAAGCTTTGAGCTGATTTGCAAGAGGGTAAATTACCATACTTGAGGTACCGTATGCAGAAGCCCCAAAACCACTCTGTAGAGGGACCCACTGAGCCCATTTCTCCAAGTATCTTCACCAAGAGACCAGACATGTCAGAACATTCATTTTGTATCATCCAGCCCAGCCTGGCATTAGCTAAGTCTTACCCGATGACCTCAGCTTATATAATATGGACCAGAAAAGTCACCTACCTGTATCCTGTGCATATTCATTACCCACAAAATGGTGAGATACAATAAAATCATTAGCATTTTAACCTATTTTTGACTTTTAGGATAGTTTTTTATGCAGCAGTAGATAACTGGAGAAATTGGAAACAAGGTGTCTACAATGAAATAAGCAATTATACACAGAATGAGTCTGTTCTTATTGCTCAGTATGGTATGATCTGTAAGATAAATGCAAACAATGAGCTATAAAATATTAATATATACCTGGTTAAGACATCATCCTACATAGTCATATACTACACCTATAATGTTAAAGGGATACTATATGTGAAATGGTGCCCCCTCCTCACACTGGTGTCAGTGCTTGACTTTGTGTGGAGAAAATAAGGAAATAAATAACATAACATTAGACCATTTTCTGTGCTATATTATGCATTCAGTAAAAGTCAACTGGAAGGAAAAGAGAAAGAGAACAAAGACGATAATACTATGGTTCTGATTTTACTTAGTCTTATACTGATTAGTCTTGGTGTCTAGTGTTCTATAAGAATTTTAGAACTTGAATTGAGGGTCCGTTATAGAATATTAGAATGATCACACAGTATTAGTGACTTAGCAAAATGTTTCATGAGCTGCTACTGGACTCTGAGGCTAAATTCCTTGCTGAGCAGAGCTGGCCCTTAAAGAGATGTACAAATTCAGGACATCTCTGTTTCTAATCATCCTCCATACTCCATACAGCATGTATAATGAAAGATGATTACACAGTAACTGGTAACACAGCTGGGAAGTGTTCTCTGAATAAGATTTTTGTTCTCTTCTTATTTCAAAATAGCCTTTATTTCCATGACATCTTGCAAAGAGCAGATGGTCTCAAAAGTTAAATTTGACCATGAATACCACATTAGCTGTCATGTAACTAGGGAAAGACAATTATAAACAAGAACTTCTTTTTAAAATGTTTCATTTATTTTACTGTTATATGTGTATGTTTGTATTTGGTGAAGAAAGTATTTAGCAAATATGGTTTATTTCTGTTTTATAACTCGATATTGCCTTATTTTATTTATGACCATTCAAATTCAAACAAGGATGCATCTCAAGAGTTATTAATATGCAATAGGGTACTGCAATCATATTACTAGCATAGAAAAAGAGAAGAAAAAGTTTTTCTTATTGTTTTCCAACTACAGAGTCAGTATAAGCAGATGTTCCACTTTGACTTGCCAAGGAAATTAGCACTTTTCGAGGAGGTACATACAGAGTTGAAATATACTCCAGTCATTGAAAAAATAATTCTCAGCATGACAGTGAGCTGTGAAGAGGCAACCATTTTGAAATGGGATGACTACCTAATACATTTTTTGTTTTTTTGCATTAAGTCTACAGAATATATGCCAGGCTTCTCTTTAGTAGTTTTCTGTTCTGGTGTTCATCCATTGACCTTATTTTTGGGGTGGAGGGGGGGTGATATTTCAAAGAAATTAGAATATAGAAAGAAAACAAGGATCACAGTAAAAAAAAAATAAGGAACAAATGGGAAAGATTTAGAAAATTTCAAAATAAAGCAAATAGAGAAAACTTTAGGAATAATCAAATAGTATAGGTAACAATCCAAAAATACTCTTTTGCCTAGATGGTTAGGATATGATTACACAAGTTTCTCTGCTGCCATCTTTACTTTAACCCACTGTTCCTTCTATAGCTTGCTTTGTATCAGTACTGGGGAGTAGTGTAATCTAGCAATAACAACTCTGAATCCAAAGCAAGACTCCTGGCTTCCAAGCTTTACAATTTCCTATTTATCTTGCAGCTTTGGATCTTTTAAAGTAGAAGAAGAATAGTACCTTCATTATTGAAAGCATGCAAGGATTAGAAGAGTTGATACTTGCAAAGAATATAGAACTGTAAGTAAGCACTTACATGTTGCTAACCACTGTCTTCATTCATTAATCAGAGATAAACAAAGATATCCACTGCTGCCATTTCTGTATTGGCCTTGTCTAATTGTCTGCAGTTACTCAAATGACTCTTCATGAAGAAAAAAAAATAGTTACCCTTCCAGGTAGCACCTCCATATAATGTAATATCCTGTCAAATACTTCCATGTAACCGTATATTTAGCTTTGGCTAACATTACACTGGTTAATATTTAAAATGCGCTGTTTTTATGAAAGAGCTGTACCATGACAATCACATTTTAAATTAGTTATGAAATACTATTCATTTATTGATAGATTGAATCAATATATTGATGTCAAACATTCACCACATTCCAGAAATTATGCTGTGCTCTGTGGTTACAGACATACCTAAATGGCCTTAGCTTGATGGCTCTCATTATCTACCAGAGGAAACTGATCATAAAGCTAAACAAACATATAATACACTGTGGTAAGTGTTCTTCTTGTCCTCTGACTTAAGTAATATAGGAGTAGAGAATAGGGAGCATTTAAGTCCACAGTAGAAGAGAGGGGAGCAGTACAGTGTGGTTGACACATGGTAGATACAAGGACTTTCAAGAGTTAAGTGAAAGACCACATGTGAATAAGGTATAAGGGACATGCTGTGGTAGGAAATACGAGTAGCAGAGAGTCTGATAGTAAAGTGTCCGAGATCTATGATAAAGAGTTTCACTGTCATTTCTAAGTAAAGGAGACATTCAAGAGATTGCCAAAGAAATTAATAGAATCTGTGGTTAAAATGTGGTTAAATTCTTTGAATTTATGTATTTCTTAATGATTATGTTATTGATAATGCTGCAAATTAAAATACTATCTGCATTCTAGTTATTTTGACAGGACCACTTGTTAACTTGTGTTCTACAGGTTACAATCTGTTTTAAAAGGCATTAAATATTTACTGTAACATGGAATGCATACATGCATATATAATGAATGATATAGCCTCTTTAGGTCTTGGGAATTTTCTGAACTATGGATGCCCTAAGACATTAGCAAGGAAGAAGAGTGAAGTTTGAGAATTCATCTTTCTTCTGGAAATAATAGTACCACGACTGTAATACCACATTACCTGTTAAACTGGAGTCATACCTGCTCACCTTGATATTCATTTTTAAAACAATAGAGTAAAAACATGACTTTCATGAAAAAGATATACTGAAATATAGCAAAGAAAAAATCATATTATACTCCAAAATTTTTTTTCAAAGTCATAAATCATGTAGCATAGTTCAGTTCTGTATCTTTGACCTTGTGCAGTGTCAAAATCCAGGCTAAGTCTGACTCTGAGATGGAGTCACGCTCCATGAGTTTCCCTAGTGTTTATACTTCCTTTTGCATCATGCAGTGAAGTTATATAAGAGGTATATTGGCATTCTCTATGCTGTTTTTGAAATATTTATGTAAGTTTAGAGTTAGTTCAAAGGAAAAAGTTTAAAGCATTAACAAAAAATAATGTAAACATTCATTCAAAAAATATTTCTGTTTATGTTTAACTCCAAAATAGACAGTCATTTCTGAAAATTTCTAGCATCTTTCAAACAATACTTAGGAACTAAAAATAATGAGAGCAATGGCATTAGCAATAAATTAAATATTTACTACTTGTTTACATATTTATTTTATCTTTTACTACTTTGTACTTTGTAAAGCTACTGTTACTACATTTATTTAAGTCGATGATATTAATTATTGTTTTGGCCAAAAGTTCATTCGGGCTTTTCTATTATAGGAAAACCCAAATGAACTGTTTGGACAAATCAGTGTATGAAAGTTAGATTATAAATGATTCAGAAAAGACCTTAATATAGCATAAAAGCCAAATAAAACAATCTCTTAAATGTTGAATATTTGTACCTATAACACATATAAGATATTAAAATCTGTATATAAAGAGTTCATTAAATTAAATGCATATAATTTCCCATAGGAAATACAGATTTAACATTAAAACACTAGATAATATAAAACAAATACAGTGTAATACTATTTGATAATACTGAAATATTTGAAATGTGACACTAATCTCAGCATTCAGAAATATGGACCAAAATAAAACTTTAAAATCTCACTGTAGATATTAAAACATGCTCTTCTAAAAATTATCTCAGTAAGAATATAGAACAAGAAGATCACAGAATTCGGTGTCTCCCATTTGATATAATTGCTTATGTGAAATAACTAGCTAGAAAGCAACCTCTAATACTTGACAAACATTTTATCATTGTCTTTAGCTAATCATCTGGTTCATCATAAAATGACATAAGTTGTTGAAGAGACCTTTTGACATTGGCCAGTCTCATTTATTTATATTTTGACATCACCATTGAATGCAGAGTTCCAAAGAACAGTAAGGAGAGATAAGAAAGAATTCCTCAGAGATCAATGCAAAGAAATAGAGGAAAATAATAGAATGGGAAAGACTAGAGATCCCTTTAAGAAAATTAGATACAAAAGGAACATTTCAAGCAAAGGTGGGCTCAATAAAGGACGGAAATGCTATGCACATAACAGAAGCAAAAGATATTAAGAAGAGGTGGCAAGAATACACAGAATTCTACAAAAAAGAACTTCATGACCCAGATAATCATGATGGTGTGATCATTTACCTAGAGCCAGATATCCTGGAATGTGAAGTCAAGTAGGCCTTAGGAAGAATCACAATGAAAAAAGCTAGTGGAGGTGATGGAATTCCAGGTGAGCTATTTCAAATCCTAAAAGATGATACTATGAAACTGTTGCACTCAATTTGCCAGCAAATTTGGAAAACTCAGCAATGGACACGGGAGTGGAAAAGGTCAGTTTTCATTCCAATCCCAAAGAAAGGCAATGCCAAAGAATGCTCAAACTACTGCACAATTGCACTCATCTCACATGCTAGTAAAGTAGTGCTCAAAATTTTCCAAGCCAGGCTTCAGCAATACGTGAACTGTGAACTTCCAGATGTTCAAGTTGGTTTTAGAAAAGGCAGAGAAACCAAAGAGCAAATTGCTACCATCCACTGGATCATTGAAAAAGCAAGAGAGTTCCAGAAAAACATCTATTTCTACTTTATTGACTATACCATAGCCTTTGACTGTGTGGATCACAATAAACTGTAGAAAATTCTTTTTTTTTTTTAAACTGTAGAAAATTCTTAAAGAGATGAGCATATCAGACCACCTGACTTTCCTCTTGAGAAATCTGTATGCAGGTCAGGAAGCAACAGTTAGAACTGGACATGGAACAACAGACAGGTTCCAAATAGGAAAAAAGAGTATGTCAAGGTTGTATATTGTCACCTTGCTTATTTAACTTATATGCAGAATACATCACGAGAAACGCTGGGCTGGAAGAAGCACAAACTAGAATCAAGCTTGCCAGGAGAAATATAAATAACCTCAGATATGCAGATGACACCACCCTTATGGCAGAAAGTGAAGAAGAACTAGAGCTTCTTGATGAAAGTGAAAGAGGAGAGTGAAAAAGTTGGCTTAGAGCTCAACATTCAGAAAACTAAGATCATGGCATTTAGTCCTGTCACTTCATGGCAAAAAAGTGGGGAAACAGTGGCTGACTTTATTTTTAGATGCTCCAAAATCACTGAAGATGGTGACTGCAGCCATGAAATTAAAAGATGCTAACTCCTTTGAAGAAAAGCTATGACCAACCTAGGCAGCATATTAAAAAGCAGAGACATTACTTAATCAACAAAGGGCTATCTAGTTAAGGGTATGGCTTTTCCAGCAGTCATGTATGGATACGAGAGTTGGAGTTATTATAAAGAAAGCTGAGCACCGAAGAATTGATGCTTTTTAATTATGGTGTTGGAGAAGATTCTTGAGAGTCCCTTGGACTGCAAGGAGATCCAACGAGTCTATCCTAAAAGAGATCAGTCTTGGGTGTTCATTGGAAGGACTGATGTTGAAGCTGAAAACTTTGGCCACCTAATGCGAAGAGCTGACTCATTTGAGAAGACCCTGATGTTGGGAATGATTGAAGGCAGGAGGAGAAGGTAACAACAGAGGATGAGATGGTTGGATGGCATCACCAACTCAATGGACATGAGTTTGGGTGAACTCTGGGAGTTGGTGATGGACAGGGAAGCCTGGCGTGCTGCAGTCCATGGGGTCGCAGAGTTGGACACGACTGAGCAACTGAACTGAACTGACGTGAACCGAACCATGAACTCAGATGTAAGCAACCAATTTGAACTGAAGATATGTTAACTATAAAATATCTTAGGGAATTCACACACTTCTTAAAAATTTAGAGAAGATAACTTGATTTCTTTGCGTGATTACTTACAATTAATAAAATTGGGAATTAAATTTCTATTTGAATAGTTTAGGTACTAACTAACTTGTGAACAGCTTCAGTAAAGACTGAAGAATCAAGAAAATAACTTATGATGATATTTAGAAGGTCAATTCTAGTTTTCCTTGCTCTCTATTAGAGATAAATATTGAAAATGTACTCTATTTCAAAGCTAGTATTAAAAAATATAACATACAAAGTCTCATACTTGATAGAGATTTTATTCTTCTCATTTTCTAATCATATATTGTTTCAGATAAAATTTAAACAATGCTTTTCCTTGTTGTAGAATAGCAGCTTCATTTTTTTAATCTCTGAAAATGTATTTTCAGTTATTATTACATTCTTCTGTATCACACCTTCAGAGAAGAGCACCAATCATTAAGGTTTAGTTTGATTTGGTTTTCTTTCATATGTATAAGGTATAAAGAATACTTTACAGCGTAGCTATAAAGTGTGCCAATATGATTAAAGTAGGAGTTGTTTTTGTTATAAATAGTATTCTCTAGCATCTCAGAAGTTCTGCAAATGACATTTACCCTACTAGAGTAATAAAGAGAATAATCATGTGCTGGAAAATTTACATCACATAAGAAAAAATGGTAAATTCTAAATTAAGTTAGTGTTTGAAACTTTGTGCTTCCTTTTTTTTCCATTAAAAAATGTACTTGATATAACAGAGGTTGCTGTCTAAGAGATTAGTATTCAAAAAATGTCTCTGTGCTTACTTAGTTGCCTCAGCACTTTAGTACTAAAGTTAAAAATAAAAAGTAATAAAAACCAAATGAGATTGTTCAGTAGGTACAGCTGGTCACTATTACAGAATCACAGTGTGAAGAGTATTGTTCACAAAGTATTTCTGGGTCATTTTTGGACATTTTTCTTATAAGTATCCCCACTACTGAATATCAAATAACATGCTGATTCTAAAAATCAGTCAGGCTTAAGATTACAGATATCAGTATTAGCAATGTTTCCATATTATTGAAAAGATCCTAGATAGTAGATTGAAGCCTAGTTATCCAAAATGGAAAAAAGGAAAAAGGTCATTAGGGGCTTCAGAATTTTTGATTACTTGTTGATGGTAAGTTTTATTTATACAGTGAAGAAAATTGCATCTATAATGCTGATTCCACCTACACCAAGATAATAATTACATTTAATTGGAAGTTATTGCCTATGAAATTATTTCTAACCTTAGGTTAACAGTTTCATACAGTCTACTTGCTGGAGGGTATGTCTTAGTTGCCTGATTAGTCTACATTACCTGGATATACCTTGCAAGTGAGTGAACTCTTAACCCTCTGGTGTTTAATTGTTTTGCAGAATAACAGACTATAAATAAATATAGCTATTCTTATCCTATAAAAGAAAACTATTAAACTGAGCACATTTTTCTGCATAAACATTCAAAACAAAAACAACCTAGGGTCAATATTTGCTCAAAATTTTTGTGTAGCATTCTGCTCCAAGTTGACATTGGGAGACAATCCATAGATGTTGTATTGTAATTGACTACACATTCCTTTGGAACACTAGTACACATCTTGTGTGGAGATAGGTAATTAGATAGGTAGGATGCCATTTAATAAGCCAATAGAAGGATTTCTCTTCCAGCTAGATAGAGGAAATATATTTTTGAATATTTCTCCCAGTAAGTACAACTAAGACCCTAAACATGTAAAAACAACCTAAGAAGACTTTGAACAGGAAAGACTAAACTGGAACCTATTATACAGAGTGAAGTAAGCCAGAAGGAAAAACAACAATACAGTATACTAACACATATATACAGAATTTAGAAAGATAGTAACAATAACCCTGTATGTGAGACAGCAAAAAAGACACAGATGTATAGAACAGTCTTTTTGACTCTATGGGAGAGGGCAAGGGTGGGATAATATGGGAGAACGACATTGAAACATGTAAATTATCATGTGTGAAATAAATTGCCAGCCCAGGATTGATGCATGATACAGGATGTTCAGGGCTGGTGCACTGGGATGACCCAGAGGGATGGAATTGGGAGAGACGTGGGAGGGCGATTCTGGAAGGGGAACACATGTATACCCATGGCAGATTCATGTCAATGTATGGCAAAATCAACACAGTAATGTAAAGAAAATAAATAAATAAATAAATATATTTAACAAAAAAGGAAAGACTAGATTGCCTAAGGACTTTGCAAACCAATGAAAGCCACACTGGTGTATATCTTATGTATTGTTTTTACCACATGACTCCCAGACTTGATATTAAAGGAACTAGCAATGGAGAAGTGACTAATGGGAGCAGATAGTAAAAACCCTTCAGAATCCCTGCTTTCTTTAGCTTTGGCCAGGAAAGGGAAAGCCTAGAAAGACAGAAGTCTTGTAGACAACTGCTGAATTGCAGACAAACAGCACAGGAAATAATGGCCCCACTTGAACCCATGCCACCAAAGACTGAGAAGCAAGATTTCCACCCTTCACAAAGTTATAATGCAGATTTGCAATTCACCTTCCCTCTACCCATTCTCTGCTGATGTCTGAGAGAGCTGCAAACTAAAGAGAAAGCAAACTAAAGTTGAAAGCAGTGAGAGAGAAAACCTCATCTATTAGGGAAAAGATTCAAACGAAAACAAATTTCTCATTAGAAACCATGGAGACTAGAAGGAAGTAATACATCATTTTTCCAGCCCTTAAAGAAAAGAAATAGCAACCCAGGGTTCTCTATCAATTTAAAATATCCTTCAGGAATGAAAATTAAATCAATATATTTCAGATAATGAAAATGTGTTGCCAGGAAACTCAGGAAACTTGGAACATCAAAAAGGAATAAAGTACAATAAGAAAAAAAAAAGTAAGGATAGGTAAATAGATATTCCTTCTTTTGAGCTTTCTAAATTTTCCCTACTGGTTGGAGCAAAAATTATAGCAATGTCTGACTTAGTTTTAAAGTGTTAGAATACATATATATACTCATGGCAGATTCATGTCAGTGTATGGCAAAACCAACACAATAAAGTAAAGAAAATTTAAAAAAAATAAAAATAAAGGCTGAGTAATATTCCAAAAAAAAAAATAAAGTGTTAGAATAAATATTTGAGATAATTTTATTGTAAAATGAAAAGCAAAGAAAGGATAAGAGATAAGGTTTAACTCCAAAATAATAGCAACAATAGATTTTAATGTATCATAACGCAACAACACACATTGTGTCTGGTATAATTTAATATTTCCCATCAAATCTGATATACTGTAAAACTATAAATAAACCACTAGAAAATGTAAAAAGAGATAGACTAAAAACACATTACAAGTGAAGTGGCATTCTGTAAAGTGTTAAGGGAACCCACAGGAAGGTGGGGAAAGGGGTGGCACAGAACAGAGGGACCAAAATATTCATTAAAAATAAAAAAAACAATTATACTTACATTCCCAACAAACAATATTTTCTGTTAACTGTAAACAGTCTAAATATACCAACTTAGAGATTAGCAAAATTGATTTAAAATATGCCCCAAATATTATATATACTGCTTACAAGAAATTCACTTCAAATAGTAAAAAAAAAAAAAAAAAGGCTGAAAGTAAAAGGAGGGAAAAGATGTATCATGCAAATGTTCATTCAAAGAAAGCAAGAATACCTACACTGATACCTCTTTAGAGCAAAGAAAATTACCAGATACAGAGAGGGACTTTATATAATGATAGAAGGGGCATCCCATCAAAAATAAATTACTGTCTTTAATATTCATGCATCAAGCAGTGGAGTTGCAAAATATGAGAAGTAGGGGAAAAATAATACAAATGAGCAGTTCAATCTGATATGAATTATTTATATGATCAGAGGAACGGCAGTATAAAGATGGAACTGAAAGAGGTTTGAAGATGCTGGCCTTGAAAAGAAGGAAACAATAATCAAAAGTAATCAATGAAATTAAAAGTAGGAAAAAAAAAGGCAGGGGGAGAAAATGAACCGATTCTTCAAAGAAGAAAGAAATTACCACTAGCAGTAATGAAATGGGGTGATATCTCCAAAGACACTATAGACATCAAAATGATATTAAAGGAACAATATAAACAGTTCTGGAGCTGCCCAGGTGGCTTAGTGGTAAAGAATATGCCTGTCAGTGCAGGAGATGCAGGCGATGTATGTGTGTTCAATCCCTGGGTCAGGAGAATGCCCTGGAGTAGGAAATGGCAACCCATTCCAGCATTCTTACTGTAAAATTCCATGGACAGAGGAGCCCAGTGGCCTACAGTCCATGGGGTCACAATGAGTCAGACAGCACTGAGAATACACACACGCACAAATAATTCTATATATGTAAATTTCACAGCTTAGGTGAAATAGACCAAGTCTTCAAAATAAAAACAAACACAGATTACCTAAAATGATATAGATAACTTGAATAACCCTGTACTTACTAAAGGAAATTAATTTATAATAATAAAACTACCAAAAGGGGAAAAAAAAAACAAAACACAAAACTCCAGACAGCTTCATTAGGGAATTTGGTTAAATCATTAAAGAAGTAAGACTAATACTATACAACCTCATTTATAGATCACAAGAGGAAGAGACATTTCAGAAATCACTAATGAATCTAGTATTATCCTGATACCAAATAAGACAAAGATAGTTTAAAAAAGAAAATTACAGATTAATATCCCTAATATAAATATAAAAATTGTTATGAAATATAAGAAAATAAAATTCAAATATATTATGTGTACAGATATTGTTTTACACCATGAAAATAGTGAGGTTTATTTTAGGAGTACAAGACTTGTTCTCTATTTACAATCTCAGTCCTGGAAGTTCTATGCAGTGCAGAAGAAGAAAGAAGTGAAATACAAACTGAAAGAAGAAATGAAACAGTATCTACAGATAGTGTGATGACCTAAACAGAAAATCAAGTTATCAAAAACTCCTGAAACTAAGAAAGTTCCATATATTTGCAATATACAAGATAAACATACAAAAATCAATTGCATTATTATAGACTAGCAATAAATATTGATGCTAAAATTTAAAATATAATGTTATTTATAATTGCTCAAGAATGAGAAAATTAGATGCACATTTAGCAAAACATGTATAGAACCTGAATGTTGAAAACTGCAAGATGCAGATTAAAAAATAATCAAAGATCTAATAATAGAGAAGCACTGTGTTCATGAATTACAATACATTATATTAAAAATGTCAGTTCGTCCCTAAACTGATATATATGATTAATCTGATTCCTATGAAATTCTCTGCAATAAATTTTGGAAAGATAGACAAGATTATTACAAATTTATATTGACAGGCAGAAGAACCAGCATCATTAAAATAATATTCAAAAAGCAGAATAGAGTTGGAAAAATCAATCCATCCAATTTTAAGAAGCATTACATACCTACAGCAATCAAATGTGTGGGTTTTCAGAAGAATTAAGAAATATACCCACACAAATATGTCCAAGTGACTTTGACAAAGAACAAAAAACAGCTCAATGGAGGCAAGATAGTGTTTTCAATGAATGATTCTAGAACAAAGGAACATCCATAGATAGGCAAAAATAAGTTGGGAAATTTTGACCTAAGTCTCACTTCTTATAAAAATGGTAAGGCAAAATAAATCATGGATGTAAATCTAAAATGTAAAGCTATAAAACATTTACCAAAAATATTAGGAAAGATCTCCACAATTTATGACTATTTCAAGTGTTCTTATCAATGTTTTCTTTCATGAATAATGTCATGTATAAGTTGGACTTCATCAAAATTATGAACTTTCGCTCTGTAAAAGACCTGTTGAAATATGACAACACAAGCTACAGAGTAGGGGAAACCATTTGCAAACCATATATTCTATGGCATATATTCCACAGAATATATTAAACACTTCTAAGACACAGAGTTAAAAAAAAAATCACCCTTCCAACTAGAAGATAGGAAAAGACATGAAGAGACATTTCACCAGAGGATATACAGGTCTTAAACAAGAACACACACACACACACACACACAAAGATGTTTAATATCATTAGCCATTGTTTCATTGGAAAATCATGCCCGACACTTCTGCGATCCCATGGACTGTAGCCCACCAGGCTTCTCTGTCCATGGGATTCCCCAGGCAAGAATACTGGAGTGGGTTGCCAGTCCCTCCTCCAGGGGATCTTCCTGACTTGCGTTGGCTGGTGGGTTCTATCCCCGCCACGTGGGACACACGTATACACAGGAACATGAAAATGAATGTGTATTTCCTTAGTCTTGATCAC
Organism: Antilocapra americana; assembly: GCA_007570785.1. Classification (NCBI taxonomy): domain Eukaryota; kingdom Metazoa; phylum Chordata; class Mammalia; order Artiodactyla; family Antilocapridae; genus Antilocapra; species Antilocapra americana. Next base: position 290,190 of record ML664161.1, on the reverse strand, counting down.
AGGCACAAAATGTCCTTCAGTGGGTGAATACCTCAGTGAAACAAACTATGGTTTATCCATATCATGAAATAACAGTTAAAAGGAATTAAGGAATTGACTATTGATACATACAACAATGTTGATTAATCTATAGAAAATTCTTCTGAGACAAAGAAAAAAACAAAACTGAACTCCAAGGGATTTACCTACCATAGTATTCTGTTTATACAACATCCTTGAAGTGACAATACTGAAGAAACAGAAGTAACATTACACTAATGCCAGGAGATAAGGAGGGTGTGTGGCAGGAGGGAATTGAATGTGGTTTGAGGATTCTTACAAAGATGAAACTATTCTGTGTCTTGACTAAATCAACATTAATATCCTGGTTACCATGCTGTACTACAGTTTTACAAGATGATACTTTTGGGGTAAACTGGATAAAGAGTACAACAGATTTCACTGTAATATTTCATATACTTTCATGCCTATCTACAGTTATCTCAGAATTAAAAATTCAATTTTAAAAATATTTTCAGAAGTCAACAGAATGTGGAATTGCAGGAAAGCAAGCTTCAAATACCAATACCCACTATTAACTTGTTGGGTTCTTTGAGATCTTTAATATGAGTAACAAACATTTAGAGTGGAGTGAATTCAGAATTCATTTTGCCATATAGATGACATTTTGTTGAAGGTTTGTTTAGTCACTGCCTTTTGGAAACTGCTATTCAAAAGCTTAAGTTATATAATTATCGTAACAAAAGAAAATCTAGTCAAATATCAGAGGGGAGTGAGATGTCGCCAGTTTGAGTGTTTTAGAGGAAATATTTTTATGTTTCCATAAAGTTAAGTCTCTCTGAGCAAATTTTACTAAAACTTGGGATCACGGCTAAATGACAGGTCTTAAAAATTAATTTATGACTGATTAGCCAATGAGAATGCCAAAAAGATATACCCCTCCAGAGGCATACATTTGTGTTTTCAAAGGGACACAGGTGCCTGAGATATAAAGCTGGAGACTATAATCTTATCTCCCCATTGAAGAAATTTATTTATATTACAAAGCTTCAAGAACAAAGATCGTTCTTATTACATTTCTAAGTAGATTTGGAATGGGAAAGGGAGAAACCATCTGCCTTTCAATCCTAATAAATGTACAGATCCATTTTTGGAGCGTTCCTTACCTATAATTCTGATCTATTAGAATGATCAGAATTTCTTCCTTTAGTACGGAAGGAAGAAATTATGGCACAGGAAAATTGGTATATTATTTGCTGTGAGTAAGTAATAATCTGTTCCATTTAGAATAATATTAATAAATATAGAAATTAAAAAAACAACCATAATTATCTAATTAAAACTAGATTTTTACACTGAGCTTCAATTTAATTCTTACTTCTCAGGTAGGTAAAGTAGAAAAGGAATTATGATATTATATAAAGTTTTCCTAGTCAGCAAAAGCAAAAAAATAAAAGTTTACAGAGATAAAATCATTCACAGACATAGTTTTTTTTTCTTTGAATTTAAACAAGTTAGTATTTGTTTTTAATAAAATAAATAGTTTATCATTCAAGTCCTTTCATAACAAACATTGAGAGGAAATTCTTTAAAGTTTTAAAAATAAGGAGATATAATACATGGGAGTTTATGTATAATTTCAATAGAGCAGTAATATAGTATATTATATAATTTAAGTTAATTGTAAAAATACAAAGTAGAAAACAAAAGAATGAATAATGAATATTTAACATTCTCAAATAAAAGCTTTTGTAAGACTATCATAAAAGTTGAATTTCCAGCTATTCATGATTGAATACCTGATATATATATGTGCTATACAGTATACGATATGATTTACATGTCAGAATTGAGAAAGGCAAGATTATATATCAATATATGTGAATATGCATATTCAGTGTTATAGAACAGTCCATAAGACCACCATCACCTTTGACATGGATAGCAAATTCAGTGATATCTAAATTTTTAGCTTAACTAATTTTTTGGGAAGGTACACAGAACTCACTGAAAACTGTTATGATTATAGTTTGTTATAGTAAAAGAATACAGATTAAAATCAGCCAAGAAAAGGGAATCGTGTGCAAAATATAGAATATTCCAAACATGGAGTTTCCAGTTGTCTTTTCCTCCTACCAACCTGTATGTGACAGTATGCATGTAGTTTTAGCACCCAGGGAAGCTCACTTAAGACATGATATCTAGAGTCTTTACTAGGGCTCCATCACATTGAGATGATCAACTCCCCACATGTCTGACCTCATTGTCCAGACCCACCAGTGGTCAAGCTGATACCATATGACCCAGAACTGCTACCAGAAATTCTACTGTTAGACTACCTGGTGTGTCCCCAGGTCCTCAAGTAAAAGAAATTTTTTATCAGGCAGGACATTCCAAGGCATTAATGATTACCTCCAGGGAATTGAATTTAAAAACTCTTTGGGAAACGTTAAATTCTTTACTGTATGGTATGTGTGTATTTTTACACAAGCATACTTCATTTTACTGTGCTATACTTTATTGCACTTTGCAGATAACTGATTTCTTTTTTCCTTACAAATTGAAGGTTTATGGTAACCCTATAGGTGTCCTTTCTCAAACAACGTTATTTTCAAATTGAGGTATGTATATTGTTTTTCCATTTTTGGAAATAATGCTATTTCATACTTTCTAGACTATTCATGCATGAGTGCATGCTAAGTAGCTTCAATCATGTCAGACTATTTGCAGCCCCATGGAGTGTAACTCGCCAGGCTCCTCTGTCCACGGGATTCTCCAGGCAAGAATACTGGAGTGGGTTGCCATTTCCTTCTTCATGGGATCTTCCAACCCAGGGTTCAAACCCATGTCTCTTATATCTCCTGCAGTAGCAGGCAGGTTCGTTACTACTAGTGCCACCTGGGAAGCACACTAGACTATGTTATATTGTAAGCAAAACTTTGATATGCACTGGAAACAAAAAAATTCTGTGACTGTCTTTATTGAGGTATTAGCTTTACTGCTAGTGATCCTTTACTGCAGTATCTCCAAGCTGCAATGGTTATAGATAAAATTCCTGTAAAATCAGATTCCAGAGGATCTTGGTCATGTGGCATACAGAGTCCTCCTTTGATTTACAATAAATCTAAGGCCAGTGTTACAAATGTCTGTGTATTTGTTAGTCACTTCAGTCGTGTCTCTTTGCAACTCCACAGGCTGTAGCCCTCTGGGCCTGTCTATTCAAGGAATTCTCCAGGCAAGAATATCAGAGTGGGTTGCCATGCCCTTCTCCAGGGGATCTTCCTGATCCAGGGATCAAACTCAGGACTCCTGCATTGCAGGAAGATTCTTCATCAATTGAGCAATGCTTGAAGCCCCACAATGTTACCAATTACCTCCTTTAATGACTGGGGGAAAAAAAAAGGTTTATATTTCTGTATAGTTGAGAGACCATGTGTTTCAATATAACTCAGCTATTAGGACTTAGATCCTAGACTATCTTCATCAACCTAACTTAGGTGTTTATTTCAGTAATGCTTGCCTAGAAAATAAGTCCATAAACTAGTAAATGGTTTACAATTTGCTTCAGCAAAGTTGTGGAAAACAATTTATTCAGGCAAATGATTTGCTTATCTGGGTAACAGTTGCTCTATTGGGCAATGCATTATACACTTAAGAAAACTGCTTACTTTTCAAAAAACAGATTGCTCACCAAGACCTTTTTCTTATTATGTTCACGAATCCTAAGCTTATACCATAAACTATTCATTTGAAAAAGACCTTAGAATGAAAATAAAGAACCAAAATCTCAAACATTCAATGGTCTGTATTTTAACTGGTATGAGACTGCTTCCAAGTAAATTCAAATTACAAAATTACTTTTTTAAATCGTGTCACTAAGGCAAATAAATATATGTGGAAAACGTGTCTCTTTTACATTCCCACATCCCCCCTAAATAAGTTAAACTACATCCCTTCCCTTATCCAATATACTTACATGCTTCATCCCTCTGCCTTCCCATCTGACTAATTCATCTATGATGCTCACCATTCAGAAACTCCCAATACTTAATTCCCTTTCAAGTTGAGTCAGAATTAGAATACAGCAAGCCACTTAAAGCTTATTTTGAGCCCTTGTATTGGTAATAGGTGAGAGGTATTGTTAATAGTCCAAAAACCTAGGAAAATAAACATACATTTATAGAAGAATTTAGAACAGTTCTAAGAATGTCATTGGGAATCTCACTTGAAAATAATGGACCACAAATGCAGAGGATGAAGATCCTGATTGATTTTTACGAGGTCTCATTTTGCATAGGGAACTAAAGTGTGTTCAAAAAACAGAAAATGCTGCATATCATCTTGGGAGATTCTCTTTGACATCGTTCTAGTGAAAATAGATTACATTTTAATACCGTCCTATACACAAAGAGAAAATGAATCGTTAAATCATTTCAGTAATAGGTAAACTCTTCCATGTAAAAATCAGATATAAATCCTTAAACAGATGTGCTGAATCTTCCTCTTCCTGTTTTCTGACCAGCCTCAAGGTAGAAATAGAGAACTTAAAATGCAGTAAAATCTGTAATGGGAAATATGTAGTCCTATTGCCAGATCTCCAACTATCTGAGCATTTTTAAAGAGTCTCCAAATAAAAGTGAAATAATACCCAGGAAAAACTAATGCTGAAAGCCTTACAAACAAAGCAACTGGCTACTCCTATCCACTTATTATGTACCAGCATAGAGTGTTTTGAAAAAGACACCTGCAGACACTGCAGGCAGAAAACAACATTAGGTAAACAACTGTCCTTTGTTTGCTAAGAAACTAAATAAGAAAAACAATTTAACAGCTGATCAATGAAAGTGTTAGCAGGAACCAAGTACCCAGTTGCCTAATTTATTCTTAAATGATCATGGGAGAAATCTGTGTAAATATTAAATGACAACTCTATACATTTTTGATAGACGTAATTATGGAATGTGAACTTCAAACACTTGTCCCTGCTATGCAAACTCTGCTTTACAGTCCGTTTCTAATAACCCGCATATACTTGCCAGGCCCTAGCCTGTAATCTTTACACTGGTTTCCCTTTATGACAGGAGAATATTTACTTTTATTTTTCTGGAAAACACAACAGTGTATTGAAATAGTTATGTTCCTGGAGTTTACCAAAACTTTGTCTTACTTTTCAAAGCCTTTAACAAAGGCCCCTGAGGATCGTTAAATTACCCTGAAATTCTATTATTATCCAAATATGCATATGACCTCTCCATATGTTCTAAACACGAAGTAAGCCCTAAGATTGATTACAACAATCTACATGCTGCTTTAGCTCAGAAAGAATATTGAATTTTCTAAATTCATGCTTTAATATTATCAAAGGAAATATGTCCCCTAGGATATGATTTATGCCTAAGAGGTGAACTCCTATATCCCTTTTCTCCTCAAACATTTTCATTCAAGTCACATTTTACTACAGCTGCGCCCTAGCATTTTTCTGACAAGTGTCCACATTCCATGTACATCTCTTAAAAATCCCTTCCCGAGAAAATTTTATGTTTTGAGGGAACATACTCCGTGATATGAACAGGGAAATATGAAGCAACATAAAACAAATCTGAACTCACCCCTAGAAAATGTCTCCTTACCCAACAAAGACCTCTGTTGAGACTGAAATCACTTGTGAGTATCTAGAAATAGAGGAACTATCTATTCACTGGTAGCAACAATGATTTTGTGGGTAGCACATGTTTTGTAATATGATAGAAATGATGAGATTTCTTCATCTCAGAAAAATTCATTAAAGAATAAAGATAGTCAAAGTGCTCTGTTGCCTATATCTTTAAAGGTAAAGGTTCACACCAAAATGAAAAACAGCAAGAAAATGCCTTCTGTAATCTTTATACCAGATAGGCAGCAGTCACTAAGACTTTGCCTGTGAGTTTCAAAGAGTCCATTATGGCTCAGCAATTTCCTCCAGAAAAGCAAAAGAAAAAGTAGAAAAGGAAAGATATACTTATTTGAGTACAGAGTTCCAAAGAATAGCAAGGAGAGATCAGAAACTCTTCTTAAGTGAACAACACAAAGAAACAGAATGGGAAAGATTAGAGATCTCTTCAAGAAATTTAGAGATTATGGGCACTATAAAGGACAGATACGGTATGAACCTAACAGAAACAGAAGATATTAAGCAGAGGTGGCAAGAAAACACACAAGAACTATACCAGCAAGATCTTCATGACCAGAATACAATGATGGTGTGATCACTCACCTAGAGCCAGACATCCTGGAATGCAAAGTCAAGTGGGCCTTAGGAAGCATCACTATGAACAAAGCTAGTGGAAGTGTGGAATTCCAACTGAGCTATTTCAAATCCAAAAACGATGCTGTGAAAGTGCTGCACTCAATATGCCAGCAAATTTGGAAAACTCAGCAGTGGCCGCAGGATTGGAAAAGGTCAATTTTCATTCCAAGCCCCCCAAAAGGCAATGCCAAAGTATGTTCAAACTGCTGCAGAGTTGAACTCATTTCACATGCTAGCAAAGTAATGCTTAAAATTCTCAAAGCTAGGCTTCAACAGTATTTGAACCAAGAACTTCCAGATGTTCTAGCTGGATTTAGTAAAGGCAGAGGTACCAGAAATCAAATTGCCAACATCTATTATCATAGAAAAAGCAAGAGAGTTCCAGAAAAACATCTACTTCTGCTTCATTGAATACGTTAAAGACTTTGATTGTGTGGATCACAATCTGTGGAAGATTCTTAAAGAGATGGGAATACCAGACCACTTTGCCTGCCTCCTGAGAAACCTGTATGCAGGTCAGGAAGCAACAGTTACAACCAGACATGGAACAACAGACTGGTTCAAAATTGGGAAAGTAGTACGTCAAGGTTATATATTGTCACCCTGCTTATTTAACTTATATGCTGAATACATCATGCAAAATGCCCCAGCTGGATGAAGCACAAGCTGGAAGAATTAATTGCTGGAAGAATTAAGAAGCAATTAAGATAATTGCTGGGAGAATTATCAGTAACCTCAGATATGAGGATGACACCACCCTTATGGCAGAAAGTGAAGAAGAACTAAAGAGCCTTTTGATGAAGGTGAAAAAGGAGAGTGAAAAAGCTGACGTAAAACTCAACATTCAAAAAACGGAGATCATGGCATCTGGTTGCATCACTTCATGGAAATAGATGGGGAAACAATGGAAACAGTGACAAACTGTATTTTCTTGGGCTCCAAGTTCACTGCAGATCATAACTGCAGTGAGATTAAAAGACCCTTGCTGCTTGGAAGAAAAGCTATGACATACCTAGGCAGTGTATTAAAAAGCAGAGACATTACTTTGCTGTCAAAGATCTTATATAGTCAAAGATATGGTTTTTCCAGTAGTTTTTATGGATGTGAGAGTTGGACCATAAAGAAGGCCGAGTACTGAAGAATTGATGATTTTGAACTGTGGTATTGGGGACTTTTGAAAGTCCCTTGGGCCTATTATCCAGAGTGAAGTAAGCCAGAAGGAAGAACAACAATACAGTATACTAACTCATATATATGGAATTTAGAAAGATGGTAACGAGAACCCTGCATGCGAGACAGCAAAAGAAGCGCAGATGTATAGAACAGACTTGTGGACTCTGTGGAAGAGGGCAAGGGTGGGATGATATGGGAGAATGGCATTGAAACATGTTAATTATCATATGTGAAATCAATTGCCAGACCAGGGTTGATGCTCGGGGCTGGTGCACCGACATGACCCAGGGGGAGGGAATCAAGAGGGAGGAGGGAGGGGGATTCTGGAGGGGGAGCATATGTATACCCATGGCGGTTTCATGTCATTGTATGGCAAAACCAACACAATAAAGTAAAGAAAATTAGAAAAAAAAAGAGTAGACTTAATGCTTAGAGTTGAATATTTGAGCCGTAAATTAAACTAAATTCCTACTGAGAGCAATTTATTTTTTTCTGCATGACAATAAAAGACAAGCTGACTTTTGGGGGAAAAAAAAAACAAAGGAAGCAAATACAGATAAAACTGTTGAGCCAACACAGGCCAGCCAGGATCGCTGGACTTCAGAAAACCAGCCGTCTCAGGAGCAGACACTATCTGCTACCCTGAGTGGTCGGAAGCCACCTATACCAAGAATCGGGAGACAACCACTGGGCTCTTCCTCTTTAGGAGGCAGGTGATCACTCCTATTGTTTGGTGTTAGAATCAACTGAGATGACTTACATTTTGAGGCTATAAAGTATCATGTATATATTAGATGTGATAGTCACAATGAAGACAGAAATGATGGAGATTCATTGCAAACTATTCCTACTCCTAAAGAATAACCCAAAGTATATCCCTATGAAATGGATCCATTTATCATTGGTATCTATTTTGAAGGACAGCAATCAAATAGACACTTTATAGTGGAGTCAAAACAGTTCCCTAATCTCTGAAAATCAAAACTTTTTCCAATGATCTCCCATCTCAAAACACAATAGATCCAATCATGGGCTTCTTGGGGGAAATATAAACAAATGTATAAAATGTATTTTAAACACTCAACAACTACAATGATAGTATATTAAAATGGTACTTTTCAAAAATCTATCTATAATGTCTAATATCATAGCTTAATCCCAGGGCATAAATTGTTAAGTAGATTTGCTCCAAATAAAATGTACTAGATTAAAAAAATCAGAAGGTTGGCATTCTTCATCTAATAAAGAATAAAAATAGAAAAAAAAAGGAAAAAAAAAAGAAAGTCCCTTGGACTGCAAGGAGATCAAACCAGTCAATTGTAAATGAAGTCAACACTAAATATTCATTGAAAGGGCTGATGCTGAAGCTCCAATACTTTGGCGATCTAATGCAAGGAACTGATTCATTGAAAACACCTGATGCTGGGAAAGGTCTGGGAAAGATTGAAGACAGGAGAAAAAGGGGAAGACAGAGGATGAGATGGTTGGATGGCATCACCGACTCAATGGACATGTGTTTGAGCAACCTCCAAGAGATGGTGATGGACAGGGAAGCCTGGTGTGCTGCAGTCCATGGGGTTGCAAATAGTCAAACATGACTGAGTCTCTGAACAACAAATTTCCTCCAGAATCAGAAAAAAAATGATTGTAAAAATATATTGGTAAATAACATGATGATTGTCTCTGGGACTTTTAAGGCAAATTTGATGATAACAGAGGACATCAAATGGGATCTTACATAGATTTCACATCAAAATAACTGCCATAGAAAAGCAAATTGCCAGTACACTTAAATCAGTCTTTTACCATCATGCTTTACAGTAAGTTAGATGATTAACAATGGGGAAAAGTGGTATTTATATTCCAGTTTTAGAAAAATCTAATAAACTACTAATTTATCCATTCCTTCCTTTGCCCTTTGCCCTTTGTTAACCATAAATCTGTTTTCTGTGTCTATGTCTCAGACGTACGTTGACTATTTAAGCTAATGTACAGGTCTGTTTCTAGACTATTTCTGTTTCATTTTTCTTCTGAACTAAATTGTGCTAATAGCACAATTGCTAAGAAGCTACTGTAGTTTAATAATTGATTTTTATCTACTATTTTTTTGATTCATCTTTAAAGATGTTCATCATTTTAGTAATCTTTTCAAAGAACCAACTTTTAAAAGTTTTTGTTTAAACTTTAATTTTTTCCTGCTTTATTCTTTCCTTCTACCTTTCTTTGGTTTCATTGCTCTCTATTTCTGAAGCTTTTTTAGAGGGAAATATTATTTTCAAGCTTTTAGTGTTTCAACATTGTTCATAAAAAAATTTATACAATCTACCTTCATCTTCAAAAGTATGTAATTCTGATAGTTCTGCTGCTGCTGTTGCTGCTAAGTCGCTTCAGTCGTGTCCAACTCTGTGCAACCCCATAGACGGCAGCCCACCAGGTTCCCCTTTCCCTGGGATTCTCCAGGCAAGAACACTAGAGTGGGTTGCCATTTCCTTCTCCAGTGCAGGAAAGTGAAAAGTGAAAGTGAAGCCGCTCAGTTGTGTCCGACTCTCAACGACCCCATGGACTGCAGCCCACCAGGCTCCTCCATCCATGGGATTTTCCAGGCAAGAGTACTGGAGTGGGGTGCCATTGCCTTCTCCTCTGATAGTTCAAGGTTACTATAGTTTTCTTTCAGCATTTAAAATATCTTTCCTTTGACTCTTCACATGTATAGCTTCTGCTGAACAAACTTAATGTTTTATGAAAATACTGTCTTTTTTTCTCTTGCTGCTTTAAGGATTTTATTTTTACTTCTGGTTTTAGGCAGTTTCACTGTGGTAAACCACATGTGGTTCTGTTTGTACTTTTCCTTTATGGAGCATGTCCTAGCTTCTTGATTTTATGAGTTAAAGTCTTTCCTCAGTTTCAGAAAATTATGAGATACTATCTGAATACTGCTTCTCACTGTCCTTTCTGGTCTTTCATTTAGAGTTAGATATTTTGTCTGCATTCCATAGCTCTCTTATGCTTACATCTTCATTTTTCCTGTTTTTTTATGTTTATCTCTTCAGTTTTCCCTCATAATTTTATATTTTACAGTCCTTCAGTATTCTGTCTAAACACAATCAATAATTTCTTAGTTTCATATATTTTAAACTCGTAATTTTCTTAAATTTTATAATTCTTCAGTATTTAGTTCATTTTGTGTTTTCTGAATAATTGTCAATAAATTAATAATCATAATTATTTTTAAAGTCTATGGTTAATAACAACTATATCTGAATCACTTAGGGATCTGTTTTTATTTTTTCCCCTGTTTTGAGGACATTTATTCTGTATTATAGTATGCTTCATTTTTGTTACACCTTTTAATTTTATGATAACCTTACTGATACATGAAAGATTTTAGGTATAAACTTATCAAACTAGATAGTTCTGCCTAAATCTCATGTAAATCAATTCTGCCATATCTCTCCTTAAAATTCAGAAAATGCACATACTTTTAAAGAGAAAATAAATAATCTAACCTGAAATGTCTATAACTCAGTTGCTACAAATTTTTGGATTCTTCACATGCATTTCATTTGGATTTATTTATATCTTTTAACATTTATTTTGAAATAATTTTCAACTTTCAGAAAAGTTAAAAAATATAAATAATTTCATATACACTTTCCCAGATTCAAAAAGTTACAACATTCTTCCTTACTACTAAGTCCTTTATTTAGCACATTTCCTTATAACAAAGCATTTCATTTAAGTGCTAGGTGGTTCAGACTGTAAAGAGTCTGCTTGCAATATGGGAGACCTTGGGTTTGATCCCTGGGTCTGGAAGACCCCCTGGAGAAAGGATTGACTACCCACTCTAGTATTTTTGCCTGAAGAATTCCATGGACAGAGGAGCCTTGTTGTCTACAGATGGGGTCTCAAAGAGTTGGACAGGACTGAGAGACTAACACTTTCACTTTTTATATTTATCATGCTTAGAAAATTTAACATTTAGGTAACAATTTAACCTACAGTATATATTGAAATTCTTCATATTTCACAAGAATATTCTATGAAGGATTGTGTTTATTTGCTTTTCATAAAACAGATTCAGTCAAGTGGGGGAGAAAAAAAACAAAACAGCAACAAAACTTGTTTCTACTTGCTGTTTAGTTTCCCCTCATCTGGAAACTTTCCTCAGTGTTCCAGCAGTTTTCTTAGCATTTGCCATAGCAATTGTTTCAGTTTGAAGTTGGTTGTTTTCTTTCTTCCTCATTATATGGTATAGGCTATGCATTTTTGACTACAATAATGTAAAATTGATTATTCCTTTTCAGAGTATCACATTTGCAGACACATATACCTGTTTGTCCATTATTGGTTATATTGATCATGAAGTGTCATCTGATTTCTCTGTATAGTCACTACATATTGCTATTTGAAGTTGTTAAGTAATGTGTGAGGACACATTTAAGGCTCTGTATATACTCTGTTCTTGGGAGTTATAAAACAAGTCTAATATATTATATATTAAAGTATATATATATATATATATATATTATATATTAAATATATCAAATGAGACATTACTCCAAAGAATACATAAAAATGGATAACAAGCACATGAAAAGATGCTCAACATCACTCATTATCAGAGAAATGCAAATCAAAACCACAATGAGGTACCACTTTACACCAGTCAGAATGGCTGCCATCCCAAAATCTACAAGCAATAAATGCTGGAGAGGATGTGGAGAAAAGGAAACCCTCTTACACTGTTGGTGGGAATGCAAACTAGTACAGCCACTATGGAAAACAGTGTGGAGGTTCCTTAAAAAACTGAAAATAGAACTGCCGTATGACCCAGCAATCCCACTGCTGGGCATACACACCGAGGAAAGCAGAATTGAAAGAGACACATGTACCCCATTGTTCATTGCCACATTGTTCACAATAGCCAGGACATGGAAGCAACCTAGATGCCCATCAACTGACGAATGGATAAGAAAGCAGTGGTACATATACACAATGGAATATTACTCAGCATTAAAAAAAAATTCATTTGAATCAGTTCTACTCAGGTGGACGGAACTGGAGCCTATTATCCAGAGTGAAGTAAGCCAGAAGGAAAAACAACAATACAGTATACTAACGCGTATATATGGAATTTAGAAAGATGGTAACGAGAACCCTGCATGCGAGACAGCAAAAGAAACGCAGATGTATAGAACAGACTCGTGGACTCTGGGGAAGAGGGCAAGGGTGGGATGATATGGGAGAATGGCATTGAAACATGTTAATTATCATATGTGAAATCAATCGCCAGCCCAGGGTTGATGCTTCGGGCTGGTGCACCGAGATGACCCAGGGGGAGAGAATCGGGAGGGAGGAGGGAGGGGGGTTCTAGAGGGGGAGCATATGTGAACCCATGGCAGTTTCATGTCATTGTATGGCAAAGGCAACACAATAAAGTAAGAAAATTAAAAAAAAAAATGTTATGTAAATCACTGAACTGCGAAAGAAAAATATTTAAATTATATAAGAGTAAAATGGTAAATTTTGACTTCTTTTTGTTTAATATATGTTTCATTCATATTCTGGCCATAGTAAAATTACTCTACATGCCCAGTAAGAACAATGACAGCAAACAAGCTTTCGTATCTCATTATCTGTGAAATAATTTGTTTCCAAAACTCTTGTCCTTTTAACTCTGCTATATGATATGCAGCAGTACCATTGCCAGTTTAGAGCAATTATTTTTTTATATGAACAAATTTAAAGAGTTATAGAGGGAAGCCGAAGTATTTTTTTATTTATCTGTTTAGCAATACAACTATTAAAAATGTGTACTTGATTTAAAAAATTGAACTCAAATACAAAGTTTTAAATGTGGGGATTTTTAAACCTATGCCTTTTTATAAAACCCAGTTTCAGAAATTACTAAGGAAAAATAAATAAATTAATTAAAAAAAAGAAATTACTAATAGTCACGAAATGCATAGTAACTTAAAAATATATTTTTTCAGATACCAAATTGATTTTGACAATAAAAAAAGAGTCAGTTCTTGATGAAACTGTAGTCAGTTTGAATATCAATAATATTAGTACTAAGGTTAAAAAAAAAATCACAGGATTTATATTATATAGGCATCTACATCATAGTTTATCTAAACATGAAGTTCCACACAGAACCTGGGGAAATAATTCTCCCTAATGAGTAAAAAGTAACATTTTATTTTATATCTTTTTCAGTTTCTTGAAATGCACATTTATTTAAAAGCAAAACTTACATAAAAGAAGAACAGAAAATAAACTATAATTTCATGGACAATAAATGGTTCAGGAGCTCAAAGAAAGAGGCTGAGTAGAAGATTACCATGAACTTAGATAACAGGCATAGCAAAAGAGACAATAAAGAAATCTCACTTTTGAGAAAAGGAAATAGAATCAGGACAAAGGTGAATTTTTCCTCTCCATAGGACTAGATCTACCTCCTAACTCCAAAGTATGGTACATGACAGATATAATATCTGAATCATCGTCTCTGGGTTTTGATAATCATATTCAACTATACTAGAAACAGACTTCAAAGTAAATTACTTGCATACTTTTAAAGAAAATAGCAATCATACTTCTTTCTAGAATTAAGTAATTAAAATTGGGAAAATACCTATATAAATTTTGAAGACACAAAATAATAAGAAGTTTGAAGTGAATGTAACATTTAGGATATAAATGAAGAGCATATTTTCAAAGCTTTGCTCCAGAAAACAAACTTTCTTCCGAAAATAAAACTTTCCAGAAAATAAATTTTTCTATTTTACTCTATGTGATTTTCTGAATCCTGTCCCTCTATATTATTAATTTGGTCCTTGACAGTATCTTTTGTATATTTTGTGGATTCTGATGCCATATAACATTTGAAATAATTGTTAGCATGTTTAAGTTGATTTCTTATTACTACTTGTTTCATTTTTATTTCTCCCACTGCACTTGAAGACTTATAGATTCAGGTAATATGTATACAAAATGATGTAGAGATATTCTCCTGGAGAAATTTAAAAATAATAAATGCAGAAGAGAAGAGTATTTAGAGGCAAAAACCTAACTGATGGGAAATATTAATAATACAGAAGTCCAAGAGTGGAAGGTCTAGTTGTCTCAAAGTATACTGTTTACATCTACTAACTTTTTATCACTCAGTAATAAACTTTTGTATTTGGTTACTTCTTTACAAAGCTATTTTCTGTAAGCAATGTCATTTCATTTAGTTTGATTGCTCTTCTAACCAAATATTTAATGATGAAACAAACCATGTCTTTCATATGTGTATGACATATGTAAAGTAAGAACTATGACACAGAACTTTCCAAGAGTCATATACTGGCAAAAGCATGAGCTGTTAAACTCTTGCAACATAATTAAGATAGATTGAAACAGACAAGGTTGAAGCTTCATCCCCCTCAGAAAAATATTTTTACTTAAAATCACTTCATATTAGCGTATTTGCCAAAGTAATATTTCCTGTATGACTAATAGAGTATATTAAAAAGCTGACCCTTCTGTCATTATATGTTAATTATGGTCCTTATAACACTTGATGAATTATCATATAAAAATGCCTCCTTCATAAATTTCCAGTTATCTTCTTCATTCAGATTCATTGCTTAGTACATGAAATTTGTTTCATAACATGATTTCACATGCTACTATTATCATATGTAAAATGATTAGAAAAAATGTCAAGAGGGGCCAGAGGGAAAGAGAGAAGCCAAGGGGAGAAGGGAGAATATAAAATATTCAATTTTCTTAAAGTGATTTTGAATTCAAGTGTTTATTTTTAATAATTTCAATTCTGGTTTTTCAAATGGCAGAAGTGTTTTTTTTTTATTTAAAAACTACTCTATACTGTACTGTAGAAAAGGAATTTTGACCTTAATGGCTATGCGCTAGGGTATTCCAAGGATGAAAAGTAGATGTGAAAAATAATGGGCATAACTGGTACGCTAGTAACCAATCTTAAAATTAATGGTTGTGACACTCTGAGGACAGATGAAGGATATTGTACTCTTAGAAATAACTTTTTAGACATGACCATTTAGTAGATAGAAGTGATAGTAGATAGTGAAAGTAGATAGTGTCTTTGAAGTGATTTACTGAGAAAAAGTAGCATAAGTCAGACATCACAGTAGTTATTCTGAAATAAGTGATAAAGTGATTTTAATTTAAATCATGGTACCATGATTGAATCAACAGTGTCATGCTTCAGTCATAAAGTAGTTCTTCTAGCCATGTCATTTCTAGAATTTTAGAAGAAACAAAAATAACAAATTCAAATAAATTCTCTAAGTTTGTGAATTTTGGAATACAAAGGCCCTTAAATTAAAAGATATGCATGCCTAAGTGAGCACATTGAATATAACGTGACTTAATACAGTTAAATTTCCTTCTCATAGTCTGTGTTTTCTCTATGTATTGATTCCAAATTGAATTAATTTATTGAAGATAATACCATAGTTGAAATCTTTATTTATATATATATATATATACACACACACACACACACACACATATATGATGCTAAATTTATTATTTACAAATTAATTACAAAGGGAAAGAAAAAAGAAAATATCTAATAGTATGTATTTGAGGTTAATATTTAAAGCAGAATTGTATTTTAACCACACTAGGGGTATGAGTCTAGAATGAACTGAGAAGTAGAGAGAAAACTTTTTAAAATGGAGCTGCTAGAATGATCATTTT
Source organism: Antilocapra americana (assembly GCA_007570785.1). Taxonomy (NCBI): domain Eukaryota; kingdom Metazoa; phylum Chordata; class Mammalia; order Artiodactyla; family Antilocapridae; genus Antilocapra; species Antilocapra americana. Next base: position 274,001 of record ML664161.1, on the reverse strand, counting down.
TAATCCATAAGTAGTGAAAATTTACCAATGAAAAAAATCCAATTTCTCACGAGCGAAATAATTTTTCTTGAAAATAACTGACCATGTAGCTTTTTCAATAAAATCTGCAATTTTGAAATGCATGCTTTTGATCCTTATCTTTTAGAGTAAAATTGTCTACAAATTAAATTTTGTGTGTGAAATGAATAATGTTTCTTCATTTTGATGTACAAAATTTTAAATATAATCAAATATGGTTAGAAATTTATGGTCAAACAAATGTGTAATTTGTTTACATGACATGGCATCATTCCTGTGTCTTTTTTAGTATGTTAGATATTTATCTTCTTGTAAATAATTTGCCTATATAAAAAAGCAGAAAAAAAAACATTAACCATTCAACAAACATTTACTAATATTCTGTGTAAGTCACGGAAGTGATTGCCATAAATACAAATAAAGGTCCTAGCCCTTAAGATCACATTTTAGTTTGGGTTAAGGTGGGAGTGAGATGAAATAGGATCAAATTCCTTAGCCACCTGAACATGTGCCTTGCTTATCTTGGGCGTGTTTTAGGTTACCACCAATGTATATAGACATTCACACATACATACACACACACACAGACACAAAGACAGAAAATGTACTGCTACCTTAGTTTATGCCAACAGCTCTGTATTGTATTTATCTCACTGCTTATGTTCCACTAGGGAGGATAGTGTAGTGGATTAAGCAGCTCAGTTTCAGCTTCAAAACTCATGTAGGTTTGAGATTATACTTGATGTCTCAGGACACACATTCTAATCTCATCACTAAATCCTGTCTGAGTCCCCTTGAACTACCTGAATGTCACTTCCAATTTACCTCTCTGTTTTATCCACGTTTCTACAAACTAAAGATATAAATGCATGTCTCCAGTCATGAAATGCCTCAAGTGGGGGCAGTTTTGATGTTAGTGTCATACTTTTCTGAAAATGACAAGAATATGACAAATGGAACTACCTTGCATTTGAAGAGAAGAGGAAGTCAATCCAAGTTGTGCAATTGCATTTATATAAACCTTTCACTAAGTACAAATAAACCAGAAAAAGCGTAAGAACAGTCACTGAATTCCCTAGGTTATCATTTTATTTAATTTTGTTAATGAGAATAATCTCAAACTTTGAAGAGAAGCATGGAAAGTCTTTATTACACAAAAGTATAAAATGCTATTGTTCCCTTTTATTACTCTAATGTCTCAATTCTAGAGCACAAATAGTATCTATGAAATATCACTGTAATGGCAATAATACTGGTAATGCAATTTCAGTTTTAATTGCTCCCATAATAAAAATGAGACAGAAAATGAACAATATATAAAAATATTATTGAGCATTTCCTTATCATTTCAGAAACAGATTTTACTTTTCTTCAATTAGTAAAATGTAACCAAATTTACCAAGCTGACCCTTTCAATTTTTCCCATTAAATTTTTTGTTTGCTATTTTATCTTGCTGCTGTCTAATCTCAGCAACTCACATTCAAAACCTAATGGTCTGTAGCAAAGCTCAGTCTCAGAAATAAGAACCATATGAATATTATATGAAAGAATATCCTGTAAAAGAAAGTCCTGTGCTGCCTATGATCTAGCTTTCTAATTTCAGAGTATCTATGCCGTGTCAAACCTTATTGTTTTCTACCAAATAACACCAGTTATCAGATGTCCTGTATCATGAGATTCCCCCTCACCCCTATGTTAGTAAAAAAAAAAAAAAAAACAACTCACTGTCATCTTGCTTGTTCTTCCTGGTTGCTCTCTCTCAAATCCATTTTTTCCCATATGAGTTGAAAGACTATCTCAGTCTTAATTACTTCAAGCCTTCATAACAGTCATGACCTATATTAAGGCAGATGTCTGATCAAAGTCTTTGATTGCTCCTGTAGCCTCAATTTGAATTAATTAATGAAAGGTTTCCTGGAAAAATACTTTTAAATATTTTAAAATATTAAAAAATATTTTAATATTCCTTGTTTCTGTTCATCTAGTTTTCTGAATGCCATTAAGGAGATCAGCTATTAATGTATAACAGATAAAATATAATATGACCAGTACTTATTAGAGGAGAATCAGAGAGTATATAAATCATGTAACAAGAAAAATCCATGAGAATATTTGGTAGGAATGTAATGAGTTTATAAAGCAAATTGAGGAGTAAAGGCACAGACCATCAAGTTGATATGGAGGAGAGATCAAAACAAGGACATGCAGTGGTTTGTTTTCTTCCCACTTGAAGTATGACATTTGAGGTGAGCAAAAACAAAGGCAATAGTTTAATAAAATAGTATTAAGACTCTTATTAATGCTGAATTCCACATACATCTTGTAAAAACACACTGAACTTGCCACCCCATCACCTGGTTATGACGTGAAAATAAATAGAAAATAATTAAAATTTTTTTAGCTCGAGGTTGAGGAACATGAAACTCTTGCAAAGTGTTATGAGACTGTCTGCACAGGAGTCTTGATGGGTTCTATTAAAAATAAGAAATTACAGAATGTGTGTGTTAAAAGGTCCACTTGATATTGCATGCTCTAACCTCTTGAGAATCACAGACCTAGTTATCTGCCTGTGCTCTGATCATGATCTGAAGAAATAGTAAAGTAGATATTCCAGAAATACATACTTCATCATTTAATCTGCTGATGACATTATTATATGGATAGAGGCATGAAAGGAATAGGATGAGTGGGAACATTAGTCAGCAATACTTTCATAGGACAGCTGGAAACAAACAAAAATTTGACAGTAGGATTTAGTTTATTGTGAAACTCAGAGCAAGTATGGTGGCTTAAATTTGTCACTAGGAATTCAGATTATTTCCACTTTTTGCACTCATCCATAGGGACTATCTTTTATCATATGCTTGTGATTTTATGATTACATGTCTCTTCCTCCAAACCAAGTAAGAAGACACAGGAAGGGAGAATGAGTCATGATTGTCATCTGTAACAGAAGAAAAAAAACAAAAGTAGGCTGTTTTCCAGAAAAGCCCATCTGATTATGTCTCATTGGCTATAACTGTATTTCATCGTCTCATCCGAGGGGCAATGACACCCCACTCCAGTACTCTTGCCTGGAGAATCGCATGGATGGAGGAGCCTGGTAGGCTGCAGTCCATGGCGTCCCGCGAACACAACTGAGCGACTTCACTTTCACTTTTCACTTTCATGCATTGGATAAGGAAATGGCAACCCACTCCAGTGTTCTTGCCTGGAGAATCCCAGGGATGGGGGCGCCTGGTGGGCTGCCATCTATGGGATTGCACAGAGTCGGACACGACTGAAGCGATTTAGCAGCAACAGCGGTGGCATAGTGTCATATTCACATAGCATACTCTAAACGAACTGGGGGATATATAGGCAAAAAATACTAAACTAGTAATAAAGCATTTATAGCAATTGCAGTAACAGCTAATAGATTCTACACTCTTAACAGACTAATTGAGGAGGGGCATATTTACAATATTTGGGTAATAAGGAAAATGCAAGAGATGCTATAAAGGACTTCAAGGTCAGAAATAGCAGAAAATCATTACTTTGTCTAGACTGAAGTAAAGAGAAGTGCGCAAATAGTTACAGGAAGAGTCTTCTGGACAAGAACCGGGTCAAGCTACAGACTAGCAGAGATGAAGAATAAATACTCCAACATTACTGTCCTCTCACCTCTGTTCTCTTGCTTGTATCTACCACTGGTCAGATCCAACCAGAAGACAGAGGGTAATGAACCCAGTAAAACAGTATGTAAATTTTCACCCCTGGGTAAGGTGAAAAGGCTGAGCAAGGCACCAGGCAAAACGAAGGGGGGTACATTTGAAGAAATAAGTGGAGAATTGCAAGTGCAGCATCCAAATATCATGTTAAATTTGTGGGAGAAATGTTGACCAAATAAAGATTTAGAAACATCCATGCCCTCAGTTGAAATGTAAAGACTATGATCTTGCTTGGGAGATAAGCGAGGACAGAGGAGTCTGGTGTGCTGCAGTCCATGTGGCTGCAAAGGGTCCGACACAACTTAGTGATTGAAAAACAGCAACAGATGCTCTTGGGGCAAGTGGCTAGCTTGGTTGCATTGTTCAATTAATATGATCATGCGTAATTGCACTCAAAGTAACCTACTTCTTCTATTAAACACTTATGAAATATAACTAACTCATTATTTAGACATTGTTTTTTCCCCAAACTTGATTGCATATATTATGAAAGAAGAGACTGTGGCAGGCACGTCAGCTTTTGCGATAAGCAAAATTCTAAGATGTGGTCCTGGTGGCTTATAGGGTAAAGGATCCACCTGCAATGCAGAATACCCTGATTCAATCCCTGCGTCAGAAAGATGCCCTGGAGAAGAGACTGGCAAACCACTCCAGTATCCTTGCCTGGAAAATCCCATAGACAGAAGAGCCTGGAGTGTTAAAGTCCATGAGATCCCAAAGAGTGGAAGATAACTGAGCAACTAACACTTTAAGATGTGTCCCAAGATTCCCATCCCACTGGGGAATATAAACCCTTTGTCAGTTACTCAATTAAATAATAATCTAGGTGTTGTTATAATGGTATTTTGTAGATGTAATTAAGATCTTAAACCAGTTGACCTTAAAATGAAAATAATCCTTAGTAAGCTTCTCTTAATCAGTTTAGCCCTTATAAGGGTCAAACTCTTTCTGGTGAAAGTTTCAAAGTCAGATTCTAAACACAAGATAGATTCAATGAAGGAGGTTTTCCATTACTAGCTTTTAAGATGGAGGAGGCCACATGGCAAGGAATACAGATTGCCTCTGGGAGTGGAAAATGACCTTTACTCCCCAGTCCACAAAACAGGGACCTCATTCCTAGGGCTATAAGAAACAGTTCTGCCAATAACTTGAATGAACTTGGAAGAGAATCTCAAACTCTAGATGAGAACCACAGTATGGCTAACAATTATCTGGATTACAGCATTGTGTGAGCCTCAGCATAAAACCCAGTAATGCTGGACCCAGACTACTGACCTGCAGAGCTGAACCACTCAATTATCTTGTTTCAAGTCATTAAGTTTGTTACACAGCAACAAGTTACATACAGTATTTAACAATAAATTGTATAAGTTACACAGTAAATTATACAGTGCTATATCTAAAAGCACAGTGACTACTACAGGCAAGAAAAACAATACTGAATGAATAACTTTCATGTATGAGAGAATCAAAACACAATAGGAACCTTGTAGATCATATAATTTTGACTTATTATTTTGCAGATAAGAGGACAGAAGCTCCAAAATTTGCATAACAATTATTATACAAGTAAAAATAGCTGAACAATTTTGACCAAATGAATGTGAAATCTTTCTGTACTTCCTGCCCCTGTCTGTATGCTGCCCATTGCTGTTTATCTAGCTTTCCTCTCCAACAAATTTTTTTTCTCAAATACTGCATTTTCTGGATTTTTACTCTTAACCAGGAAACTGATAGGAATCTTGGAACACATATTTTTAATATAACTTTTAAATTGTTAGAACATAAATAATCCACTAAGTTTATTGAATTTACAATTTTATTTCAAATACATTTAGCCACCATCTATACAAGATATATTGGAGCCAATGAAAAAGATTATAAATTAAGTTATATGATTTTTTTTACTTTAATATATTTTAAGGAAATAGAATTTTAAAAATAACACTTTAGATACCAGTTTAGAAAAAAGGACAATTGCCATTTTATGAAATATATTTAATTTTGAACATTCTAGAAATAGTGCCAAGTGTCTTGTTACTCTGTATTCAGGTATGCCACTTCTGAGTGTTTCCCAACCCATAGGAAAAAAAAAAATAAAGAAAGAAAAGCACATGCAAAAATTTTCCATTGAATAAGCTCTTACAGCTAATAGAAGGGTATGTCTTTTAAATTTTTATATATTGGAAATATATTAACTTGTACATCAATTTCTATATCTAAAAATAACTTTCAATTAATTAACTTGATTTCTAGACTGTTTAGAACAAATCAAATGACATTTAAATTTTTAACACTGAGAATTTGCTTAAAAAATTAATTTTATCTAAAAAGGATATATAATAATGCTATTCTAGCAAACAATTCAAAGCATAAAGTTAATTCAAACAAATAAAATTATGTCTTGAAGAAATTGTTTTCTTCATTTATTCAGGTCTAATTCAATTTTAGAAGTAGAATTCTAAAATCATGAAAAGTACTGATGGAACTTAAGCTTGTATTGCCATTTTATTTCCAACTCCTAAGCTCAACTGGAAAAGTGTCATTCAACTAATTCCTAAAAACAGTGTGTTCTATGAGGCTTCTTCTTAAAATCAATTTCATTTGTTAAAAAGAAATATTTGATTTAATTACATATACAGTTTGGCTTCAAATTAAATGATGTAGAAAAATATCTTTTAAAATATAATTTTCTGGAGGCTAAAAGTAGAAATTTTCAACAGTTTTTGGCATGTACAAAATCATTTAAGATTTTAATTGAAAATGTTTTTTAAAATAAACTTTAAAAATTAGGCAAAAATATTTCCAGATAATATAATTTATATTAGCATTAACAGTAAAAGATCATGAGTTAACTGAAATGTAAAGATCTCTATTAGAAGCAAATAATTATTTAGCTGACTTTGTGTGGGATTATATTGCATTGTATTGTACCTAACTGTTATTTTCCAAAAGTTGGACTACTAATTTTGTAAATTATCTGTAACTTCAATTTCTTAGCAAGCTCATCAGTCACTTTAAATGGCCTTTATTTCCCTTGCAAAAAATGAAATGGAATTAAACCAAGAGAAAATTATCCCTTACTTTGATAAAATCCAATTAACCAAACCAAAATATAAACATAATTTCATGATATGATTGAATTTTTTTTTGATAAGTCCTTGTTTATTGTTGTTTAGTCTCTAAGTTGGGTCTTTTGTGACCCCATGGACTGTAACTCACCAGGCTCCTATGTCCATGGGATTTGCCAGGCAAGAATACTAGAGTGGTTTGCCGTTTCCTTCTCCAGAGGATTTTCCTGACTCAGGGATTGAACCCACAACTCCTTGTCTCCTGCACTGCAGGCAGATTTTTTACCACTGGGCCATCAGGAAAGCCCTAAGTCCTCAGTACTTGCATATATAACTTTGCCAATAATAAAATAGAAATATAAAAATATTTAATTTCAAAGTAAAAATAATCTTGTAAAAAACAAGGACACTAAATGAGTATTAAGCAATGTGAATATATACATATACACATATATATATATGTATATGTATATATATATAATAGATATCTATGACATATATGAAAACTAATGGCATCACCAAACTCTAATTCAGTAAAAAGGTAGTTATTATCTACCTTGTATTGTGACAAATTTTGTGGATTTACAAATTCAACTAATTACTTAATATAAGCATTTTCAAACCTTATGTATCCTGATCTGACATCTATGTATCAAAGTAGAGATCATGTAAAAGTTTTTTTTTTCCAGTTTACATTAACTGAATCTCTGTGACAGCTAGCATTTTATTCTTCCTTGTATTAGAGCTACTGATCTATTTTATATCATCTTCCACTAGCCTATGAATTTATTAAGAGCTAAAATCTGGCATAAGATCCATTTATCCACTAACAATGTTTGTTGGTTTGCACATCATTAAATACTCAAAAGACTTGTTTTTCTAATCAGATATGTTTGCAAAGTAACAAAAAAATCCCACAAATGTTTTGGGAAGAATTTAAACAAATTTTACATGCTATTTATACTAATAGATAGACTTTTGGTTAGCGTGTGTGTGTGTGTGTGTGTGTGTGTGTGTGTGTGTGTGTGTGTGTGTGTGTATTTCCATTTCAAAGTGCATGAGCCCAAATAAAGTTCATTAGTCTTGTATTTCTAAAAGCAATATAGTTTTATCTTTTTCTTCTGTAAGATTTTCCTGGCTATTCTTTAAACCTCTAGTGCCCATGTAAAGATTGTTGTTTCAGTTGCTAAGTTGTGTTGAATTTTTTTGCAACCCCTTAGAGCCGGCCAGTTCTGCTATCCATTGCCATTTCCTTCTCCAGGGGACCTTCCAGATCCAGGGATCAAACCCACATCTCATGCATTGGCAGGTAGATATTTTAACACTGAGCCACTAGGGAAGAACAATCTTGACTAAAGATTGAATTAAATATATAGATTATTTTGGGAGAATGTTCATATTTCTCTAATGCTAAATCTTCTAATTTATAAAATCCTCACCTGGTTGTTTTTGTGATACCCCCATGCTGAGATTTGACCTAGTCAGATTAAGAATGAAGCAAATACCTCCTATCTAAACACATTATTTTCTCTTTATTATTTTTCCCTCCCTTATAAAGCACACAGTAAATCTTTGTTTAATGTAATTTATTCTGTAATTAATGATGAATATGCCAGTACCATCATCATCACTGGGAATATAAACTGGAAATAAGAATACCTGAAAAACCAGAACAAAGTCCATCTATATCCACAGGAGGCAGTCAATTGAAAAACAAATGACTCTCCTGGTTTTGTTTTTTACACACACTGTATACTTAATTTGACTATGTTTCATTTAAATGTCATTATTTTATAATTATCCTCTATGAAAGAAAACAAGAAGAAGCACACTCTGAGCATAGTATTGTGGACATGTAAAATGTAGTTAATGTCAAAAGAATATAACTGAGTCCATGAATCAGAGCAGATATATTTTATCTTCCACTTTAAAGTTTAAACACTTTACAAAAATAATTGAAATTTAGAATGTCTGCCTAAATTGAAATGGTTGAATAAAGAATGGGGAAATAACATTGATGCTATTAACCAGTAGTAGAAAGAACATTCCATGATAGTAGAAGGTTTCACAGAGGAGATAAAGAGATTGAAAAATAAACAGAATATTGAGAAACCCATAGATAAAAATAAAAGAAACACACTGAAAAACAATTTATACAAACTCTCAGTGAAAGCAAGAAGTGAGAAACAGGTTACACACCATAAAAAGGACAGGCAAACCCAGAGAAGGAAACCAACAGTGCATGTCTATCTTGAATGGGTAAATGAGAAAAAGGGAAACTGAAACATTAATTAACACCTGCTAGTCTGGTGGTCTTTCTGTCCTTTTGGCTTTGTTTTTCATTTATTCTTCACTAATTTCAAACTTCTAGGAAATTTTAGTTTTCAAAACCAAGTATTCTCCTTGCTGATCAATTATTTTTTACTCTAGGTGATATCATAATGGAACCTATACTATAGATTTCCTGCGGTGGAATGCTGAGGCCAAGGCGAATGAAAAAACAACAGTAGGGAAGATGCACCAGGCAAGATGCTGATTTTTTAATTTTTTATCCCTGTACATAAAAATAATGGCTCTATTTCATGCATATTTAAAAGGGAAGAAATAGTGATATACTATCCAATTAATCTATATTTTTATAAAGAAAAAATGAGTATTTTATTTGGAAGTAAAAATTCTTCAGTTTTATCTAACTAGAGATAATGAATGCTTTATCTTTACTCTCTAATTCTTATCCAAGAGCAGTGTTGAGAGAAATCTCTATCTCAGTCTATGAGATTAGCTACCTTTTATATAATTGTGTAGAAGGTATGGAAAGTTACTAGTTCAGTAAGAGTAAAATTTTACAACATAGAGCCTAGCATAGTTGACAAATACTTGAATTTCAAAAGCTGTAATAACCTATGTTTAATGTATATAATTTAAAAAGGAAAAATTCCAATTTCTGGTCTTATTCATTTTCATATATCATTTTGTCAAATATTTAAAAATGAGAATTTAGTATACATATCTAATTTTGAATCCATTTTTTAAACAGAAATATTTTATTATATAAACATTATCTAAATATTTGGAGTTTTAAATAACGTTTTTGGTATTTGGTTGGTGGGTGGAAGGTAGACGTGCTCATTTAAGCATGCAAATAAACTGGAGAAAACTTTATACTTTTGACCAAGACCTGGTCATGGAAAACTTTGTTTCCTAGAATTATTATACTTTATCTTCTAAACAAAGATAAAACTACTGTAACCACAGAAGTCAAACTCTTCTTATCTTGTATATATATACACATACTCATATACACTGAGTCTTTTTTTATCCATTTATCTGTTGATGTACATTTAGGTTCCTTCCATGTCTTGGTTATTATAAATAGTGCTGCTATGAACAATGGGGTTCATGTATCTTTTTGAATTTGAGTTGTCTGCAGCTGAACTATTTCAAATCCTAAAAGATGATGTTTTAAAGTGCTGCATTCAATAAGACCAGAAACTATAAAACTCCTAGAGGATAACATAGGCAAAACACTCTCTGCCATAACCCAAAGCGGGATACTCCATGACCCACCCCCCAGAATATTGGAAATAAAAACACGAATAAACAAATGGGACCTAATTAAAATTAAAAGCTTCTGCACAACAAAGGAAACTATAAGCAAGGTGAAAAGACAGCCTTCAGAATGGGAGAAAATAATAGCCAATGAAGCAACGGACAAACAATTAATCTCAAAAATATACAAGCAACCCCTGCAGCTCCATTCTAGAAAAATAAAAGGGCCAACCAAAAAGTGGGCCAAAGAACTTAACAGACATTTCTCCAAAGAAGACATAAAAATGGCTAACAAACACATGAAAAGATGTTCAACATCACTCATTATCAGAGAAATGCAAATCAAAACCACAATGAGGTACCACTTTACACCAGTCAGAATGGCTGTAATCCAAAAATCTACAAGTAATAAATGCTGGAGAGGATGTGGAGAAAAGGGAACCCTCTTACACTGTTGGTGGGAATGCAAACTAGTACAGCCACTATGGAAAACAGTGTGGAGGTTCCTTAAAAAGCTGCAAATAGACCTGCCATATGACCCAGCAATCCCACTGCTGGGCATATACACCGAGGAAACCACAATTGAAAGAGCCACGTGTACCCCAATGTTTATAGCTGCATTGTTTACAATAGCCAGGACATGGAAGCAACCTAGATGCCCATCAACTGACGAATGGATAAGAAAGCAGTGGTACATATACACAATGGAATATTACTCAGCATTAAAAAAAAATTCATTTGAATCAGTTCTACTCAGATGGACGAAACTGGAGCCCATTATCCAGAGTGAAGTAAGCCAGAAGCAAAAACAACAATACAGTATATTAACACATATATATGGAATTTAGAAAGACGGTAACGAGAACCCAACATGCGAGACAGCAAAAGGAACGCAGATGTATAGAATAGACTCGTGGACTCTGTGGATGAGGGTAAGCGTGGGATGATATGGGAGAAGGGCATTGAAACAAGTTAATTATCATATGTCTAATCAATCGCCAGCCCAGGATTGATGCTCAGGGCTGGTGCAGCGAGATTTCCCGGGGAGGGGGGAGGAGGGAGGGGGGTTCTGGAGGGGGAGCATATGTAAACCCATGGTGATATCATGACATTGTATGGCAAAAACAATAAAAAAATAAATAAATAAATAAAAAATAAAGATAGTACTCATTCATTTTCTACCCTTTAAAAAAAAACAAAACAGATCACAGTACTCTGACTTAGCAGAATTTAAGTTTTGCTATCATGTGGTTTTTCTCAGCCTCATTGGAAATTTATTGTGTTAAAGGAAGTTTTATACTGTAATTTTTTTCTGTGTATGCTGCTTTTGTTTTCATATCACATTGTATCCATTTTTCTCAATGTCTAATTATAATATTTTTCTTGTATCTTTCCCTTCTCTTTTATTGATTAAATTTGTATGTTAACAATTTTGTTTCCTTAATGTTGCTGATATGCAGAGATAAAGATGATTTTGTATGTAGCCATGTTGTTAAATTCTCTTGCAAACTATAATAGCTTGTAGATTGTTCTGAATTTTCTACATATATAAAATTCTGGAAATAGTGAAGATTTCTTTTCAAATTCTTAGAATTAAAAATTTTTTCCCTAAAATTACTGCACTGGTCAGGATCCTAAATATAATATTGGAAAAATGTCAAAAACAGGTATACTCTGTAAAACGTCAATTCTTTGACATTTGGGAGGAACTTTTTCTATGGTTACAGTTAATTTTGGAGTCAGTATGTTATGCATGTTTGCAAAAAATACCAGCGTTGATGGAAGTATTCTATTTCAATAAAGCAAATTTCTTAAATAAATAAATAAATAAAAATAAAGTGCTGCATTCAATATATTAACAAATTTGGAAAACTCAGTAGTGGCCACAGGACTGGAAAAGGTCGGTTTTCATTCTAATCCCAAAGAAGGGCAATGACAGAAAATGTTCAGACTACCACACACTTGCACTCATTTCACATGCTATCAAGGGAATGCTCAAAATCCTTCAAGCTAGGCTTCAACAGAACATGAACCAAGACCTTCCAGGTGTACAAGCTGGATTGAGAAAAGGAAGAGGAACCAGAGATCAAATTGCCAACGTCTGTTGGATCATAGAAAAAGCAAGAGAATTCCAGAAAAACATCTACTCTACTTCATTGAAAGCCTTCTACACTAAAGCCTTTGATTGTGTGGATCACAACAAACTGTGGAAAATTCTTAAAGAGATGGGGATACCAATAACCTTACTTGCCTCCTGAGAAACCTGTATGCAGGTCAAGATGCAACAGTTAGAAACAGACATGGAACAACAAACTGGTTCAAAATTGGGAAAGGAGTATGTCAAAGCTTTATATTGTCACCCTGCTTATTTAACTTACATACAGAGTACATCATGTGAAATGCCAGGCTGGATGAATCAAAAGCTGGAATCAAGACTGCCAGGAGAAATGTCAATAACCTCAGATATGCAGATGATACCACCCTAATGGCAGAAGGTGAAGAGGAACTGAAAAGCCTCTCATTGACAGCAAAAGTGGAGAGTGAAAAAGTTGGCTTAAAACTCAACATTCAAAAAATAAAGATCATGGCATCCGGTCACAGCACTTCATGGCAAATAGATGGGGAAACAATGGAGACAGTGACAAACTTTATTTTATTGGGCTCCAAAATCACTGCAGATGGTGACTGCAGCTATGAAATTTAAAAAGATGCTTGTTCCCTAGTAGAAAAACTATTACAAATGTAGTATATTAAAAAGCAGAGACATCACTTTGCCAACAAGGTCTGTCTAGTCAAAGCTATGGTTTTTCCAGTAGTCCATACTGATGTGAGAGTTGGACCATAAAAAAGGCTGAATGAGGAAGAATTGATACTTTTGAATTGTGGTGTGGATAAGACTCTTGAGAATCCCTTGGCCTGCAAGGAGATCAAATAAGTCAATCCTAAAGGAAACCAAACCTAAATCCTTATTGAAAGGACTGATGTTGGAGCTAAAGATTTAATACTTTGGCCATCTGACACAAAGAGCCAACTCATTGGAAAAGACCTTGACGCTGGGAAAAACTTAGGGCAAGAAGAGAGGGTGGCAAAAGAGGATGAGAAGGTTGGATGGCATCATCAACTCAATGGACAACAGTCTGAGCAAACTCTGGGTGACAGTAAAGGACAAGAAATCCTGGCATGCTGCAGTCCATGGGGTCACAAAGAGTTGGACATGACTGAGCCACTGAACAGCAACAACCAGATATATTCTCAAAAATGGGATTGCAGTGGGGAAAATATTTGAAAATTATGTGATTGACAAGAGATTAATTTCCAAAATATACCAAAATATGATACAGATCAATATGAAAAGAACTTAATTGAAAAATGAGCAGAAGATTTAAATAGAAATTTCTCCAAAGATGACATACAGCTGAGCAATTGTGGTTCAGTCTCGCTAAGTTGTGTCCAACTTTTGTTTGACTTCATGAACTATAGCATGGGCAATAGGCACATGAAAAAAATGCTCAACATCGGTAATTATTAGAGAAATTCAAGTCAAAAGTACATTGAGATATCATCTCACTCCAGTCAGAATGGCCATCACCAAAAATGTCTGAAAATAACAAATGCTAGAGAGCTTGTATAGAAAAAGGAATCCTTCAACACTGTTGATGTACTTTGGTACAGTCACTATGGAGAACAATATGGATGTTCCTTAAAAATCTAAAAATAGACGACAAAATCCTACAATCCCACTCCTGGGACTGACTGACATGACTCAGTTCAGTTGCTTAGTCATGTCCAACTCTTTGCAACTCCATAAATTGCAGCATGCCAGACCTCCCTGTCCATCACCAACTCCCGGAGTCTACCCAAACCCATTTCCATCGAGTCAATGATGCCATTCAGCCACCTCATCCTCTGTTGTCCCCTTCTTCTCCTGTCCCCATGCTTAGAGCTGTGCTTGACACATAGTAAGGTCTATGAAATAATATTCTATAAGAAATCATTATATCACTATTGTTGATACTCATCATCATTTTGTTGCCATTATCAATCCAGCCTGAAAATAGCAAGCCCTTTCATTTGGAAAATTCAGTTTTTGTTGTTTTTTTTTTCCCGAGAACCTTTACTTCTATCATTTGGTCAATTATTTTTTCTTTTTCTTAAACTTATACTATTTAAATATTTACTAATTTTATTCTTTAAGTCTATTATATATATCCTCAATATTTTAATCTATTTTTTTTTGTTTTATGAAATATGTCATTCATCCAATGTCTAACAGTGTTTCTTTGCTTCAGTTTATTTGGAAATATGATTTTAAAATTTAGACACAAAAAGACTATTTTTGTTTGTATGTGAACTTTAATTCCTTAAATGACTTTTTAATTGAAGTATTTATCAGTGTTCTCCCATGTAAATATTTCATCATGTGTGTGCTCTGACAGTAGTGTATTATTTTCCTATCTATCTGGCTGCTCAAAGCCCCACATAGGGGTTTTTTTTCCTGGGACAGAGAGGCCCATGTTGATTATTGCAATAGAAAACCTATGGATGGGAAGAAAAATTCATCTGGACCAGTGGAGTAGAAGAAAGCAAAGTCTTTGAAAGAAATGCTCCATTAACACATTGTGCCAGTTATGTGATACTTTTATAAGGATCCTCCTCCATCCTTTCATTGGGCTAGACTGTTTATCAGCCATGATTCATAACTTGAAGAGGTTTCAGAATGCTCAGTATGCTAAGTACACTGTTCTGATTTTTGTGTACAAAATTTATTCTTTCCTTTCTTACTGATAAAGATCTGAAGCAATTCTCTTCATTTTTGGACTGTCCTCTGATTCCAAATAGTGATATTTGAAACTTGACATAGTGAGGAAAAATTAAAATTTTGAGATTAAAATACCTGAAATTTTACCTTGCTTTGACAACATACTAGCTGTGTGATCTTGGATAAGATACTTAAGTTCTCTTATTGCAAATTTCCTCTTTTGTAAGTTTATTCAACTAGTATTAGTTCTTGGACTTTTATGAGGACAAAATGATACATATTTTGTATTGTGTTGTACTACTATATTAGGTACTAGTGACTCAATGTAAGGATGTGAAAATGCATAATAGAAACTTCAAAATTTGTCTGGAAAAAATGTAGATCCTGGATAACTTCATGTAAAGCATATTGTTAATTATATTATCATAATCTATAAATGAAACATTTTGAATAATGCTGTCACTTGTTTTTTGTGTACCAGGATAACCTAGTCATTTCAGTATTTCAGCATCAAACTTTTTAAAATCTGTGTGGGAAGTTGGAATTGTCAAAGTAAAAATACATTTTTTTTTGTTTCAGATATTTTTAAACAGTTGGCTTCCCATTAGTTCTTTTATTTGTTTTGTTTTCATTTGTTCTAGTAAATTATTTTAAGTAAACTACAATGTTTATTTATTCAAAGAATTTTCTGATTCCTTAAATAAAATTTTTTTCTTCTCATCCTTAGACTTCTCAAAATTATTTTCAAATATATATTCTGCTAAGAAAATCATAATACTGTAATAATTGGTAATGTGTTTTAACTCACATAAAATAACACCATCAACTTTGTAGATAGAGTTATGATTAAATAATTAAATATGATCTCATGTAAAATACAGTTTAGTATTCTCTGCTGTAAAAAAGTGTTGTCATTTCTATTTCATAAAAATAGTTAGGCAAAATAATAAAAATTGAAAAAGATTTGAGTATATATTTTAAATTCAAAGTTATTTTACATTCTTAAAAGAAAAGAGTAGTTTCACACAAGAGTGCAATGGTAGCTGTGGACTTTTCATATATAGCCTTCATTGGGTAGGCATAATTTTCCTCTATTCTTAGTGTATTAATAGTTTTCATCATGAAAGGGTATTGAATTTTATCAAACCTTTTTCTGCATCCATTTAAATGATCATTAATATTTTAATCTTTCCTGATGTTAATGTGGCATATCAATTAATTGATTTTTATCTATTGAGCCATCCTTGCATCCAGGGATAAATCTCACTTGGTAAGGGTATATGGCCCTTTTAATGTACTTTTGAATACAGAGTACTAGTTTTGGTTGAAGATTTTACATATTCCTATATTCCTCATGAAACCAGTGTTTTCTTCCATGTAGTATATTTACTCCTAAGATTAGAATCAAGGCAAGGATGTCCATTTTAGCTAATTATATTCAAAGTATACTAAAGTATTAGCTAAAGCAATGAGACAAGAAAAATAAATAAAAGGCATTTAAATCAGGAAGGAGAAAGTAGTAGCCATAGTCATTGTTTGCATATGATGCAATCTTATATGAATAAAAGCATAAGGACTCTACCAGAAGACTTTATAACTCAAAAGTTATAGGATATAAAATCAACACATAAATAGTAATTGTGTTTTATATAGTGATAACAAACTACATTAAAAAATTATGGAAATAACTTGATTTATACCAGCATCAAAAGGAATAAAATACTTAGGAACAGACTTAACTAAGGAGGTAAAGAATTGTACATGGAAAGCTCTAAAATATGAAATAAACTGAAGAAAAATACAAAGAAATGGAAAATATATACATATCCAAAGATGAGAAGACAATATGTTAAAATACATATGTCACACAAAGTGATCTACAGATTGAATACAATCTCCAACAAAATCCAAATGTTATTTTTTGCAGAACTAGGAATAAACCTTCATAAAATTCAGATAAAGCACCAGAGGTACCTGCATAGTCTACAGAAAGAAAAGCAAGGTTATAGATATAACCATTTCTGATTTTAAAACATATTGCAAAAATACAGTAAGTAAAATATTACTATAATTGAACAAAGACCAGATATATACTCAAAGGAACAAAACAGAAAACCCTGAAATAAACCCATGTGTACATAGTCAACTGATTTTTGACAAGGGGGCCAAGATACAAGGGAGAAAAGTCAATCTCTTCAACTAGTGTTGGAAAAATCAGTTTTCCCATGGAAAACAATAAAATTAGACCTTTATTATATCACGCACAACAATCAACTTAAATGATTTAAAGACATAAAATGCAACACTTGAAACTATAAAGCTGCTGCTGCTGCTAAGTCACTTCAGTTGTGTCCGATTCTGTGTGACCCCATAGACGGCAGCCCATAAGGCTCCTCCATTCATGGGATTTTCCAGGCAAGAGTACTGGAGTGGGTTGCCTTGCCTTCTCTGGAAACTATAAAGATCCCAGAGGAAATTACAGGGAAAAATTATGACAATGGTCATGGCAATGATTTCACAGATATGATACCAAAAGCACAGATAGAAAGTAAAATAAATAAACGAGACTGTATCAAACTAAAAATTTACTGCACAGCTAAGAAAAACAATGAAAAGACTAAAAAGAAAACTATAGAATGGAAAAAGATATTCATGTCATATTCCTGTGATAAGGAGTTAATTTCCAAATTCAGTCAGTTCAGTTCAGTCACTCAGCTGTGTGCGACTCCTTGTGATTCCATGGACTGTAGGAAACCAGGCCTCTCTGTCCATCACCAACTCCTGGAGTTTACTCAAACTCAAAACCATTGAGTCAGTGATGCCGTCCAATCATCTCATCCTCTGTCGTCTCCTTCTCCTCCCACCTTCAATCTTCCCCAGCACCAGGGTCTTTTCTAATGAGTCAGTTCTTTGCATGAGGTAGCCAAAATATTGGAGTTTCAGCTTCAACATCAGTCCTTCCAATGAATAGTCAGGACTGATTTCCTTTGGGATGGGTTGGTTGGATATCCTTGCAGTCCAAGGGACTCTCAAGAGTCTTCTCCAACACCACAGTTCAAAGCATCAGTTCTTCAGTTCTTGTTTTCTTTATAGTCCAACTCTCACAACCATACATGACTACTGGAAAAACCATAGCCTTGACTAGACAGACCTGTGTTGGCAAAGTGATGTCTCTTCTTTTTAATATGCTGTCTAGATTGGACATAACTTTCCTTCCAAGAAGCAGCAAGTGTCTTTTTATTTCATTACAGCAGTCACCATTTGTGATGATTTTGGAGTCCAAGAAAATAAATTCTGTCACTGTTTTCACTGTTTCCCCATCTATTTGCTATGAAGTAATGGGACCAGATCCCATGATACTAGTTTTCTTAATTTTGAGCTTTAAGCCAATTTCTTCACTCTCCTCTTTCACTTTCATCAAGAGGCTCTTTAGTTCTTCTTCACTTTCTGCTGTAAGAGTGCTGTCAACGGCATATCTGAGGCTATTGATATTTCTCCTGGCAATCTTGATTCCAGCCTGTGCTTCTCCCAGCCCAGCATTTCTCATGATGTACTATGCGTATAAGTTAAGTAAGCAAGGTGACAATATACAACCTTGACATACTCCTTTTACTATTTGGAACCAGTCTGCTGTTCTATATCCAGTTCTAACTGATGCTTCCTTGCCTGCATACAGATTTCTCAAAAGACAGATCAGGTGGTCTGGTATTCCCATCTCTTTCGGAATTTTCTACCCTTTATTGTGATCCACACAGTCAAAGGCTTTGGCATAGTCAATAAAGCAGAAATAGATGATTTTCTGGAACTCTCTTGCCTTTTTGATGATCCAGTGGATGGCAATTTGATCTCTGGTTCCTCTGCCTTTTCTAAAACCAGCTTGAACATCTGGAAGTTCATGGTTTACTTACTGTTGAAGCCTGGCTTGGAGAATTTTGAGCATTACTTTATTAGCGTGTGCGATGAGTGCAACTGTGTGGTAGTATGAACATTCTTCAGTATTGCCTTTCTTTAGGTTTGGAATGAAAACTGAACTTTTCCAATCTTGTAGCCACTGTTGAATTTTGAAAATTTGCTGGCATATTGAGGGTAGCATTTTCACAGCATCATCCTTTAGGATTTGTAATAGGTCAACTGGAACTCCATCATCTCCACTAGCTTTGTAGTGATGCTTCCTAAGGCCCACTTGACTTCACATTCCAAGATGTCTGGCTCTAGGCGAATGATCACACCATCACGATTGTCTGGGTCATGAACACAACATGATGAAAAGCTCAATAAGATTAATAACAAAACTATTTTTAAGATTTTAACTCTGCCTAGGGAAACTGAAATTTTATTAATGTAGTGATACACTGAAAAAACTGTTATACTATATATATTAAGTATACATTAAAATTTACAGATTATATTATCATAAGTTGTATCACCAGTAAAGACAGCAAATAAAATATGACCAACACTATAGAATATTTCCAATATTTCTGAAGTCCCTCTCACACCCTGAAGGAATCACTACTTTCCCCTACTTGGTACACTCATAGGGAGTGTTTTGTTTTTAAAAGTTTGATTTCAATATTTATGTAAACAGAGTAATATAAGTTACACTGTTTTCTGTCTAGCTGATTTAAATATAATATGTGTTAGACCTGTTTATGCTCCAGAAAGTGGGCATAGATGGAACCTACATCAGTATAATAAAGTCCATATATGACAAACCTACAGCTAACATCATGGGTCTTCCTGGTGGCTCAGACAGTAAAGAACCTGCCTATAATGTGGGAGACCCCAGGTTCGATCCCTGGGTTGGGAAGATCCACTGGAGGAGGACATGGCAATCCACTCCAGTATTCTTGCCTGGAGCATCCCATGGACACAAGAGTCTGGTGGGCTACAGTCCATGGGGTCACAAAAAGTAGGACATGACTGAATGACTAACACACAACTCACATCATACTCAAGAGTGTAAAGTTGAAAGCATTTCCTCTAGGGTCAGGAACAAGTCAAGGATAGTCACTCTTGCCACTTTTATTCAATGTCATTTTGGAAGTTCTAGACATGATAATCAGCGAGGAAAAAGAAAAGGGATCCAAATTGGAAAAGACATAAAACTGTCACTATTTTCAGATAACATGATACTATACATAAAAAATCCAAAAGACTACCAGAAAACTACTAGAGTTCATCAATTAATTCAGTAAAGTTGCAGGACACAAAATTAACAGACAGAAATATCTTGCATTATAATACACTAATAATGAAAGATCAGGAAGAAATTCAAGACACAATCCCATTTACCAAATGCATTAAAAATAAAATACTGAGGAATAAACCTACCTAAGGAGACAAAAGATCTGTCCTCTGGAAATTTTAAAAAGCTTACAAAAGAAATAAAAAAAATGACATAATGGAAAGATAGGCCATATTTTTGGACTGGAAAAATCAATATTGTCAAAATAATGATACTGCCCAAGGCAATCTACATATTCAATTCAATGCCTATCAAATTACCAGTAGCATTTTTCATATAACTAGAACAAGAATGTATATTTTATAGTTATATATAACTAGAATGAAATAAAATTCATATATTTTAGCTATATAAAACTAGAAAAATATAAAATTTGCATGCAAATTTTATAAAATTTTGTATGAAAACAACAGAATTTATGGGCAATCTGTTGAAACCATCACTAAATTTTTTCTATAGTTCTGGCAAAATGGAGTTTCCCCTTCTGAATGAACTCATCACCTTTAAAAACTATAAATCTGGACTGCACATGTGTGTGTGTATGTGCACATGCATGCGCAGTCACACAAGCATGTAAGATATCTGTCAACCTCTTCAGTGAGAATATTTGTTAAACTGTAGTCCTAAGGCTGCTGGTGATTTGTCTTAAGTGTCTGTTCCTATTGCATTTCATTAAAATATATATTAGTTTATTATGTGACAAATAACATCAGATTGAATGGACCATTATTGGGGATCAAAAAACTTACTGGAGATAAATAACACATGTCTATCAGATATAAGATAGCCACTTGAAAAACTGACAAATGTGAGACAAGTTTAAACCCTAAGTTATCAGCTGTTTCAGCAGTTATGATTTTGATTACCTAGTGTAAATATGGAATAAAAACGTCCACAAATGTTCTTATTTACTTGAGGATGCAAAACTTAAATGAAAATATTTTTAAATACATAGATTTTAAAATTTTAACTCTATGAGTGATTGTTTTAATATCCTTATGGTTCTAAATTACATTTTAACTTTCTAACTTTTAATATACTTGAGCAATTATCATTGTTCAGTTTATAGTAAATCAGTTTATTTGCAAATGTGCTCATTTACATAAGTGGATCTTATTATAATTATTTTGAAAATATTTTAAAAATGCCAAATTTGTAGCAATATGCATATGAATAATTAATGATATATGTTATTTCTCAAAAAGGAATAAAATAAAAGGTATATTATTTTTCTCAACTATCATCCAGTAGCTCAGTCATGTCCGACTCTGCGACCCCATGGACTGCAGCACACCAGGATTCTCTGTCCATCACCAACTCCTGAAGCCTACACAAACTCATGTCCATCACATCGGTGATGCCATCCAACCATCTCATCCTCTGTCATCCCCTTCTCTTCCTGTCTTCAATCTTTCCCAGCATCAAGGTCTTCAGTGACTCAGTTCTTCACATCAAGTGGCCAAAGTATTGAAGCTTCAGCTTCATCATCAGTCCTTCCAATGAATATTCAGGGCTTATTTCCTTTAGGATGGACTAATTTGATCTCCTTACCATCCAAGGGACTCTCAAGAGTCGTCTCCAACACCACAGTTCAAAAGCATCCGTTCTTTGGCACTCAGCTTTCTTTATAGTCCAACTCTCACATCCATTCATGACTACTGGAAAAATCATAGCTTTAATTAGTTGGACCTTTGCTGGTAAAGTAATGTCTCTGCTTTTGAATGTGCTGTCTAGGTTGGTCATAGGTTTATTTCCAAGAAGCAAGTATCTTTTAATTTCATGACTGTAATAACCATCTGCAGTGATTTTGGAGTTCCCCCTCAAATATAAATCTACCACTGTTTCCATTGTTTCCTCATCTATTTGCCATGAAGTTATGGGACCAGATGTCATATCTTCTTCTTCTGAATGTTGAGTTTTAAGCCAACTTTTTCACTCTCCTCTTTTCACGTTCATCAAGAGGCTCTTTAGTTCTTCTTCACTTTCTGTCATAATGGTGGTGTCATCTGCATATCTGTGATTATTGATATTTCTCCAAGCAAGTGCTTCATCCAGTCCAGCACTTCAAATTATGTACTCTGAATATATGAGCAGGGTGACAATATACAGCCTTGATGTACTCCTTTCACAATTTGGAACCAGTCTGTTATTCCATATTCAGTTCTAACTGTTGCTTCCTGATCTGCATACACATTTCTCAGGAGACAGGTAAGGTGATCTGATATTCCCATCTCTAAGAATTTTCCAAGGTTTTTTGTGATCCATACAGTCAAAGATTTTGGTATAGTGAAAAAAGCAGATGTTTTTTCTGGAACGCTCTTGCTTTTTTGATGATCAAGTGGATGGCAATTTGATCTCTGGTTCCTCTGCCTTTTCTAAATCCAGCTTGAACAACTGGACATTCATGGTTCCACATACTGTTGAAGCTTGGCTTGGAGAATTTTGAGCATTACTTTGCTAGTGTGTGAGATGAGTGCAATTGTGCAGTAGTTTGAACATTCATTGGCATTGGCTTTCTTTGGGATTGGAATGAAAACTCACCTTTTCCAGTCCTGTGGCCACTGCTGAGTTTTCCAAATTTGCTGGCATATTGAGTGAAGCACTTTTACAACATCGTCACTTAGGATTTGAAAGAGCTCAACTTGAATTCCATCACCTCCATTAACTTTGTTTGTAGCGATGCTTCCTAGGGCCCACTTGAATTTGCCTTCACCTTCCAGTATGTCTGGCTCTAGGTGAGTGATCACACTATCTTGGTTATCAGGGTCATGAAGATTTTTTTGTATAGTTCTTCTGTGTATTCTTGCCACCTCTTCTTAATATTTTCTGCTTCTGTTAGGTCCATAAAATTTCTGTCCTTTATTGTGCACATCTTTGTATGAAATGTTCCTTTGGTATCTCTTTTCTTGAAAAGATCTCTAGTCTTTCCCATTCTATTGTTTTCCTCTATTTCTTTGTATTGATCTCTGAGGAAGGCTTTCTTATCTCTCCTTGCTAGTCTTCGGAACTCTGAATTCAAATCGGTATGCATTTCCTTTTCTGCCTTGCCTTTAGCTTCTCTTCTTTACTCAGCTATTTGTAAGGCCTCCTTAGACAACCATTTTTCCTTTTTGCATGTCTTTTCTTGGGGATGGTGTTGATCACTGCATCCTATAGACTGTCATGAACTTTCATCCATAGTTCTTCAGGCACTCTGTCTATCAGATCTAATCTCTCTCAATTTAGTTCACCCTTGAACAATACAGGGGGGTTAATTTTCATTAGTCAACTGCAAGCTAAGTTATGTAAGGGACCTGATAGAATTTACATTGGATTTGAAAAACCAAACATACAAAAAGATTAATTCTTGACTGTGAAATTAATTATACTATCTCTTACACATGTGTTTATAATCAATCTATTGGCCAGCCAGCCAACAGTAAAACATGCCTTTTAAGGCATATAGCAATTCATATCATTTGAATCCTCTTATATTCCATTTTGCTAATTAAACACATTTAATTTTTTTAAAACTCCATACTCAAATGTTTACAGGAAACTGATAGTATATAAATTTAAATAATATAAGTGTTATACTGGAAACACTGCTTTCTATATATAACCTTTTGAATCCCTTGATATGCAGCACCAAAAAATGCAAGTCCTTTGGAAGCAAATATGTATGTGTGTATACACACACACACACGTGTGTGTGTGTGTGCATGCTTAGTCACTTCAGTCATGTCTGACTCTCTGCGACCCTATGGACCATGGCCTGCCAGGCTCCTCTGTCCATGGGATTCTCCAAGCAAGAATACTGGAGTGAGTTGCCATTTCCTTCTCCAGTGTATATACACACACAGGTATAAATAAAATCTTAATGACTCAAATATATTTTAATATTTAATATGAAGTGCACTTCAAAGGAGCCCTATAGGAAATTATTTTACCACAATAAAAGTATTTATTTAAGCTGATCCTAGTACTAGTGTTCTGTTTCCAAATCAGGTTTTACATAATTGATTTTCTTAATCTGATCTATGAGATGAATTGCATCTCCTCCCCACAAAATAAGTTCTGGTCCTAACCCCAGCACCTGTGAATGTGCCTTATTTGAAAATCAGGGTTCTGCAAGTGTAATCAAGTTGAAATATATCATGAATGATTAGGGTAGGCCCTAATCTAATAATAGTACTTATTAAAAGAAAAATTTGGATACAAAGATGTACAGAGGGAAGACAATGTGAAGACATACAAGAAGGCTGTGGCTACAGAGGCATAGATTGGGGTGATATGCCTCTAAGCCAAAAGTCACGGAAAGTGGCTGACACCAACCAGGAGTCAGAAAGAAACAAGGAAGGATCCTACCCTAGAATCTCCAGAGACACCATGATCCTGCTCACCTCTTGATTTTAGGCTTCTAGATTCCATAGCTGTGAGATATATATATTTTTTTTAATTTCTGTTGTTTATATCAGTGTATGATAATTTGTTATGACAGCCACAGGAAACCAATATAGCCTGCAGAATTTCTTCATGAGTCTACATATTATGAGAAGTATTTTCTCTTATATTTTAGGGCCTGTGTTAAGTGCCCTTTTATTTGTCTTACATTCTGACTATAAATAATGCAGATAATGCAGTGGGGAGAACATTAGTATCCCCAATTTGTGGAGAAAACAATCAAATCAGAGAGAAGATACACACCAGACACAGCAGACATGATGTTCAGTGCAGCTTTATGTAGCTACAGAATCTACCTCTCCTAAGTATGGCATTTGCTAAATACTGGGGAACTAAGCTGTTAATTTTTTATGTATATAATCTTCAAATGTGAGAAGATAGTAGTGGTACATTTTTTTTTTTGGTATGCAATAATATTTCACTATGTGGATGCCCAGAATACACAGTGACTTTATGTTAATACTGCTATCATTATCCAGTGGAGAAGGCAATGCAACCCACTCCAGTATTCTTGCCTGGACAATCCCATAGATGGAGGAGCCTGGTAGGCTGCAGTCCATGGGGTCGCTAAGAGTCAGACACGACTGAGCGACTTCACTTTCACTTTTCACTTTCATGCATTGGAAAAGGAAATGGCAACCCACTCCAGTGTTCTTGCCTGGAGAATCCCAGGGATGGGGGAGACTGGTGGGCTGCCATCTACGGAGTCGCACAGAGTCAGACACAACTGAAGCGACTTAGCAGCAGCAGGAGTATTATTCAGAATGTAAATTATTATTGTATATGAAATTTTAATATTGTCTCTCTTCCTCACATTCTGTATGAGAGTTTTCTAACACTTTTTGGGAAATACAAAGTATGTATCATAATATTTTTACAGTTTAAGTGTACACTGATTTTTTGGTAAATTTAGAGTTGAGCAGCCATCATTACAATATCATTTTAGAACATTCTCTTCATCTTGAAATGATCCCTGTGCCATTTATAGTCATGACTCTTTTCCACTAATAGCCAAGGGAACTCCAGTCTACTTTTGGTTTTTAACAGACTTGCCTTTTCTGGACAGTTCACATAAATGAAATTAAACAATAGGTGATTTTTTGCATTTGACTTCTGCCACTTAAAAATATTTTGGAGGTCTTCTCTCCATTATTAGCATGCATCCATACTTTACTCTTTTATTGCTCAATAGTCTTTTGTTGTATGAATAGACAACATTTTGTTTATCTATTATCCAGTTGATATTTAGGTTATTCTATTTTTTATTATTATGACTGAGTTTGCTATGAACATTTATATGTAAGCATTTGGGTAGACAGATGTTTTCATTTCTCTTGAGTAGATACCTGAGAGTGGAACTGATGAGTCCTAGGGTAAATGCAAATGTTTAATGTTTTCAGAAATTGCTAAGCTGTGTTTCAAAGCAGCTGAACTCTCATTTCAAATTTATTTTTACTGAAGTGAAGTTGAATTCCAATGTCGTGTTAATTAGTGCTGTACTGCAAAGTTACTCAGTTATACACATATGTATATAAATTATTTTTCATATTCTTCTCTATTATAGTTTATCACAGGATATAGAATATAGTTCTCTGTTAAGCAGCTGACATCTTTTATATTCCAATCAGCGATATGAGGATTCATTTCTCCCCATCCTTGTCAATATTTTATTATCATTTGTGTTTTTCATTATAGCAAGTGTAGTAAATGTGAGATATTATCTCAATACGGTTTTAAAATACATTTTCCTAATGACAAAGGAGGTTGAGTATCTTTTTGTGTACTTATTGACCATTCCTTTATCTTTGGTGAAATGTATTTTGCTCACTTTTTAATTGGATTGTTTGTTTTTTATTACAGAACTATAATTTTTATTCCTATATTTATATATATTTCTTTCTATATTTCTAATGGATATAAGTCCTTTATCAGAAATATGATTTGCAAATTCTTATCCCACTCTGTGTTTTGCATTTTCATATTCTTATAGTCTCTTTTCAAGCACAGAGCACAGAATTTTTTATTTTGATCAAGTCCAAAATTTCAAAGACAGAATTGATTTTTAAATCCTTTTGGACAATTTTAATAATGTGAAAAGTTTAATAAAGAAATAAACAGTTAGCTCTACTTTTTAGTCAGTGAATTTAGTCACTCTGCAGTGCTGCCAGATTGAGAATCAGTATTGTATATGGAAAAATTCTTGCTTATAGAGTCCATTCCAAGACTCCCTTTTGTAGTACAGAATTTAATAATAAGATAGGTAGTTCTTCCATAAAATGTAATATGAAATGGAAACTAACTTGAATATTTTTTTAAAATCACTGATCCATGTCCAGGATTAGAGTAGGAAAGAAGACTGTTCGCGAGAGTATGTTTGGATTAGAATTTGTATATTTTTACATATATCATAGGACATTTTAAATATTTATAAACTAACATATAAGCAGAATGGAAATGAGAGACGTTTCTGAGAGGTTGTGGATAATGTTTGGTTTTTTTAAATTTTTGTTTTTATTTTTACATGAGTTTTCAGAAGCTGAGTGAGGAATAGTGCAAGAGTGAAAACCTCAAGTGGCCACAGTTTTAAGGAGACATGTGCTTTAGTGGATTTTCTTCTGGAACCCCACCAAACTTTGAGTTCTCACTATGAAGACCCAAGAACCATCCCCTCTTAATTCTGGGGAAGAAAAGGAGAAGCAACTATTATGAAACACAGTCAGTACCCTGCTCCATAACAAAGGACTGTTTTCCAGGGAAAAGTACTTTGACATAATTCATTATGAAATCTTATTCCAGCTGGGAAAAGAGACTTGATACCCAGTTCAGACTCTCATGCACATACTTCAAAAAAGGAGTCAAAAAATGCATAGTTAGTGGGGGGCAAGTCTTTGAGAAAATAGATTTCAAGCTTTTCATCCAGGAAAGAAAATAGAGGATAGTGTAAACACTATACCAGACAGTGTAAACACTATACCAGAAGGAAATTGCTTATGAAAGTCACAATATTACAACCTAGACCCACTAAAACACTTAACCTTAATCATTAGATCATAGAATGCTCCTCTTCCCCACCACATTATCATCACACAAATAGGGCTCCAGTATAATATCATTATAGTGGGTGTAGTTGAAAGGGGTGTAAAATACAGGCTCATATAAAGATTTTATACACACTCACATACGGAGTCAAGACAGAATATAAAAACACCAAAAGAATTCAACGCCTCTGCTACATAAAGCAGCAGCAGACATTAAACAGAGCTCAACTTCTAGTCAGATAAAATTAAATTCTCATACTAAAGGCCTATTTACATTATTTCTTATTCTCCAGTTTCCAAGAATATTTGTCTGGCTTTCAAATAAAAATTGCTAGTATGAAAAAAGCAAGAAAGAAATACAGTTTGAGAAAGTAAAGCAATCCTTGGAAGAAGCCAAAGATATGACGCAGATATGAGAGTTATTGGAAATTTTAAAATAACTGTGGTTAATATGTTAGTGGATCCATGGAAAAGTAGACATGGTGGAAGAACACGCAGATAATACAAGAAAAACGACTAAGAGTAAAAAATAATTTAAAAATAAATTTTAGAGATAGAAAACAAAATAAAAATGAAGAATGCTTTTCCTGGCCTCATCAGTAGACTTAACATAGTTAAGCAATAATTAGTGAACTTGAAGATAGATCAATATAAGCTTCTCAAGCAGCAAAGAGGGAAAAAATGAAAAGAGAGGTCAAAGCATTGGGGAACTATGGGACAATCCTAAAAGATCTAACATGCAAATAAATGAACTACCAGTAGGAAAAAAAAATAACAAGAAATGTTTGAATTAAAAATCACTAGAAATGTCTGAGAATTAATGACAGACACAAAAACACAAAGCCAGGAATCATCGATAATACAAAGCTGATAAATATGCATGTACACACACACACACATACACACACACATACACACACACAAACACAGACACACAGAGTCCTAACACATTTCAAGCTTCATAAAATCAAAGACAAAGAGAGAATCTTGAATGAAGACAGGAGGAAAAATACCTTACTTAGAAGAATAAGCACTAAAATGATTATTCGTTATATATTACATAAACAATGCAAGTAATAAGAAAGTACTGTTAAATATTTGAAGTGTTAAAAAATGGAATTCTAAAATCAGGGAAATTAACCTATAAAAGTGAAAGAGAAACACTTCTACAGACAAAAGCTGACGAATTTCATTGTCAGCAGAACTGCCTGGCAGTAAATGTTAACAGACATTTTTTTTCAGTGAGGTAGATAATGATACAGATTAGGAACTTAAACTTTCTTAAAGAAATGAAGTGCACCAGAAAACAAATGAATGATGGAAAAATAGATAATTTAATTTTCATTCTTAAATTAGCTAAAAAAAAACAGGTGTTTAATTCAATGCCAGTGGCAATTTCAGGAGATGGCAAGCATGAACACTGACATTTTAATAATCAGTGAACTAAAATGGAATGGAATGAGTGAATTTAACTCAGATGACCATTATATCTATTACTGTGGGAAAGAATCCCTTAGAAGAAATGGAGTAGCCATGATAGTCAACAAAAGAGTCGAAAATGCAGTACTTGGATGCAGTCTCAAAAATGATAGAAGGATCTCTGTTCGTTTCCAAGGCAAACCATTAAATATCATGGTAATCCAAGCCTATGCCCCAACAAGTAATACTGAAGAGGTTGAAGTTGAACGGTTCTGTGAAGACCTATAAGACCCTCTAAAACTAACCACTAAAAGATGCTCTCTTCATTATAGGGTACTAGAATGCAAAAGTAAGAAGCCAAGAACAACCTGTAGTAACAGTCAAATTTGGCCTTGGAATACAAAATGAAGCAGGGCAAAGGCTAACAGAGTTTTGCCAAGAGAATGCCCTAGTCATAGCAAACACCCTCTTCCAACAACACAAGAGAAGACTCTACACATAGGCATCACCAGATGGTGAATACCAAAATCAGATTGATTAGATTCTTTGCAGTCAAAGATGGAGAAGCTCTATACAGTCAGCAAAATCAAGATTGGGAGCTGGCTGTGTCTCAGATTATCAACTCCTTATTGAAAAATTGAGACTTAAATTGAAGAAAGTATGGAAAACTACTAGACCATTGAGGTATGACCTAAATCAAATCCCTTATGAGTATACAGTAGAAGTAAGAAATAGATTCAAGGGATTAAATTGATAGACAGAGTGCCTGAAGATCTATGGATGGATGTTTGTGACATTGTATAGGAGGTAATGATTAAAATTATCCTGAAGGAAAAGAAATGCAAAAAAGTAAAATTGTTGTTTGAGGAGGCATTACAAATAGCTGAGAAAACAGAAGTGAAAGGGAAAGGAAAAAAGAAAAGATATACCCATTTGAATGCAGAGTTCCAAAGAATGGCAAGGAAAGATAAGAAAGCCTTCCTCAATGATCAATGCAAAGAAATAGAGGAAAACAATAGAATGGGAAAAACCAGAGTTCTCTTCAAGAAAATTAGAGATACAAAGGGAAATTTTCATGAAAGGATGGGCACAATAAAGGACAGAAATTGTATGGACCTAACAGAAGCAGGCAATATTAAGAAGAGGTGGCAAGAACACACAGAAGAATTATACAAACAAAGATCTTCATGACCCAGATTACCACAATGGTGTGATCATTCACCTAGAGCCAGGCATCTTGGAAGGCAAAGTCAAGTTGGCCTTAGGAAGCATCACTATGAACAAAGCTAGAGGAAATGATGGAATTCCAGTTGAGCTATTTCAAATCCTAAGGCTGAGGCTGTGAAAGTGCTGCACTCAATAGGCCAGCAAATCTGGAAAACTCAGCTGTGGCTATGGGGCTGGAAAAGGTCAGTTTTCATTCCAATCTCAAAGAAAGTCAATGACAAAAAATGCTCAAACTAGAGCACAATTGCACTCATCTCACACACTAGTAAAGTAATGCTCAAAATTCTCCAAGCCACGCTTCAACAGTACATGAACCATGAACTTCCAGATGTTCAAGCTGGATTTA
Organism: Antilocapra americana; assembly: GCA_007570785.1. Taxonomy (NCBI): domain Eukaryota; kingdom Metazoa; phylum Chordata; class Mammalia; order Artiodactyla; family Antilocapridae; genus Antilocapra; species Antilocapra americana. The sequence continues at coordinate 243,172 of ML664161.1, read as the reverse complement.
GAAAAGGCAGAGGAACCAGACATTAAATTGTCAACATCCACTGAATCATCAAAAAAGCAAGAGTTCCAGAAATACATCTACTGCTTCTTTTGTGATTACACCAGAGCCTTTGACTGTATGGACCGCAACAACCTGTGGAAAATTCTTAAAGGGATGGGAATACCAGACAACCTTATCTGTCTCCTGAGAAATCTGTATGCAGGTCAAGAAGCAATAGTTATAACTGGACATGAGGCAAAATACTGGTTTCAGATCATGAAAGGAGTACAACAACGCTGTATATTGTCACCCTGCTCATTTAACTTATATGAAGAGTACATCATGAAAAATGCCTGGCTGGATGAAGCACAAGCTGAATCAAGCTTGCTGGGAGAAATATCAATAACCTCAGATGTGCAGATGACATCACCCTTATGGCAGAAACCAAAGAACTAAAGAGCCTCTTTATGAAAGTGAATGAAGAGAGTGAAAAAGACGGCTTAAAGCTTAACATTCAGAAAACTAATATAATGGCATCTGGTCCTATCACTTCATGGCAAATAGATGGGGAAACAATGGAAATAGTGAGAGATTTTATTTTATTGGGCTCCAAAATCATTGCAGATGGTGACTGCAGCCATGAAATTAAAAGATGCTTGTTTCTTAGAAGAAAAGCTATGACCAACCTTGATAGCACATTGAAAAGCAGAGACATTACTTTACCAACAAAGGTCCATATAGTCAAAGTTGTGGTTTTTCCAGTAGTCATGTATGAATGTGAGAGTTAGACTAGAAAGAACGCTGAGTGCCAAAGAATGGTTGATTTTCAACTGTGATGTTGGAGACACCTCTTAGAGTTCATTGGACTGCAAGGAAATCCACCCAGTCATTCCTAAAAGAAATATGTCCTGAATATTCACTGAAAGGACTGATGCTGAAGCTGAAACTCCAATGCTTTGTCTACCTAATGTGAAGAACATTCTCATTGGTAAAGATCCTGATGCTGAGAAAGATTGAAGGCAGGAGAAGAAGGGGACAACAGAGGATGAGATGGCTTAATGGCATCACTGACATGATGGACATGAGTTTGAGTAGGCTCCGGGAGTTGGTGACGGACAGTGAAGCCTGGCATGCTTCATTCCATGGGATCATAAAGAGTCAGACACGACCGAGTGCCTGAACTTAATGGTAATTTCTGAGTGATTATAACATGTAGATAAATGGATTGAGTTACTGTGTCAAAAGGGACTATAGGAAATAATTAGAACCACTCTGTTTAAAATTACCCAAACTACATATGAAGTGGCATAATGTGTTATATGAACATGGAGTTAAATAAGTAGAAACAGGTATATCCACCAGAATTTGGTAGATATAAATCCAAAAATATCAACAGTTACTTCAACTGTGTTTAAGAACACCAGTTACAAGACAGTCACTATCAGAATAGACTACAAAAAACTGAGAACCAACCATGTATTGTTTAAGAAATCTACTTTAAAGACATAATGAATTGAAGATAAAGGGATGGAAACATATATGTAATAATCAAAGAAAATTGAAGTAACTATATTAACTTCAAGTAAATGAGATATAAAACAAGGAAGATTATCAGGATAAAGAATAAACCTTATATAATACAAGATATCAATTCTCTAAGACAAAACAAATATATGTAAACACACACACACACACACACACATTTAACAACAGAGATGGAAATGCATGAGGCAAAACCTGACAGAAATTCTAGGAGAAATAGAAAATCTAATAGTTTAGTTTCAGACTTAAACATCCAATTATGAGTAACTGATGTGTAAGCAAGTAGAAAGTTAGTAAGGTTTTAGATAACCTAAAAAACACTGTCATTTAACTTGATTTAGTTAATATATATATATAGAATTTTTTTTTCAATAAAAGGACAAGCATTCTTCTCAAGCTCACATAAAACTTTCAGCCAGTGATTCACATTGTATGGCAGAAACCAACACGTTGTAAAGCAATTGTCCTCCAGTTAAAAAAAAGAAAGAAATCTTTCAACCAAGAAAGACTATATACTGGGTCATAAAATACAACTAAACAAATTTAAAACAATAGAAATCCTGCAGTGTATGCTTTTAGACCAAGAAAGAATTAAATGAGAAACCAATAGCAGAAAAAGTAGGGGAAAGCCCTTAACTGCTTAAGACTACACAACACATTTCTCAGTATTATCCATGAGTAAAAGATGGTGTCTCAAGGTAAGATAAATGAAAACACAACATCAAAATTTGTGGGGTGCAACAAAAGCAGTATTGAGAAGGACATTCTCATGAAATATAAACATTGGATGCATATATTAGGAAAGGAGAAAAACCTAAAACAAATAACCTAAGCTTCCATTTTAGGAATCTAGAGAAATAAGAGAATACTAAGATTGAATTAAGTTTAAAAAAAAAAAGGAAAAATAAAAAATCAAGCAGAAATCAATGAAACCACAGATCAGAAAGCAAAAGAGAACGATCACAGCAATAAAAAGCTGGTCTTCAGAAAGGAAACATCTACTCAGCCTAAGAAGAAAAAACAGGAGAGTATACAAAATTCCTAATATCAGAGATAAAAATGAGACCATTACAACCAATTCCATGAAAATTAAAAGAACCAAAGGCAGTTATATGAACAAATCTATGTTAATATAATATTTGATGCCTTAATTGAAATGAACCAATGCTAAAGCCTTTGACTCTGTGGATCACAACAAACTGTGGAAAATTCTTAAAGAGATAGGAAGACTGGACCACCTTATCAACCTCCTGAGAAACTTGTACGCAGATCAAGAAGCAATAGTTAGAACAGGACATGACCAATTGACTGGTTCACACTTGGGCAAGGAGTACGTCAAGGGTGTATATTGTCGCTTTGTTTATTTAACTTATATGCAGAGGACGTCAAGGGAAATGCAGGGTTGGATGAAGCTCAAGTTGAAATCAAGATTGCTGGGAGAAATATCAACAACATCAGAAATGCAGATAATACCACTTTAATGTCAGAAAGTGAAGAGGAGCTAAAGAGACTCTTGATGAATGTGAAAAGGAAGAGTGAGAAAACTGACTTAAAACTCTTTATTCAAAAAACTAAAATCATGACACTGGGTCTCACTCATCACTTCATGGTAAATAGATGGGGAAGAAATGGAAACAGTGAGACATTTCATTTTTGGGGGCTCCAAATAACTGCATTTAGTAACTACAGCTATAAAATTAAAAGATGTTTGCTCCTTGGAAGAAAAGCTATGATAAACCTACAGTGTATATTAAAAAGCAGAGACATCAATTTGCTGACGAAGGTCCAATTAGTCAAAGCTATGGTTTTTCCAGTAGTCATGTATGAATGTAAAAATCCAACCATATAGATGACTGAGCATCAAAAAATTGAAACTTTCAAATTGTGGTGTTGAGGAAGACTCATTTTTTTTAATTTTTATTTTTTTATTAGTTTTGCCATACAATGACATGATATCACCATGGGTTTACATATGCTCCCCCTCAAGAACCCCCCTCCCCCTTCCCTCCCTTCTCCCTCCCCCCGGGAAGTCTCGGTTCACCAGCCCCGAGCATCAATCCTGGGCTGGCGATTGATTACACATATGATAATTAACATGTTTCAATGCCATTCTCCCATATCATCCCACCCTTGCCCTCATCCACAGAGTCCACCAGTGTGTTCTATACATCTGCGTTTCTTTTGCTGTCTCGCATGCTGGGTTCTCGTTACTGTCTTTCTAAATTCCATATATATGCGTTAGTATACTGTATTGTTCTTGAGAGTCCCTTGGACCGCAAGGAAATCAAGCTGATCAGTCATAAGGAAATAGACCCTGACTATGCACTGGAAGGACTGATATTGAAGCTGAAGCTGAAGCTCCATTACTTTGGCCATGTGATGTGAAGAGCCAATGCATTGAAAAAGTCCCTAATTCTGGGAAGGATTCTGGGAAGGTGGATAAGGAGCAAAAGGGGATGACATGGTTGAATGGCATCACCGATTCAGTGGACATGAGTCTGAGCAATCTCTGGGAGTTGGTGATGGACAGGGAGTCCTGGCATGCTGTAGACTAAGCATTCACAAAAGGTTGGACATAGTGATTGAAAAGCAACAACTCATCAAAAAACAAAAACTATAAAAAGTCACAAATAGAGAAGTGGATCATGAATTGTTTATCTCTATTAATTAACTTGAATTAGTAATTTAAAAAGTTCCAAAAATAAAATCTCCAGAACCAGATGGTTACACTGGTGAATTATTCCAAACGTTTAAAAATAAATCTCTTTAATATCTTCCCAAAATTAAAAGCAGAAAGTACAGTTCCTCACTAGACAAGGCCAGTATTACCCTACTATCAAAACCAATAGACACTTCAAGAAAATTACAGACCAAAATTTTGTGCAAATATAAAAGGAATATAATCACAGCAAAATATTATCAAATTGAACCCAACAACATATAAAAAGGATAGCATTTTTGACCATTCATGGAAGACTACATATTAATATATTTCATAATAATAACAGACTAAATGAGAAAAATCATATGATCACATCAACTGAATGAAAAGAGACTTGTAAATAAGCACTGTACTTAAGTTGATAAGGTTGTTTTTCATGAAGCACAGGTGGATAGCCCTGAATACATTACATACATATACAATAATTGAACAATTATATAAAGTCATGGCAGAAGGTGGAAGCCAGGTTTCTTACAGTTGTAGTACAAGTATTCACAAGTATTCATACAAGAAAGAGGTTAGAATGATCCATATGGTTGTAGATTAGAGAGGAAGACTTTGATGTGGACTCATGTTTACTTGATACAGACTCAGATTAATTCCAAAAATTCCTAAGAACAAGTATATATATTCAGTTAGTATAAATATATTCCCTTGTTTTGTCATTTAGAGGGCCTAGGCCTTCCCTAGTGGCTCAGATGGTAAAGAATCTGCCTGTAATGCAGGAGACTCGGGTTAAATCCCTGGGATGGGAAGATCCCCTGGAGAAGGAAATGACAACTACTCCAGTAATCTTGCCTGGAGAATTCAATGGATAGAGGAGCGTGGCAGGCTACAGTTCATGGAGTCATAAAAAGTTGAACATGACTGAGCTACTAATGCTATCAGAAGCAACAGCACACCAAAAACAATAAGCATGTCTAATATCAAGATCACTTTCTGCCATAAGGGTAGTGTCATCTGCATATCTGAGGTTATTAATATTTATCCCAGCAATCTTGATTCCAGCTTGTGCTTCATCCAGCCCAACATTTATCATGAGGATACCACCCTTATGGCAGAAAGTGAAGAAGGACTAAAGATCCTCTTGAAGAAAGTGAAAGAGGACAGTGAAAAAGGTGGTATAAAGATCAACATTCAGAAAACTAAGAGCATGGCATCTGGTCCCATCACTTCATGGCAAATAGGTAGGGAAACAGTGGATGACTTTTGATTTTTATAAAATCACTGCAGATGGTGACTGCAGCCATAAAATTAAAAGACACTAACTCCTTGGAAGGAAAGTTATGACCAACATAGACAGCATATGAAAAAGCAGAGATATTACTTTGCCAACAAAGATTCGTGTAGTTAAGGCTATGGTTTTTCTAGTAGTCATGTATGGATGTTGAGAATTGGACTATTAAATAAAGCTGAGCACTGAAGAATTGATTCTTTTAAATTGTGGTGTTGGAGACAATTAATGAGAGTCCCTTGAATTGCAAGGAGACCCAACCAGTCTGTCCTAAAGGAGGTCAGTCCTTAGTGTTCACTGGAGGGACTGATGTTGAAGCTGAAACTCCAATACTTTGACCACTTGATGTGAAGAGCTGACTCATTTGAAAAGACCCTGATACTGGGAAAGATTGAGCAGGAGGAGAAGGGGAAGACGAGGATGAGATGGTTGCATGGCATCACCAACCCAATGAAAATGAGTTTGGGTAAACTCCAGAAGTTGGTGATGGACAGAGAGGCCTGGCATGCTGCAGTCCAAGGGTTTGCAAAGAGTCCTATATGACTAAACAACTGAACTGAATTGAACTGAACTGAACTATCAAGATCTTGGTTTCTACTATCATGCTCCAATATAAGAAACCAGGACTCGTGGCAAAAAGGTTGATTCTAGGGTTGGGCAGGTAATATATGATATTATCTTGGGCCATCTTTCAGTACTAAATAGTAAGGAAGTTTTTAAAAAGAAACACACACATAATTAAAGGCATGTCTCAAAGGGACACAGGAGCCCAATGAAGCTGAAAGAATTTGACTAATATTAGAATAAAGTAGTATTGGATTATAACCTAAAGAATAAAACAAATATCTATGATGTAAATAAATTAATAGTTGACTATGGAAATAAATGGTAGCTTCCCTGATGGCTCAGCAGGTAAAGAATCTGTCTACAATATAGGAGACACAGGAAACCCAGGTTCGATCTCTGGGTTGGACAGATCCCCTGGAGGAGGAAATGGCAACCCACTCCAGTAGTCTTGTCTGAAAAATCCTATGGACAGAGCAGCCTGGCGGGCTATAGTCCATGGATCACATAGGGTCGAACTCAACTGAGTGACTAACACACATATCAATAAATTGGGGTATAAAGCTCCCATAGAGAAGAATTTCATGTAACTTACATAAATATTTTCCCTTAAACAGGTGAAGAATATATTCTCACTTAAGTGTGGACTCTGTATAGTATTTTATTTCAAAGAGTCAAGTATGGAAAGGAAAAACAAAAGTAAATTCACAGTGAATAAAACTGACAAATCTGGTCAATCCAGATGACCAAGCTCAGTGTCAACAGTGATAAGTCATGTTGGGAGTATATATCTTCTTTCCCAAAATATATTACCCCAATCTAATCACGATGAAAATATCAGACAAATACAGATTGAAGGATATTCTATAAAATATTTGTTCAATTGTCTAAAATATGAAAATCATCAAAAAACAAAGAAAGTCTGAAAACCAAGAGGAGCCTAAAGAGACACAGCAACTAAATGCACTCTGGTGTGTTAGTTGGACACCAAATGAGAAAAAAGATGTTAAGAAAAGTCTGAGGAAATGTGAATTAACTGTGGACTTTATTTAGAATGGTATTGGTATTATGTCATTAATTATACCAAATGTACCACACTAGTAAAGGATTTATAGTATTTTTCTTACCCTTCACCTAGGAATATTTATTTGTATTTCAGAATGAAAGAATCCTGGATCTTCCTCTTTCTCTCCCCGAGGAGAATTCTTTTATAGTAGGATATAGATGTTTCTCTGTCTTAGAAGAAAGTGGGGAACAGCTGTCACACTTCTACATAAACTTGCAGATTCATATTTTCAGAAGCCTCTCTGTGGTAAATGCCTGACATGAAGCTTTTTGATTGTTAAGACAGTGCCTGACATTAAGTGTTTGATTCCTAAGGCACTGATTTCAAAGACATCTATCTAGAATAAGCATATTGCCAGCTGTATGAAACCGCTACTAGTAAAAGAAAAAAACAAGAAACAACTTGATTAGGAATTGGCCTGCCCCCACCCACAAAATTAATTCTCCTTTTAGAAAGCTTGGGTAACTGACTGATCACATGACCACTTAAGTAACCCCACTTCTTCCTGTACACTAATTCCAAATCTCCTGCTTTAAATTTTATTACTCAAGAGAGATCTGGAGCAGTCCCAGTTACCCTACATTTGGGCCCTAATAAAGGCAGAGGGCCTTAGTTTCCTTCTTTTTATACCTACCACCTCACTGTGTGACCTGGAGCTTGCTGTGTACCCTTCAAGATCTATGGTTAATAAATCTTGTTCTTCTAAGCTCTAGGATAGTTTTGCTGAGATGTAACATTAGAAATGCAAGGGCTGATCCAGAAACAAGACTGGCCCTTATGGTGGTGGTAGAGAATGTCCATGGGATTCCTTGTGAGTAAATATGAGTCCAAGTGAGTGCTTCATGTATTTCTAGCTGAGAATATGACTATCAATGGGCTGAGATTTATACAACAGTCTCCTGCAGTATAATCCCACTATATGTGTAGACAGTCCATCTGGCTCTCATTCTGCTGCCTGTGGTGTGAGTGACCAATGCTAGAATATTATTCTTCCCCTGTGCTGCTGGAGTAAATGAAGCTCTGATCTCTGACCCAGAGGCCTGAGATTTCTGTTAGTATGGAAATATGTGTTATGTTTATGTGTGTATGTATCTTTGTATATCTTTCTCTATCATCTCTCTTTATAAATACACACAAACAGGAAAATATTTATTTATAAATCCAAACAAAATAGTCACAGTCAATATCTATTTTATCTGTGGGTTTGATGCTATATATATATATATATATATATATACACATATAAACAAACATATAAGATGATCACCTTCTCCATTACTCTCGTATTTGACTTATTTTCTTAGCATCTTATAAGTGTTACACATTTATCAATTTTTAACAAGTATGCTTTTGTTATGCTGGTATACTAATTAATAATTTTGTTAAAGCTTTCTTGAAAATGACTCAATTCGTTTTTCCTTAGCTTTATTCTAAACAACAATATCCTTGTAGTAGCTAGAATTTATAATCTGATTATAATTTTCCTGTTTTACTCTATATTAAACATTCAATCTTTTAAAGGCATATCCAAGTTTTATGACTTGAACTACTTTGTTTTCTTCTGATCATGAAAATTAGAGCTGACAACTTTAAACTAAGAACCAAAATAAGAAAATATTCAGCTCCACAAACAAAAATCTCGATGTATATAGGGTATAGTCACAGGACTAGAGGAATATGTGATTCACTGGAAGTTAAGAACTGGAAACAGGGCCAACCCAGGACTTTTACCAGCAGGAAATCATGGATCATATTTGTATTGCTCTAACATTGGGTGCTGCTTCTTCAGGAAATTTTCTATGTATTTGGTCACCATTTTACAGTACCAGGTGAGAGATTTTTGTTAGTTGCTAAGTTGTGTCCAACTCTACATTCAGATTTTCTTTTAATACATACAAATCCAGAAAAACTCCCCACTTAATATTCAATTTTTATTAAAATAAACAAAAACAGATTGGCTGCCTTCCTAGTGAGAGAAAACACAAGGTCACAACTTGCTACTGAATCTCAAAAGAAAGCATCATGAAGTCAGACCACTAGGTGATGGCTCAGTTTATTTCCCTTTCAATTCCCACCACTAATAAACCCTATGTAATAGTACAGTGAGACGGGAAATAACAGTGTTCCCGCATAACAACAACTTACAAGAACTTTGGAGGCCTTGCTTGTGTTAGGTAGCAGTTGCCTTATAATAATCTTTGCCTCTAAGCATAGGAATACCACAAGGTATTCCAAATAAATTTCATTCAGATCTTCATTGGATACACCATCCCTCTTCCTTATCCATAATCTTATGTGCTTAATCACTCAGTCATGTCCATTTCTTTGAGACCCTATGGACTGTAGCCCACCAGATGCCTCTGTCCATGGGGATTTTCCAGGCAAGAATACCAGAGTGTGTTGCCATGCCCTCCTCCAGAGAACCATCCCAACCCAAGGATCGAATCCAGGTCTCCTGCATTGCAGGCAAATTTTTTTACCATCTGAACCACTAGGGAAGCCCCATCCATAGTCATGGCCATATACTAAATATCTTGTTCTGTTTCCAGTGATCCAGTAAGGAGCACTGACCACAGTGAGACAGTAAAGATTTTAATTTAAGGAAACCATAATTGCGCACCTTGGTGAAATCAGCCCTTCATTGGTTTCTAAGAACTGTAGACTAGGAGGAGAGCCCAGAATCACAGGAGCAAGACTTAAATCTTCAGAATAAACCACTAGTGTAATCTTAAATGACATATCTAGAGAAACCCTTAATTCAGTTACTGTCAATTTTCCTACATCATTTCATAAAATCTTGTCCCTCCATATAGAGAATATTCTTTCCAACAATTAAAGTACCTACTTTAAATAAACATAAACAAATTCATATTAGCTTATACTAGTGATAAATGAATTCTATTATGATAATACATTCTGTTTGAAGTCTGCACTTCATGGTTTTAAATTTGACATTTTAAATACCATTATTTTAATTACAAAATTAATTAGAATATAATACTCCACACATTAGTGACGAAAATTAACATGCCACAGAATATAAATTGTTAAATGTGAATATTATTGGTGTTTATTGAAAACAAATAATTTTTATTTAAAATATGCATAATTTGCATTCATTTGTAGGAACATTTTTTTAGGAAATTATGGTTAGACTTCTTCTTTCTTTCTTTCAGTTTGTTTCATATTTTTGAATGAGCATTGAAAAATCTATTAAGAAGCATAGTAAGCTTAGGAAAAGAGATTTTATCAGCAAATATTCTCCTTTAAGTTTACCAAGTTAAAACATTGAGATGTTTCTTTATTTGTAAATTTTGAGTAAATAAATGCCTTTGTCAGGAATTTCTTTACTTAAAAAGCCAGCAGGCAAATTCACAGATTCACAAGTTTGTAGTTAAAGATATCAGTTAACTTCTTGGGGTAGTGGGAGAAGAGACATAGAGTTAGCCATTCTAGTCTTCAGAATCATACAAAATACAAAGTGTACAAATTCTTAAGAATTGCATTACACATGTACTAGAGTGCTTCTCTATACCTGATCTCATCTCTACAACCTTCAGCATAAAAAATAAAAACTACAGGTCAAGAAACTGATTTCAGATTCAATATTAACTTATGGTCAATTTTTATAGACTTTCATTTAGTTTATTAACTCAGTTATCACTGGTTTAAAGGACATATTTGCTAGCGTTTTTAATGATAGTATAATAGGGTGATGTCTCCTGTAACCCTAGTTGACTGCTAACCTCATCTTTAGAAACAATGTAGATCAAGACACCCTGGTTTCCACTCCAACCTAAAATCTATTTTGGTAATTACTTGCATATTGCCACTTAGCATTGAGGGCCACCTCTTTATCTGGTTTTTGAGAATACTAACAATTTTACTAAAACAAAGAAAATAAATTTCATGATAATCGGAATACCAAGATAAAGCAGCTTCTACTGTCAACTCTGGCCTGCTGACATTCTCAAATACTTTCATGTGTTCTCATCAGTGTATTTCTTATCATCATGGTGAAAAAAGCTTCTTTTGAGCCCCTCCTAGGAACTTAGAGTGTTTATTCCCAAATTGGCCTTTGCAGGTTAACAAAAAATAAAAAGGCTGTTTTGCCTTATAGCAAGAAGGAAAGAGTTGTTTTCTTTGCTTGGGAGTATCAGTAGTATTTCAATGTTCTCACCTATGTTGACACAAATTTCCCCATTCTGTATACCAACACCCTACTCTTTCCCTATCAGGGTCCTGACTTTGGCATAGATATAAAAAGATGTACATTTGATGTCCTTGAAGCACTGCCATCACTATAATTAAATTTCAATATGCATTTTCAGCACACTCTACTTTGCACAAAGTTCTCTTAAAATGTTCCCATGGAGATGCTATGACATTCATAGTGTGCCTTGCATTGACACCTTGCTAACCTGAAACTATCATTTTCCTCTTTTCAGGGCTTCTAAAACATCTATCTCAAATCATTGACTTCAGTTCTCATAATGTCCTGTGTCTCTAAAATGTTTAAGTGTAACCCCCACATTACAAGCCAAAATCCCATACTCTGCCTTATAGCTGCTAAAAGTTGGCCCTAAAAATATATGTCTTAGTCTAAATCCGCTGTATGTGTGAATGTTTTCTTATGTGGCATAAGATGTAACTAAAAATCTTGAGAGGAGGAGTTGATCATGAATTATCTGAGTAAGCCCTTTCTTTGATCATGGATATCCTTATAAGAATGTAGAAGAAGAGTTTTTTTTTTTTTTTTTTTTAAGGAAAGATACACAGAGGAGAATGTGGGAATTGCAGTAATGTGACAAGAAAGCAAGGAACACCAAGGAATACTGGTAGCCCCAGAAACTAGCAGAGAGGCATGAAACAGATTCTCCCCTAGAACACATGGAGGAAGCACAGCCCTGACAACTCCTTAATTTCAGCCTCAGAGCCTCTGAATTGTGAAGGAATAAGTTTCTATTACTGTAAGCCACCCAGCTTGTGGTTATTTGTTATGACAGTCACAGGAAACTAAAGCACATCTGATCAAAATATTCCACCAATAAGATTCTTAATAACGATAATGCTTCTGCATGTCAGGGGCTATCTTGACCACCATCATCAACATTAATGGAGTCCTTACTGCTATCTGACTATTGTGTTATCTATTACCAGAATCCATATTGAAGGCCACTATAATATCAAATTATCTCGTAAGACCAATTATCTCCTGTCTCCCAAAGCAGAACTACAACCAAAGCTGACATACAAGCAGTTTATGTGAGGATGTTCTTCTAGAAACAAGAGCCATAGTATCAAGGAAGAGTAAAACAGGACTGTCAAACCAAGGATATATCAAGATTGGTTCTGTTCTGAACAAATAAGATTCAAACACTATGGGAATTTTACTCAATATTCTGCAATAACCTATATGAGAAAAGATTCTGAAAAACAATGGATACATGTTTAGTGTAACACATTCACTTTTCTGTACACATGAAATTAACACAATGCTATAAATCAACTATACATACAACATAAAATAAAAATTAAATTGAAAAACAAGCAATGAATATTATCATGGGCTCTTGATGCACAAACTTGGCCAGATAATCATTCCAAGTTATTTAATCACACATGCTCATCTAGATTTTTCCGTAAATGTATTTTGTAGATGTGATAAAGGTTCACGATCAACTTTAAATAAGAGATTATTCTAGATAATCTGGCTGGGCTTGATGCAATCAGCTGAAAGGCCTTTCTTGAAGAAGAAATTCACTTATAGGCAACAGTTAAGCTATTGACTGAGAATTCCAACTTGCCCTTCCTAATGGCCTACATTATATATTTTGTGATTTCCTACCCATTCCCCTTCATTTTCTAAGCCAATTTTTATAAGAAATATCTTTATCTGTTTAATCTATATCCAGCTGGTTGTATTTCTTGGGTTAAAGCTCCATTGGCATGAACCTCCTGGAAATATTTCAAGCAGCTGTACCAAATGCACCTTAGGATTTTTAACAGAAACACAGAAATGTATTCATCCACAGACTCCCATTTTCATTTGTTTCAAGGTTTCCTTCTGGAGCTATTAAGTATCATAGATTTCAAGTTTATGCATAAACTAGAAAAGTTGAGCACATCTTACAGGTCAGCCACATAATGATGCAGATAAATACTGTGGTAATGCAAGCAAGATATAACATGGAATGAATAAAATGGCCACTGGACTCTAGTTCCTGGGCAATGGCCTTCTAAAATGGTGGTTTAGGATGATGCAAATATTATGGGGATAGGAAGTAATCTTTGTATTCATGTAATACCTTGTAATCCATGTATACAGGCACATTGACTAAATACGTCACTTGAAATATGATTAAATTTTAAAAATCCATTTCTACTTTTATTTCCCTCAAAGATAGTGCTGAAGAAAAACATGGTTTGGTTTATAATGTTTTACTAGACCCAGCTTAGCAAAATATTTATATAACATGTGAAACATTAAGTACTCAGCCATATACATTAATTAAATAAGAGGTATTGATGGATAATATGTCTGTAAACAACCTTAATTCCATTAATGCTAATTGGTGGTAATTATGACTGATTCATTAAACTAAGATCATTGCATGCAGTCCAACTCATCACTTCATGGCAAATAAATGGGGAAACTGTGAAAGACTATTTTGGGGGGCTCCAAAATCACTGCAGATGGTGACTGCCTGCCATGAAATTAAAAGACATTTATTCCTTTGAAGAAAACCTATGACCAACCTAGATAGCATATTAAAAAATAGAGATATTACTTTGTCAGCAAAGGTCCATCTAGTCGAAGCTATGGTTTTTCCAGTAGTCATGCATGGATGTGGGAGTTGGACTGTAAAGAAAGCTGAGTGCCAAAGAACGGATGCTTTTGAACTGTGGTGTTGGAGACGACTCTTGAGAGTCCCTTGGATGGTAAGGAGATCAAATTAGTCCATCCTAAAGGAAATAAGCCCTGAATATTCATTGGAAGGACTGATGATGAAGCTGAAGCTTCAATACTTTGGCCACTTGATGTGAAGAACTGAGTCACTGAAGACCTTGATGCTGGGAAAGATTGAAGACAGGAAGAGAAGGGGATGACAGAGGATGAGATGGTTGGATGGCATCACCGATGTGATGGACATGAGTTTGTGTAGGCTTCAGGAGTTGGTGATGGACAGAGAATCCTGGTGTGCTGCAGTCCATGGGGTTGCAAAGAGTTGGACACTACTGAGTGACTGAACTGAACTGATGACTGATTAATTGAAGGCTTCATTAAATGATTTGTCTATTAGTTTAGCTGTGATCTGCTATACACACAAAAAAAAACATATATACCAAGAACACATTACTATTTTTTATTTAATAAAATTGTGAGCTGTGGTACATATAGACAATGGAATATTACTCAGCCATTAAAAAGAATACATTTGAATCAGTTCTACTGAGGTGGATGAACCTGGAGCCTATTATACAGAGTGAAGTAAGCCAGAAGGAAAAACAACAATACAGTATACTAACCCATATATATGGAATTTAGAAAGATGATAATGATAACCCTGTATGTGAGACAGCAAAAGAAACGCAGATGTATAGAACAGTCTTTTGGACTCTACGGGAGAGGGCAAGGGTGGGATGATATGGGAGAATGGCATTGAAACATGTAAATTATATGTGAAATCAATTGCCAGCCCAGGTTTGATGCTTGATACAGGGTGCTCAGGGCTGTTGCACCAGGATGACCCAGGGGGATGGAATCGGGAGGGAGGTGAGAGGGGGTTTCTGGAGGAGGAACACATGTATACCCATGGTGGATTCATGTCAATGTATGGCAAAACTAACATGATAATGTAAAGGAAATAAATTTTAAAAAATTGTGAGAAAAGCATAATGAATCAGATGATTAAATTAAAAACAATATAACTGTATAATACATACATATATGTATACATACACACATACATGTTAAATATGTGTATTCTCATAGTAAGAGGTAATTAAAAGCAAAAACACACAGTATACACATTATATGTGATATCCATATGCATGTATGTTCTTGGACTTAAAGGAAAAACATTTTTCTTTATATAAGTAGAAGCTTTCCTTAGAGCATAATAAAAACTGTTTAGATTTTTACATGACATTTTAGCACATTTTTACTTTATAAATTAAATAATCATTCTTTGGGATGTAAGACTTTTAAAATTGTATTTATTTATTTATTTATTTTTAATTGAACATATGATCCAGCAATCCCACTTCTGTGAGAAAGTAAGAGGATAGTTTTACTTGAACAGTATTTAAAAAAAAATATATGTACTCCCACACTGACTGCAGCTTTATTTACAGAAATCAAGATATGGAAACAACTTAAGTGTCTGTCAGTTGATTACTAGATAAAGAAATTGTAATATATATGTGTGTGTGTGTACTATATATACACATATGTATATCACACACAGTGGAATATTAAGCAGCAACAAAAATGAAGGAAACCCTACCATTTGTGACAATGTGGCTGGAACTTAAGGGCACTATACTGAGATAAGTCAGATGGAGAAGAAAAATACTGTGCTTTTAAGAATGAGTGAATTAATCCATGAAAATGCATATCAGTTACTATACCCATATTTATACCTATTTTCAGACTCATCATTAATTTCCTAGTACTTTTAATAAACAAAATAATTGATTTTCAAATCCCCCAGACTCTAGTAAGTTAGCATCAAATGTATATTAGTTTAAATCATACTGTTATCTTAGTCTATTTTCCATTACTAGGATACTTCTAATAACTATTGCTGTACACCTCCCCAGTGATCCATCAATCAAAAGTATACACTATTAATCTTTTGTCCATGGAAATAAGATAGAGAGTAAGGTGATCATGAGGGATTTTTCCCAAATATGTTTTCTAAAGTCCAGAATGACTTGGATTATCTGAAATATGGCTTGGTTTTAGAGAATTTGTATTATGGAATTACCAGTTATTTCAGATGGATAAACAGGAGCTGGGTGGGACTCATATAAATTATGATTATAAATCTGAGCAGTCTTTAGAAATAAATGCAACAGAAAGAATACATATATTAATGTATTAATAAGTTAATAATACATCATTAATACATTAACAAGGCATCCCATTAATGCTCCCCTTGAGTGTGTATATGTGGTAAAACATTAAGTTAGTACTAAAAAGTATCTATTCTTATGTGATAGGCATTATAGGTATAAAAGATTTGGTAGCACTATATGCAAGTTTTGAACAGAAAAACAAAGATAACTTAAAGCATAAAATATAGTGCATTGGCTGATGTTTCTCTAATTCATTAGTTATGTATTTTTCTGTGTGTATACCTTTCTCCAATTCGGTGGGTGCGCTTCAGTGATTGACAACATCTTCAACACAGTACTTTTATTCCCAAGCAAGTGATAAACCCTTGATTTATCTTCAGTTGAAGTCCATAGTGGGAAAGAAGATTAGTAAGAAATACTACCAGATAGTATTGATGAACTGCCATTTCTCGAGGAATAACTCTCAATTTCTTGATAAAAACCAATGCAGTTAGCAAACTTTAATTTCTGTGCTCAAAATTTAATACATTTATTCTGATCTATTATAGAAAGGACCAGTGATATACAGTCCTCTGTTTTCCATTGAACATTTGGAATGAAACTACCACAGAAAACTTGAACTTCTTTTCCTTCACTGAAATATAAAGTGGTGGTAGGCTAGTAACTATGGTTACACTGACAAAGGAAAATATATTACTCAGTATCCTACTGTTCATGAAACGATCATCACCAAAACTTCAGCATGATTTCTCCTGGGTACCTTTAATGGTATCCATTCTACCAATCTTTTATTTCCATTTTATTTCTCTCTTCTTGGGAATCCTACCACTTAGATTTGCAGGCTTCCTAATTTCCACCCTCTGCTTTGTGCTTGATGATAGGGTCTGCAGGGACTCTCTTTTGCTATCTACTTATCTTCTCCAACTGAAACAGAACATTTTGAGTTGCTGACCTCCTCACTCCCAAATGAAGTTCACTCATCTGAAACACTGGTAGTGATAAATTCCAACTTATTATCCCAGAAACTGCTAAACCCAAATAATCACTCAAGTTGCTTAAGTCTTTTGAAAGCAGAATTTCAATACTGTAGGACACCCAGCAGTGGAAGCTGAAACAAAGTCCATTTAAATACAACAAAATGAGGTGGAAAAAAAAAAAAAAATCACAAAAGAGGAACCGGATGCTTAGAGCTTTGTGTAATCCAAGTAAGTCTTCAATGTCCCGCAGTTTTTGTGTCACTGACAAAAGCTCAGTCAAGGGAGAAAAAATGTCACTGATGACTGATTTGATTCTGATTTGTTTCTTCTTTGTCACTTGACACCAAGGTAAAGTAAAACCATATCACTTTCCCTGAAGAATAGCATGTTTCCAGTTTTTTGTTTGTTTGTTTGTTTTTTTACTGTGTTCAAGACTACTGTGTGGCCTTGCATATAACTATCAAAATATATTCACAGTGAAATAAATATCCTTTAAAACTCACGAAAAAATTGTTCCTGAATATGCCTGCAAAATTTCTAAGATTAAGGTAGCACATCTGCTTATTTAATTATCAAAAGCTGAAGAAAGAAGTGAAATGAATAAAGATTAAATACTCTTTTGCATACTTAGGTACTAAGGTGCTACCTTGCTCAAGTACTATCCAGCAAAGAGGTCATATTATTCATTCAGAAGATTTTCAAGAACTTGTTAGATGCCAATTACTTTGGTCAGTTAAATTGAGAGATAAGCTTCTTAGGTGGTACTTACATATAAATATTTGTAGTACACTGGGTGTGCTATATTGATATCAAAGCAAAGTACTGAACTCTCCTTTTATACTCCAGAGCAGGGGTATGTATTATTGATGAGTGAAGGGGACAAAACTATGTTGGAGAACTCTAGTAAATGTTGCAGGTATGAATTTTAAGTTGATCTCAGTTTCATTAAATACATTTCCAAGTTTCATTGGAAGTTGTTTTATGGTGTGTGGAGATAATGTAACTACATCCATAGATTCAAGAAAGATGATATTGATAAATGTGCAATGCCTGTTTTATGTTTTAATTATTTTTAATGCTACTCCCCTTCCCCTTTCTCCACTGTACCACTTTCTACATAGATGCTCATTCTGGTTTATTTAATTGGTTTTTACAGTTCAGTTTCAAAATAGCTCCTTTGATCATGTATATATGTGAATGCTTGTCTTTGTGTATTTGAAATATTAAGTAGTACTGACCTGTATATATTAATCTTTTGACATGTTTTTACTCAAAGTATTGAGATTTCTTCATTGTGGTATTTGTACCACCTTTTAAAAATACACACACTCAGTTCAGTTCAGTTGCTCAGTCATGTCCAACTCTTTGCAACCCCATGGACTGTAGCACACCAGGATATCCTATTCATCACCAGCTCCTGGAGCTTGCTCAAACTCATATTCATCAAATTGGTGATGGCATCCAACCATCTCATCCTCTGTCGTCCCCTTCTTCTCCTGCCTTCAATCTTTCCCAGCATCAGAGTATTTTCCAAAGAGTCAGGTCTTTGTATCAGGTGGCAAAAGTATTGGAGTTTCAGCATGAGCATCAGTCTTTCCAATGAATATTCAAGACTGATTTATTTTAGGATTGACTAGTTTGATCTCCTTGGAATTCAAGGAACTCTCAAAAGTCTTCTCCAATACCACAGTACAAAAGCATCAATTCTTTGACACTCAGCTTTCTTTATAGTCCAACTCTCATATACATACATGAACTGATGAAACCATAGCTTTGACTAGACACTTAACTTTGTTGGCAAAGTAATGTCTCAGCTCTTCAATATGCTGTCTAGGTTGGTCATAGTTTTTCTTCAAGGAACAAGAATCTTTTAATTTCAAAGCTGCAGTCACAATTTGCAGAGATTTTGAAGCCCCCGAAAATAAAGTCTGCCATTGTTTCCTCTGTTTCCCCTTCTTTTTCATTTGCCATGAAGTGATGGGACTGGATGTCATGATCTTAGTTTTCTGAATGTTGAGCTTTAAGCCAACTTTTTCACTCTCCTCTTTCACTTTCATCAAGAGGCTCTTAGTTCTTCTCCATTTTCTGCCATAAGGGTGGTGACATCTGCATATCTGTGGCTACTGATATTTCTCCTGGCAATCTTGATTTCAGTTTGTGCTTTATTGAGCATGACGTTTTGCATGATGTACTCTGAATATAAGTTAAATTAGCAGGGTGACAATATACAGCCCTGGCATACTCCTTTCCAATGTGGAACCAGTCTATTGTCCCATGACCAGTTTTAACTGTTGCTTCTTGACCTGCATACATTTTCTCCAGAGACAGGTAAGGTGGTCTGGTATTCTTATCCCTTGAAGAATTTTCCACAGTTTGTTGTGATCCACACATTCAAAGGCTTTTGCATAGTCAATAAAGTTAAAATAAATGTTTTTCTGGAATTCTCTTTCCTCTTCTATGATACAATGGATGTTGGCCATTTGATCTCTGGTTCCTCTGCCTTTACTAAATTCACCTTGAAAACCTGAAAACTCATGGTTCACGTACTGTTGAAGCCTGGTTTGGAAAATTTTGAGCATTACTTTACTAGCATGTGACATGAGTGCAACTATGCAGTAGTTTGAACATTCTTTGGCATTGCCTTTCTGTGGGATTGGAATGAAAACTGACCCTTTCCAGTCCTGTGCCCACTGCTGAGTTTTGCAAATTTGCTGGCATATTGAGTATAGCATTTTCACAGTAACATCTTTTAGGATTTGAAATATCTCAACTGTAATTCCAAAACCTCCACTAGTTTCGTTTATAGTGTGCTTCCCAAGGCCCACTTGACTTCACATTCTAGATGTCTGGCTCTAAGTGAGTGATCACACCATCGTGATCATCTGAGTCATGAAGGTGTTTTTGTACAGTTCTTTGGTGTATTCTTGCTTAATATCTTCTGCTTCTATTAGGTCCTTACCATTTCTGTCCTTTATTCTGCCCATCTTTGCATGAAATGTTCCCTTAGTATCTCTAATTTTCTTGACAAGATCTCTAGTCTTTCCCATTCTATTGTTTTCCTCTATTTCTTTGCATTGACCACTGAGGAAGGTTTTCTTATCTCTCCTTAATATTCTTTGGAACTCTGCATTCAAATAGGTATATCTTTCCTTTTATCCTTTGCCTTTAGCTTCTGTTCTTTTCACAGCTATTTGTAAGGCCTCCTCAGACAGCCATTTTGCCTTTTTGCCTTTCTTTTTTGGGGGGATGGTCTTGATCCTTGCCTCCTATACAATGTCACAAACCTCCATTCATAGTTCTTCAGGCACTCTGTCTATGGGATTGACTCTGTCTGTCACTTCCAGTGTATTTGATTTGATTTAGGTCATTCCTGAATGATCTAGTGCTTTTCCCTAGTTTCTTCAATTTAATTCTGAATTTGGCAATAAGGAGTTCATGATTTGAGCCACAGTCAACTCCCGGTCTTGTTTTTCTGACTGCATAGAGCTTCTCCATCTTTGGCTGCAAAGAGTATAATCAATTTGATTTTGGTATTGATCATCTGGTGATGTCCATGTGTACAGTTTTCTCTTGTGTTGTTGAAAGAGGGTGTTTGCTATGACCAGAGTATTCTCTTGGCAAACATCTGTTAGCCTTTGCCCTGCTTCAAATTCTCACACTGTTTTGAAAGTTCTAGGACCCCAAATAGATTTCATAACCTGGGGTCTGGCAAAGGGAATGAGAACCCCAGATAATTGACTTTTGAGGCCAGTGGGATTTGATTCCAGTATTTACACAGGACTGAGGTAACAGACTCTTTGGGGCACAAACAAAACTGTTTGTGTGCCAGGACCCAGGAGAAAGGAGCAGTGGCAGGTTGGGAGGCATTGAGTGTGGCAATGTGTGCATGGGACCTTTTGAAAGAGGTCGCCATGAAATTCGTTACCTACAGCAATGTTTGGTGTCAGGTCAAACAAGAGGGAGGCAACACAGCCCCACCTATCAACAGAAAATTGGATTAAAGATTTACTGAGCATGGTCCTGCCCATCAGAACAAGACCCAATTTCCCTGACAGTCAGTCTCTCCCATCAGGAAGCTTCCATAAGCCTCTTATCCTTATCCTTCAGAAGGCAGACAGAATGAAAACCACAATCACAAAAAACTAATCAAACTGATCACACTGACCACAGCCTTGTCTAACTCAGCAAAATTATGGACCAAGCCATGTATGGCCACCCAAGATAGGTCATGGAGGAGAGTTCTGACAAAATGTGGTCCATTGGAGAAGGGAATGGCAAACCATGTCAGTACTCTTGCCTTGAGAATCCTGTGAACAGTATGAAAAAACAACCATCCACTAATCTAGCCCTGAACACAATATTGGCCTTCCCTCACAGCTCAGTTGGTGAAGAAAGCTCCTGCAATGCAGGAGACCCCAGTTTGATTCCTGAATCAGGAAGATTCTCTGGAGAAGGGATAGGCTACCCACTCCATCATTCTTTGGCTTCCCTGTGGCACAGATGGTAAAGAATCAGCCTGCAATGTGGGAAACCTGGATTCGATCCCTGGGTTGGGAAGATCCCCCAGAGAAGGGAAAATCTACCCACTCCAGTATTCTGGCCTGGAGAATCCCATGGATTGTATAGTCCATAGGGTTGCAAAGAGTCAGACACAACTGAACGACTTTCACTATACACGATATCAGGTTGTTACAGTAATACCCAATGTTTTGTATATTTCTTTATTGGTGAGGATAATGTAAGCTGGACTTTTAAAAATTTTCCTGTAACTTCAATTTTAAAGAAATTATTTAAGAATAACCTAAGGAATTCCCATAGGCCCTTTTACCCAGAAAAAACAGTTTTTAATATTTTGCTATATTTGTTTTAGCTTCACTGGCTCAGTGGTGAAGAATCCGCCTGCTGAGCAGTAGATGCTAGCTTAATATCTGAGTTGGAAAGATTCCCAGAAGGAAATGACAACACACTCAGGCATATTTGCCTGGGAAATACAGGCATGAAGAGAGGAGCCTGCTGAATTACAGTCCATGGGGTCATGAGAATTTGAGATGACTTAGTGACTAAACAGTAAGAAATATTTGTTTTACCAATCTCTATAGTTCATTATTTATGAACTTGATAACTGCAAATATTATGTTCTTTTACACAAAATAATTCAGTATATATTTCCTAATGATAAGAATCTTAGCATAGTACAACTGCATAAGCAACAAAATCTAATGACACAATAGTACTAAGATCATACAAATTTCCCAATAATGTTCTTAGTACATATTTTTCTGTTCAGCTCAGTCGCTCAGTCATGTCTGACTCTTTGCGACCCCATGAATCGCAGTACACAAGGCCTCCCTGTCCATTACCAATTCCTGGAGTTTACCCAAACTCATCTCCATTGATTTGGTGATGCCATGCAGCCATCCCATCCTGTTGTCCCCTTTTCCTCCTGCCTTCAATTTTTCCCAGCATCAGGGCCTTTTAAATTAGTCAGCTCTTCATGTCAGGTGGCCAAAGTATTGGAGTTTCAGCTTCAACATCAGTCCCTCCAATGAACACTCAGGACTTATCCCTTTTAGGATGGACTGGGTGGATCTCCTTGAAGTCCAAGAGACTCTCATGAGTCTTCTCCAATACCACAGTTCAAAAGCATCAATTCATCAGGACTCAGCTTTCTTTATAGTCCAACTCTCACATCCATACATAACTACTGGAAAAAACCATAGCCTTGACTAGATGGACCTTTGTTGGCAAAGTAATGTCTCTGCGTTTTTGTTTTTTGCTTTTTTTTTTTTTACTTTATTGTGTTGGTTTTGCCATACATTGATATGAAACCGCCATGGGATTACATATGCTCCCCTCCAGAACCCCCCTCCCTCCTCCCTCCCGATTCCCTCCCCCTGTCTCTGCTTTTTAATATGCTCTCTTGGTTGGTCATGTCTTTTCTTCCAAGGAGTAAGCATCTTTTTGTTTCATGGCTGCAGTCACTATCTGCAGCAATTTTGGAGCCCCCTAAAATTAAGTCTGTTTCCACATCTATTTCCCATGAAGTGATGGGACCAGATTTCATAATCTTAGTTTTAAGCCAACTTTTTCACTCTCTTCTCTCACTTTCATCAAGAAGCTCTTTAATTCTTCACTTTCTGCCGTAAGGGTGGTGTCATCTGCCTATCTGCGGTTATTGATATTTCTCTCGGCATTCATGATTTCAGCTTGTGCTTCATCCAGCCCAGCGTCTCTCATGATGTACTCTGCATAGAAGTTAAATAAGCAAGGTCACAGTATATAGTCACCTTGAAGTACTCCTTTTCCTCTTGAAAACCAGTCTATTGTTCCATGTCCAGTTCTAACTGTTGCTTCCTGACCTGCATACAGATTTCTCAAGAGGCAGGTCAGGTGGTCTAATATTCCCATCTCCTTCAGAATTTTCCACAGTTTGTTGTGATCCACATGGTCAAAGGTTTTGGCATAGACAATAAAACAGAAGTAGATGTTTTTCTGGAACTCTCTTGCTTTTTATATGATCTAGCAGATGTTGGGAATTTGTTTTTGGTTCTTCTGCCTTTTCTAAAACCAGCTTGAACATCTGGAAGTTCACGGTTCACATATTGCTGAAGCCTGGCTTGGAGAATTTTGAAAATTACTTTACTAGTGTGTGAGATGAGTGCAATTGTGAGGTAGTTTTTCTCTTAACAGGACCTAATCTAGAATTACACATTTTATTTAATCATCATATCCCTTCACTTTCCTCTAATTTGGTCTGTTCCTCAGACCTAATTGTCATTCTTAGTTGGATTTTTTCTTAAGAGTGTAGGCTACTTTACTTAGTAGAATGCAGCTTCACTTGTGTATTTTTTGGAAATTTCTTCTAACTGTACTTAAGTAATATATTTTGAACTTGAATAATATTATGTTCTCCTTAGTTTATCATTTCAGAAGGCACATGATTTTTCAATATTGGTGATGGATAGCTCAGTTGGTAAATAATCTGTCTGCAATGCTGTAGACCTGGTTCAATTCCTGGGTCGGGAAGATCCACTGAAGAAGGAATAGGCTACCAACTCTAGCATTCTTGGGCTTCCTTTGTGGCTTAGCTGGTAAATAGGATTGTTCAAGTTATTAGATTACAACATTTATATCATCCAGTCTTTCACAGAGCTTGCCATGAGTGACTGACACAATAATGGAGGTGGCCATATGGTTAAAAAAAAAAAAGTGATAAGAGGTAGGTTTCAGGGCTCAAAATCTTGCCTATTACTGAAACTATTTGATATTTGAGAAGATTTTTAGTAATATTAGAAAATATTGTATGCTTTGTCACTTCAGTCATGTCCAACTCTCTGTGACCCCATGGCCCATGGCCCACCAGTCTCCTCCATCCATGGGATTCTCTAGGCAAGAATAGTGGAGCAGGTTGCTATTTCCTTCTCCAGTGATAAAGTATGAAGCAAGTGAAGTGAAGTTGCTCAGTAGTGTCTGACTCTTTGTGACCCCATGGACAGCAGCCTACCGGGCTCCTCCATCCATGGGATTTTCTAAGCAAGACTATTGGAGTGAGTTGCCATTTCCTTTCAAGAAAATATTGTATAAACTTGGCAAATTAAATAGGAAAAAAACTCACAATATCTACTGATCTTATGCAAAATTATTTTCATTTTCTTGATTTCCATTGACTTATAAAAAAATGTCGATTCTCTATGATTTCTCAAATATTATCTATAAGAATATAATTTACATAGCTGTAATCAGGGCATAGGCACAATTCTGATACATTGAAAGTATTCCATGAGTGTGCTACATAAACTTCATAATAATGATACTAAGAAAGTATAACACATATTTGATTATCCATAATTTTATATCCATTATCATAACATTTCATTTTAGATGTTACTGTATAGGTATCTGATGCATTAAAACATGTTATTAAAAGGATACTTAATAATTATTTAAAGTGACAATATTTTCCAAGTTTCTAACCATAATTATTTTTACCACATTTGAAATTAAACAACTTTTCTCCATGTAAGTGCAATCAGTCTTAATATTTTATTCATAGATGATTTTGAATGACTATTTATATTGATCTTCATTATCAACTGTCAATCTTTCTTTGCTCTCATATATATATAAATAACTTACTTATAGAGTTACAATCATGTTGAACCAAAAACTTTGATTTTCTCTGCTCTTCCAGTCATGTGAAACATTAATGTCAATAAAATTCAGATATTGTGGGTTTTATTTTTCAGTAATGCAAAACTTAAAAGAAAGCCAATTATATTTATCTCATCCCAATAAACCTATAAAGAGGGCATTGTTCTTGGTTTTAAAAGTAAGTTTTAATAAAACTAGAGTTTTGACAAGAAATGCAAGCATACCTATACAACATACACAAATACTTGTATTTCTTGTCTCATTAGGTCCTCAGCAATGAAACATGTGACCTAAGAACTGATCTTTTGACATGCAGTGAGAAAGAATAGCTGTAAGCAGATATCCACTTATAGATGGTTAGCAACTCAAAATTTCACTTTCAACATCATATTGCCCAACTAGAGATTTCAGTTTTTGACTTTGAGAGTTCAATAGATGTTTATATGATTTTTAAAACATACAATCTTCTAATACAGAACAAAACCCACAAAATGGTTTTATTTGAATTAAAAGGCAAGCAATCTCTTATAGAACATTTAGACCTTTTCTCTGTGATGAGTCACATTCTATCCATACACCACAGAGAATCATCTTTTAGACCCCAGGGATGATACACCAAGATAGGCTCATGCCTTCTCTAAATCATGTACAAGCTGGTGGGATGCTTAAATACCATATTCGTTCTTAACGCTAAGATGAGAGGGGTGAGCCCAAGTTGTATTATTAAAGTTCAAAATCACTTATAAAATGCCATCACCCAGAGCAATTTCTTACCCATAATACCAAAAATCCATTAATATTCACAGCTCAAACATCAAAGGATAACCTATCTTTACTCCCACTAGAAAAGAGAGCTGTTAGAGATTCAATTCATATTCCGCCAAAGAAATTTCATGGATTTGTGACTATCAGATACACTTTTCATATTCAAATCCTGTTAAAATCTTAATCACACTTTTCCTTTAAGATTGAACATTTATGTTTTCTGGTGTAATGAATATTCAATCTCTTTAACCATCAATTTTTAATAAACAGTAATAGGAGGGACTATTGTTCATCAAATAAACACAATTCTAGTTGCTTTGCAATGATGTGTTTGGTGCAATTCCTCTTAGTAAAATTACAATTGCTACTAAAATGTTTTTTTTTTCCTATCTTTCACCAAAGATAAATGATTAAGAATTAATTGTGTAGATACCATCTCAAACAAACAAACAAACAGACAAAAAACAGGACATGGCTTAAGACATGCATATTTAGGTTTTCAGGAGAAAAGAAAAGAAAGCAGCTAAACTGAGACCTACAGAGAGTATATATATCTGCAGATCCTAAATGTCTTGTTTGGCTTTTAATTATGCTCATGCCTTAGGGGAAGATCAGCTTCAGGCAAGAATGCAAACAGGATGCTTCTTTTTTCCCCCTTAAGTACAGGGTATTCAGAGTCTCATTTCCTGCTTCTTTCTACCTTCTTTTCCTTTTGTATCCTACCTTTCCACAGAACAGACCCGTTTCTACTAAATGTCTTCCAAATATCCCCTTTCTGTCTCCACATCTCCAGGGTAATATCCCACCCACCATTGCTCATGGACCTGCTTCCTCTAAAATTAGAGCAGATCCGATATTCTGGGAGGTGGGTCATCGAGGATCCTGCTTTGGTTTATGTCGGAGAGTGTTTTGCCTATGTTATCCTCTAGGAGTTTTATAGTTTCTGGTCTTACGATTAGATCTTTGATCCATTTTGAGTTTATTTTTGTGTGTGGTGTTATAAAGTGTTCTAGTTTCATTCTTTTACAAGTGGCTGTCCAGTTTTCCCAGCACCACGTGTTAAAGAGATTGTCTTTTCTCCATTGTATATTCTTGCCTCCTTTGTCAAAGATAAGGTGTCCATAGATGTGTGGATTTATCTCTGGGCTTTCTATTTTGTTCCATTGATCTATATTTCTGTCTTTGTGCCAGTACCATACTGTCTTAATGACTGTGGATTTGTAGTATAGCCTAAAGTCAGGTAGGTTGATTCCTAAACAAATGGGACCTAATCAAAATTAAAAGCTTCTGCACAACAAAGGAAACTATAAGCAAGGTGAAAAGACAGCCTTCAGAATGGGAGGAAATAATAGCCAATGAAGCAATGGATAAACAATTAATCTCAAAAATATACAAGCAACTCCTGCAGCTCCATTCTAGAAAAATACACGACCCAATCAAAAAGTGGGCCAAAGAACTAAACAGACATTTCTCCAAAGAAGATATAAAAATGGCTAACAAACACATGAAAAGATGCTCAACATCACTCATTATCAGAGAAATGCAAATCAAAACCACAATGAGGTACCACTTTACACCAGTCAGAATGGCTGCAATCCAAAAATCTACAAGCAATAAATGCTGGAGAGGATGTGGAGAAAAGGGAACTCTCTTACCCTGTTGGTGGGAATGCAAACTAGTACAGCCACTATGGAGAACAGTGTGGAGATTCCTTAAAAAACTGCAAATAGACCTGCCATATGACCCAGCAATCCCACTGCTGGGCATATACACCAAGGAAAACAAAATTGAAAGAGCCACGTGTACCCCAATGTTCATAGCTGCATTGTTTACAATAGCCAGGACATGGAAGCAACCTAGATGCCCATCAACTGACGAATGGATAAGAAAGCAGTGGTACATATACACAATGGAATATTACTCAGCATTAAAAAAAAATTCATTTGAATCAGTTCTACTCAGGTGGACGGAACTGGAGCCTATTATCCAGAGTGAAGTAAGCCAGAAGGAAAAACAACAATACAGTATACTAATGCATATATATAGAATTTAGAAAGATGATAATGAGAACCCTGCATGCAAGACAGCAAAAGAAACGCAGATGTATAGAACAGACTCGTGGACTCTGGGGAAGAGGGCAAGGGTGGGATGTTATGGGAGAATGGCATTGAAACATGTTAATTATCATATGTGAAATCAATCGCCAGCCCAGGACTGATGCTTGGGGCTGGTGCACTGAGATGTCCCAGGGGGAGGCAATCAGGAGGGTGGAGGGAGGGGGGTTCTGGAGGGGGAGCATATGTAAACCTATGGCAGTTTCATGTCATTGTATGGCAAAGCCAACACAATAAAGAAAATTTTAAAAATAAATTAATAAACGCAAAAATAAAATAAAATGAGAGCAGATCCATCTAGCTACCTAACGTGCCTCTATTATTAAGGGTTCTTCTTTGAGAGTAGAGCTGGAGTGGAGAAATGGGGCACCACTATTGCCAGGCCAGATTTTATAGTCACTCCAAATATCAGAGACAATTACTTATATTATCAATGTAGGATTTGACATTTTTAGCTACATTTTTACTAAATCCATACACAGAAAATAATATTTTAGTCCTAACTGAAGTAAAAAGATATAAGGGAGGAATATTATTTACTGCATAGATATCATTTTAAGTATGAATTTCATCTTTATACTACCAGAAAGGAAACTATGGTCTATATGGAGTTACACTGAAAGAGTTTTAAAAATTAAATTATATCACTAATTGCAGGGGTCCAGCCTCGGCGGGGTCCAGGGGTCTTGAGGGATGGGTGGCGTCGGCGGAAGAAGAACTGAGCTGAGTCGATGTGTGGTGATGGAGCAGTCTCTCTCTTTATTGTTGTTGGTTTACAGTTTTATAGCCAAAAGACATTCCCATTACATCACAAATATTCTATACAATCTTTTGTTTTTTGCCTACCATCAACAACTTTAACATTAAGCTCATTTTCCTTGCAAAAGGTCGGATTTCTGCATAATTCGACTTAACAATAGTATGTTTACCATTTGAATGTCTCCAGCATACTTCGGATAAGTACATCAATCTAAGTAGAAAGGTTACATTTCTCTTACTAGGTGCAACTATGTAGAAGCTAGAAAGAAGGGCATAAGCTTGAAACTTTTATTCTATTAACCTATTTTGATTCTTACAAGGAAAGAGAAAAGAGGACAAAGAGACAGTTTAGCAGCACTGCTTTAACAATGAAGTCCTATTAACCTTACAACTACTAAAATGAATTCCTATGTCTACATTATTCTAAAGCAATCAATATCTCCAACTATGCTGGCCACAGTTATGAGCATTCCTAAGTCTCAATCTAGCCTGATTTCTTAAGGAAGCGAGCCTCCTCTGTGGAGTGGTCAGGGGAGTGGGAGGTGGAAAGGTGACCCAAGTATGAGCCTTTCTGGTGGTGGCCTTGCCATGACCTCCAGAGAACTCTTGGTAAACTCCCCAATAAGGAGTAGTAATCCATTTAAATGTTCCTTTCATTCCTCCATAGCCCCCGGGGAAGGTGATCCACCTTCCCGGATCCTCTGGTCCATACGGTCTGAGGGGATTATCTCAGGATGAATTCTTTCCAACTGTGACTGACCTGCTGAGATGAGCCAATGTTCCGAGCATGGACAGAACTTCCAAGAAAAATACCAGGGTGGGGCTTGCCCAGGATGCCCCGATAAAGAAAGTCAGCTTTGCAATTTCTTTCTTAGGCTCGTGACCTTGTCATCCGAGCAAGGGGGCATCCTGATGGCTCCCAGCAACTAATTATCTTACTAACATTGTGTAAAATTTAATATTAATTTTTAAATATCAGGCAGAGTATATTCATGATTATATGCATAGGAATATGTTGTTATTCTCATTTTAGAATTATAATTTATCTTCCTACAGAATAAGATGGGCTTCCCTGGTGGCTCGGATGGTAAAGAATCTGCTTTCAGTGCTGAAGACCCAGGTCTGATTCCTGAGTTGGGAAGATCCTCTGGAGAAGGGAATGGCTACCCACTTTAGTATTCTTGCCTGGAGAACTTCATGGACAGAGGATCCTGGCAGGCTATAGCTATGGGGTGACAAAGAGTCAGACACAACTGAGAACTAACACTTTCACTTTCCCAGGATAAGAAAATATTGTAAAAACAATTCTACTTCAAGTAAAATACTAAATACACTATTAGAAAAAAATAGTCATATATATGTTTGTATATATAGTTTGCTCCCTGAAATAATATTTAACAAACATTTTCAAAAATAGATTAGTTCTCCCAAATTTGAATATATATATATATTCTGAAAAGAAGGTATTTGAGAAGAATTATTTCAAACCAGGATATGCCATCCCTGTTAAGGAGAGATTCATCTTAAACCAAATTTATTTTGTTTCCTCATGAATGCATAATAAGTTATATTCTTTGAAAAATCTAGTAAAAATTCTATT
This sequence comes from Antilocapra americana, assembly GCA_007570785.1. NCBI lineage: Eukaryota > Metazoa > Chordata > Mammalia > Artiodactyla > Antilocapridae > Antilocapra > Antilocapra americana. The sequence goes on along the minus strand of ML664161.1, from coordinate 212,615 downwards.
GACCTTAAGGACAGTAGAAAGAAAGTCAAGACAAAATATGGTCAATGTTTGATTTGTATTTTTGCAAATTAAATGTATACTTTAAGTGTATTCACTTTTATAAGGTGATGACCCTGATAGAATCTACTCAAGTTCCTAAGAGTATAAAAACTCTAAAATAGGAACTGACAGACTAGCTATTTAGTACCATGACAACATCACTAGCAAGGTTAACTGTTAGATTCCAAAGCTTGTATTTAAAAAATTAACCCCCATATTCTAACGCTAGAGCTGCCGCAGTATTAAATTCCTGAATATATTGCTTAGTTATCATTTTTCTTCTATGGATTACTACTTCTCTGAGTACAACTGTCTTTATTAAGGCATGGCTCTATAAGGCCTGACACCAAAGCAAGTTATAATTTTATCAGCATCTGTACCTAAGGATTAACATTAAGAAAAATTATAAATTTGTCTGTACACACGTGACATAAAAATAATAGTAATATTATCTATGAATTTGATCAACAAGCATAACCAATCAATGTAGGTTTTCCTCACTAATTGCAAAAAATATCCTAATAAGGAAAGAAAATGAAAACTACTGAATGCAGTTATATAAAGGGGTTAGACAGCAACTTGAAATTGCACTAGATGTAGCATCCTGCAAAATTAGTTACAGGGTTTTGACATATGATATGAATTTGTCTCATACAGAGACTGTGGCAATGCAGTATTGTTGGCTGCATCTATTGTAAAAAGATTTTAGGACTATTTTGGCTTTCTGAAATTTGTTCTTACCTTCCTACAGAGTCTGAGAGAAATAGCTGGAGTGATCCTGATTGAAGGCCACAGGCCCCACGTTTGCCAGTATCCTTTTGAAGTTTTAACGTTTTCTGTGATACAGTGAGATGATCCCTAGTATTTAATTACATTTTGAAAAGCCTTTGGTTCTGACCTGTAAGTTGTAAATTTACTAGTGATGGGCTAGAAGAGGAATGTTTTAAAACTTAGCGATGTTTAAAGATTTAGTTGGGGTTGAAAGGAACCTTAAAACTCTCACAATGACTGAAAAAATAAGGGTCCAAAAAAACCCATAGCAGCAGGTACATGGACTGAAAAGATAATATTTTCAGTAATTACTGAACTTTGTTGCCACCTGTTTCATGAAGCATGTCTCAAATCCCTGGGTTAGAATGAACTGCTTCCTCTGTTCTGTTTCAATAGTACTCAATAGATGAGGCATCTCATCTCTCTCTCTCTCATTTGTTTTATACCAAGTTGCACACATTTTTGTTTCCTTCAACAAAATGTAGATAATGTTTTATTCAGCCCTGTTACTCTTGCATCTTGATCACTGCCTAATACTTAATAGATACTCAATGAACATTATCTGACTTAAAAAGTGAATTTTTAAGGCACTCTGAGAAGGATAAAACAACAACAAAAGAAATAGTTGAAGATGTTAAAAACTAACAGAAGAAAGTCATACATTGTGAGAGTTAAATAATATTAAATTTGAGAGAATCAGTATCCCCGTAGAAGTAAGGATAGTAGGAGTTTCCTAAAATGATGAAATATGCATGCTTCCAATTTTTAAAATGATTACTGAGGTAATGGAAACCATGATGGAGATGGCATTCACTAAGAGCCAAGAAGGAACAACAACAACAAAACCAGAAACAAAAACAAAATTAGGGACATTAAGTACTAATGGGTGAGAAAAAGAGCAAGTTAAATACATGAGAAAATCAGAATCTCATCTTCAGGTAATTACTGAGAATAACTATAAAAAAACTACATATATATATTTTAAAATTACATTTATGTATTGCACAGGCAAAGTTGGGGGATGATGACTGAATGGAAAAAGCTTCACCTTGAGTTTTGGGGATACTGTCTCCCTTGGGCTGTCTGATGACTGTGAGAGAGAGCTGAGAGTATAAAAAAAATCAGCTAAGTTTTAATAGCTCTTTGCTTTAGTGGATTAACAAATGAAATTAAAGTGTGCCAAGAAGCAGAGAAAGAAGGAGACTGGTTCTGAAAAAAAAAAATAGTTTTAGGTTGGCAGTTTAAGATGAAAGAAAATGTAAATTGGAAATAGGTTCTTGTCACTTCAGGAACTCAAGTCTACCTTTAAGTAATTGCAAACACAGACTGAATGCAGAGGATCTGCAAATACTAACACTTCCAATCTTACTCTTTCCTTGCAAAAAGCAAAAGTATATTGTCTCTGGAGAAAGTAGACATACTTTAGACATAAGTGTATAAAAAGCTTTATGAAGAAGCTCTAGAACAAAATACAAATTATCAAGACACACGGATATGAGAAAGCTACAAACTGAAATAATCACTAGCTATTATAAATACTGATTTTCCAAATACTCAGTTTACAAGAGCAAAGACTGTCAGAGAGGATTAAATTTCAACAATACTCAGCTGATAAAAACCAGATCTTAAAAATAAGGATGCAATAACTGAAAAAGGAGGCTTCCTAGATGATACAGTGGTAAAGAATCTGCCTATGAATGCAGGAGGCACAAGAGACACATGTTTGATTTCAGGGTGGGGAAGATCCCCTGGAGAAGAAAAGGGCAACTCGCTCCACTACTCTTGCCTAGAAAATTCCATGGACAGTGAAGCCTGGCAGGCCACAGTCCAGGGGGTCACAAAAGAGTCAGATATGATTGAGCAACTGAGCACACACAAAAGCTTAAACGGACATGGAGAAAATGATTTACTGTGCAAACAATCAAGAAAAATTAACATAGCTTAAGCAATAAAAGTTATAATAAGCATTAGAGGTGAACCGGGTTCCTTCAGAGACACATGGACTGGCTGTACCAATGCCTTATAATTCCCTGACTGCCGTTATGGGCACACAGGGACTCTAAAATTCACTTTGATGACAATATCACCGTGTGCTACTCACCCTCTGGTCTAGTGCCTAGTTTACTTTCTAAGGAGGTATTTCAGCTCCTTTAAAGTCTCAGTCATCACCAAGGTTTGAATGTATGTCAAGGTATCAGACAATCAACTGCAGCATAAGGCCTAAAAGTCAGTAATATGTGGTACTTTATGTCTTATGGGATTAAAGGGCTTCAAATGACCTAAACCTCTCCTCCCTAGTCTGCTCCCATGATTAAGATCCCTAAACCCAACAATCTGCCTTATACAGAGCATTAGAGACTAGTCGCAGTGCTTGTTGGAGGCTCAGATGGTAAAGAATCTGTCTGCAATGCAGGAGACCTGGGTTTGATCCCTGGGTCAGGAAGATTCCCTCGAGAAGAGAATGGCTACCCATGCCAGTATTCTTCCCTGGAGAATTTCATGGACAAAGGAGCCTGATGGGCAATAGTCCATGAGGTCACAAAGAGTCAGACACTACTAAGCAACTAACACTTCCACTTTACTTTCAGACACAAGTTCCTGCATGTTCCAGAATAGTGGGTTTCAGAATTAAACCAGGGAATTACTCAGATCAACCATTCACACCCTGTTGTGAGAATCAGGGTATACCTCATCCTCTTTTAACTACAAAATCATGCCACCCATTGCCCCAGAGTTTTTACTCTGTTCCTCAAACACAACCATCTGTGACCCTGCATGGAGCCATGTCCTACTCCCCCTGGCTATTACCATGTGACTAATAAACTCTCCCATCTGTCTAGTGTCAGGTGTCCTGGTTTGTCTATCCCTTTAACTCTAGAATATAACTCCTTCCCTCTCTAATGGGGAAAAGAAGACATAACTGAAGCAAGAAAGTAAGGAAGAGTGGGAAGGAGGAGATAAATTAGAAGCATAAGCATAGGATTCAGAATACAAAAGTATTGTGAATTTTTCACTCCCCAATGAATTAAGAACATGTATTGCCTATATTGTTCTAATGTCATTGATCCTAGAGCAAAATTATTTTGTGTTACTGGTAAGATAAGTATTGTCTTAAATATTTGTCAGATTGATTGCTTATCATATTGATTTTTAAGATCCATGACTGTATCATTTCTACATTATATTTCCATTCTTTTGAACAGGTGGGGAAACTGTATAGTGATGTTGTTTAAAATGCTGCTTAGAATGTAATAAATACATCCCAGGAAGAAAATCTACTCAGTATCACTAGCTGTAAAATTAAAATCAAAGCTCTTTCATGAACATTAAGAGCATTCTTATGTTGTCTGTCATCAGCATGTTACTCAGAATGTCAACACAGTCCTATTATTAATGTTAGAAGAGATCTAGTTTAGAAATGTTTGGGTGGATTAGAGACTGCTTGAAAATACTTAGATATTAAAAGCCAACTCTCTAACCTAAAAATTATATTTATTATTTATATATATAAGTAAAAATAGAAATAAACATAAGTTTTAACAGAATGTAGATAAATCTTTTCTAAAGAGAGCTAGAACTAAATGAATTATAACTGAGGAAAAACCCTACAGAGAAAGGTTCTTTATACATCATTGCCTACCTTGTCAAAAAATAAAGAGAGCAGTTATACCTTTTGTACATTGGTTCTTTTCAGTTCAGTTCAGTCGCTCAGTCATGTCTGACTCTTCTAGATCCCATGAACCACCACATGACAGGCCTCCAGGTCCATCACCAGCTCCCAGAGTCCACCCAAACCCATGGCCATCGACTCGATGATGCCATCCAGCCATCTCATCCTCTGCTGTCCCCTTCTCCTCCTGCCCTCAATCTTTCCCAGCATCAGGGTCTTTTCAAATGAGTAAGCTCTTCACATCGAGTGACTAAAGTATTGGAGTTTCAGCTTCAATATCAGTCCTTCCAGTGAACACCCAGGACTGATCTCCTTTAGGATGGACAGGTTGGATCTCCTTGAAGTCCAAGAGTCTTCTCCAATCAGTTCAGTTCAGTTCAGTTCAGTTCAGTTGCTCAGACATGTCCAACTCTTTGCGAGCTCATGAAATGCAGCACACCAGGCCTCCCTGTCCATCACCAACTCCAGGAGTCTACCCAAACCCAAGTCCATAGAGGTGGTGATGCCATCCAGCCATCTCATCCTCTGCTGTCCCTTTCTCCTCCTGCTCCCAATCCTTCCCAACATCAGGGTCTTTTCCAATGAGTCAACTTTACACATGAGGTGGCCAAACTATTGGAGTTCCAGCTTCAACATCAGTCCTTCCAATGAACACCCAGGACTGATCTACTTTAGGATGGACTGGTTGGATCTCTTGCAGACCAAGGGACTCTCAAGAGTCTTCTCCAACACCACAGTTCAAAAGCATCAGTTCTTTGGTACTCAGCCTTTTTCACTGTCCAACTCTCACATCCATACATGACCACTGGAAAAAACATAGCCTTTACTAGGTGGACCTTTGTTGGCTAAGTAATGTCTCTGCTTTTTAATATGCTATCTAGGTTGGCCATAACTTTCCTTCCAAGGAGTAAGCATCTTTTGATTTCATGATTGAAATCACCATCTGCTCTGATTTTGGAGCTCAGAAAAATAAAGTCAGCCACTGGTTTCACATCTATCTGCCATGAAGTGATGGGACCAGATGCCATGATCTTAGTTTTCTAAATGTTGAGCTTTAAGCCAACTTTTTCACTCCCTTCTTTCACTCTCATCAAGAGGGTCTTTAGTTCTTCACTTTCTGCCATAAGGGTGGTGTCTTCTGCATATCTGACATTATTGATATTTCTCTCAGGAACCTTGATTCCACTTTGTACTTCTTCCAGCCCCTCATTTCTCATGATGTACTCTGCATATAAATTAAATAAGCAAGGTGAAACACTCTAAATGTCTTCAAGTCAAATGACTTCTGAAGTAAAATGGTAGTTACAATTCTCTATATTTTATAAATGCCAGAGAGACATATTAAATAAAGAAATGCATGAACAAAGTAATTATGAAGACAAAAACCAACGTTTTTACTTGCTTATTTGCTTTTTAAAAATCATAACAATCTTTGATCATTGCAGTCATTAAAATCTTTCCAATTGAACTCATCCCATATGCTAGCAAAGTAATGTTCAAAATTCTCCAGGCTTCAACAGCACAGAGACTGTGAACTTTCAGATGTTCAAGATGGATTTAGAAAAGCCAGAGGAAACAGAGATCACATTGTCAACATCCATTGGACCATCAGAAATACAAGAGAGCTACAGAAAAACATCAACTTCTGCTTCATTGACTATGCTAAAACCTTTGGCTGTGTGGATCACAATGAAATGTGGAAAATTCTTAAAGGAATGGTAATACCAGACCACCTTACCTACCTCTTGAGAAACATGTATGCATGTCAAGAAGGAACAGTTAGAATAGGACATGGAATAACACATTTCCATAGAATAACACATAGAAAAAGGAGTACATCAAGGCTGTATATTGTCATCCTGCTTATTTATCTTATATGCAGAGTACATTATGAGAATCGCCAGGCTGGATGAAGCTCAAGCTGGAATCAAGTTTTCCAGGAGAAATATCAATAAACTAAGACATGCAGATGACACCACTCTTATGGCAGAAGGTGAAGAAGAACTAAAGAACCTCTTGATGGAAGTAAAAGAGGAGAGTGAATAAGTTGGGTAAGGCTCAACATTCAGAAAACTAAAATCATGGCATCTGGTTCCATCACTTCATGGCAAATAGATGGGGAGACAATGAAAACAGTGACAGACTTTATTTTCTTGGGCTCCAGTTCAGGTCAGTCTCTCAGTTGTGTCCGACCCTTTATGACCCCATGAACCACAGCACGTCAAGCCTCCATGTCCGTCACCAACTCCCAGAGTCCACCCAAATCCATGTCAACTGAGTCAGGGATGCCATACGACCATCTCATCCTGCTCTGTCATCCCCTTCTCTTCCTGCCCTCAATCTTTCCCAGCATCAGGGTCTTTTCGAATGAGTCAGCTCTTCGCCTCAGGTGGCCAAAATCACTGCAAACAGTGACTGCAGCCATGAAGTTAAAAGACACTTGCTCCTTGGAATAAAAGCTATGACCAACCTAGACAGCATATTAAAAAGCAGAGAAATTACTTTACCAACAAAGGTCTGTCTAGTCAAAGCTATGGTTTTTCCAGTAGTCATGTATTGATGAGAGAGGTGGACTGTAAAGAAAGCTGAGCATTGAAGAATTTATGCTTTTAAACTGTGGTGTATGAGAGTCCCTTGGACTGCAAGGATATTCAACCTGTTCATCAAAGGAAATCAGTCCTGAATATTCATTGGAAAGACTGGTGCTGAAGCTGAAACTCCAATACTTTGGCCACTTGATGCAAAGAACTGATTCATTGGAAATATCCTGATGCTGAGAAAGATAGATGGCAGAAGGATAAGGGGACAACAGAGGGTGAGGTGGCTGGATGGCCATCACCGACTCCATGGACATGTGTTTGCATAAACTCCGGGAGTTGGTGATAGATAGTGAAACCTGGTGTGCTGCAGTCCATGGGGTTGCCAAGAGTTGGACACACTGAGTGACTGAACTGACTGACAATCTATGACTTAAAAAATTGGGAATTTGGTTATAATAAAGACAATAATGAGGCAAATATCCCTGCTTATTTTTGTTCTCTTATCAAAAATATTGTCTTTGAGTGGAAATCTTATAATAGTAATTAAAAATCCCAAGCATCAAGGAGAAATGTGCCGTGTTCGTGGATTGGAAGAATCAATATAGTGAAAATGAGTATACTACCTAAAGCAATCTATAGATTCAATGCAATTCCTATCAAGCTACCAGAGGTCTTTTTCAAAGAATTAGAACAAATAATTTCTCAATTTGTATGGAAATACAAAAAACCTCGTATAGCCAAAGCAATCTTGAGAAAGAAGAATGGAACTGGCGGAATCAACCTACCTGACTTTAGGCTATACTACAAATCCACAGTCATTAAGACAGTATGGTACTGGCACAAAGACAGAAATATAGATCAATGGAACAGAATAGAAAGCCCAGAGATAAATCCACACATCTATGGACACCTTATCTTTGACAAAGGAGGCAAGAATATACAATGGAGAAAAGACAACCTCTTTAACAAGTGGTGCTGGGAAAACTGGACAGCCACTTGTAAAAGAACGAAACTAGAACACTTTCTAACACCATACACAAAGATAAACTCAAAATGGATCAAAAATCTAAGCATAAGACCAGAAACTATAAAACTCCTAGAGGATAACATAGGCAAAACACTCTCTGCCATAACCCAAAGCGGGATACTCCATGACCCACCTCCCAGAATACTGGAAATAAAAACACGAATAAACAAATGGGACCTAATTAACATTAAAAGCTTCTGCACTGCAAAGGAAACTATAAGCAAGGTGAAAAGACAGCCTTCAGAATGGGAGAAAATGATAGCCAATGAAGCAACAGACAAACAATTAATCTCAAAAATATACAAACAACTCCTGCAGCTCCATTCTAGAAAAATACACGATCCAATCAAAAAGTGGACCAAAGAACTTAACAGACATTTCTCCAAAGAAGATATAAAAATGGCTAACAAACACATGAAAAGATGCTCAACATCACTCATTATCAGAGAAATGCAAATCAAAACCACAATGAGGTACCACTTTACACCAGTCAGAATGGCTGCCATCCAAAAGTCTACAAGCAATAAATGCTGGAGAGGATGTGGAGAAAAGGGAACCCTCTTACACTGTTGGTGGGAATGCAAGCTAGTACAGCTACTATGGAAAACAGTGTGGAGGTTCCTTAAAAAGCTGCAAATAGACCTGCCATATGACCCAGCAATCCTACTGCTGGGCATATACACTGAGGAAACCAGAATTGAAAGAGCCACGTGTACCCCAATGTTCATCGCTGCATTGTTTACAATAGCCAGGATATGGAAGCAACCTAGATGCCCATCAACTGACGAATGGATAAGAAAGCAGTGGTACATATACACAATGGAATATTACTCAGCATTAAAAGAAAATTCATTTGAAGCAATTCTACTCAGATGGATGAAACTGGAGCCCATTATCCAGAGTGAAGTAAGCCAGAAGCAAAAACAACAATGCAGTATATTAACGCATATATATGGAATTTAGAAAGACGGTAACGGGAACCCAACATGCGAGACAACAAAAGGAACGCAGATGTATAGAATAGACTCGTGGACTTTGTGGATGAGGGTAAGGGTGGGATGATATGGGAGAAGGGCATTGAAGCATGTTAATTGTCATGTGTCTAATCAATCGCCAGCCCAGGATTGATGCTCGGGGCTGGTGCAGCGAGATTTCCTGGGGAGGAGGGAGGAGGGAGGGGGGTTCCGGAGGGGAAGCATATGTAAACCCATGGTGATATCATGACAATGTATGGCAAAAACAATAAAAAAAAAAACAATAAAAAAAGTTAAAAAAAAAATCCCAAGCATCAAATGGTAATAATATTTCAGTAAAATTACAGAAGAAAAGCCTTCAGTATCTAGAAATTCTAAATAATATTACATATCTTACAAGTAGTCCATGCCTTTAAAATAGATTGCGATTATTGTCAATCAGCAAAAATAAACAATTTTAAGGGGACATGATCAAATTAATCTTATATTGTTGTACAGTACAAGAGCTATATTATATTGTAAAACTTGTTTTATTGAATAATAGGCCATGTAATGATTGGGTCAATGAACATAACTAAAATTCATGAAATGACTTATTGCTTCAATTTTAGGTTCAGTTAAGTTCTGTTGCTCAGTCGTGTCTGACTTTTTGCAACCCCATGGACTGCAGCACACCAGGCCTCCCTGTCCATCACCAACTCCCGGAGTTTATGCAAACTCGTGTCCATTGATCAGTGATGCCATCCAACCATTTTATCCTCTGTTATTCCCTTCTCCTCCTGCCTTCAATCTTTCCCAGCATCAGGGTCTTTTCAAATGAGTCAGCTCTTCACATCAGATGGCTAAAGTATTGGGATTTCAGCTTCAGCATCAGTCCTTCCAATGAATCAGGACTGATTTCCTTTAGGATGGACTGATGGATCTCCTTGCAGTCCTAGGGACGCTCAAGAGTCTTCTCAATACCACAGTTCAAAAGCATCAATTCTTTGGCGCTCAGATTTCTTTAATAGTCCAACTCTCACATCCATATATGATGACTGGAATAACCATAGCCTTGACTAGACGGATATTTGTTAGCAAAATAATGTCTCTGCTTTTTCATGTGCTGTCTAGGTTGGTCATAACTTTCCTTCTAAGGAGCAAGTCTCTTTTAATTTCATGGCTGCAATCACCATCTACAGTGATTTTGGAGCCCCCCAAATAGTCTGACACTGTTTTCAATGTTTCCCCATCTATTTGCTATGAAGTGATGGGACCAGATGCCATGATCTTAGTTTTCTGAATGTTGACCTTTAAGCCAACTTTTTCACTCTCCTCTTTCACTTTCATCAAGAGGCTCTTCAGTTCTTCTTCACTTTCTGCCATAAGGGAAGTAACTTCTGCATATCTGAGGGTATTAATGTTTCTCCTGGGAATCTTATCTCAGTTTGTGCTTCATCTAGCGCAGATTTTCTCATGATGTACTCTGAATAAAAGTAAAACAAGTAGGGTGACAATATACAGGCTTGACGTACCCTTTTCCTGTTAGGAATCAGCCTGTCGTTCCATGTCCAGTTCTATCTGTTGCTTCCTGACCTGCATACAGATTTCTCAAGAGACATGTAAAGAGGTCTGGTATTCCCATCTCTTGAAGAATTTCCCACAGTTTGTTGTGATCCACACAGTGAAAGTATTTGGCATAATCAATAAAACAGAAATAGATGTTTTTTCAGGAACTCTCTTGCTTTTTCGATGATCCATCAGATACTGCAAATTGTTCTCTGGTTCCTTTGCCTTTTCGAAATTCAACTTGAACATCTGGAATTTCATAGTTCACATGTTGTTGAAGCCTGGCTTGGAGAATTTTGAGCATTAATTTACTAACATGTGAGATGAGTGCAATTATGCAACAGTTTGAGCATTCTTTGGCATTGCCTTTCTTTGGGACTGGAATGAAAACTGAACTTTTCCAGTCCTGTGGCCACTGCTGAGTTTTCCAAATTTGCTGGCATCTTGAGTGCAGCACTTTCACAGCATCATTGTTTTGAATTTGAAATAGCTCAACTGGAATTCCATCACCTTCACTAGCTTTGTTCATAGTAATGCTTACTAAGGCTCACTTGACTTTACATTCCAGGAGGTCTGGCTCTTGGTGAGTGGTCAAACTTTCATAATTATGTGGGTAATGAATATCTTTTTGTATAGTTCTTCTGTGTATTCTTGCTACCTCTTCTTAATATTTTCTGCTTCTGTTAGGTCCATATCATTCTGTCCTTTTTTGTGCCCATTTTGTAATGAAATATTTCTTTGGTATCTCTAATTTTCTTGAAAAGATCTCTAGTTTTTCCCATTCTAATTTTTTACTCTATTTCTTTGCACTAGTCACTGAGGAAGGCTTTGTCATCTCTCCTTGCTATTCTTTGGAACTCTGCATTCAAATGGGTATATTTTTTGTTTTCTCCTTTGCTTTTCACTTCTCTTCTTTTCACAGCTATTATCAGGACTCCTCAGACAGCCATTTTGCTTTTTTGCATTTATTTTTCTTGGGGATGTTCTTCCTCCCTGCCTCCTAGACAATGCCATGGACCTCCATTGATAGTTCATCAGACACTCTATTGGATCTATCCTTATATCTGTTTCTCACTTCCACTGTATAATCCAAAGGGATTTGATTTAGGTCATACCTGAATGGTCTAGTGATTTTCCCTACTTTCTTCCATTTAAGTCTGAATTTGGCAATAAGGAGTTCATGATCTGAGCCACAATCAACTCCTCATCTTTTTTTGCTGACTGTATAGAGCTTCTGCATCTTTGGCTGCAAAGAATATAGTCAATCTGATTTCGATGTTGACCATCTGGTGATGTCCATGTGTAGAGTCTTCTCTTGTGTTGTTGGAAGAGGGTGTTTGCTATGACTAGTGCAGCAAAACTTGGCAAACCTCTTGGCAAAACTCTATTAGCCTTTGCCCTGCTTCATTCTGTACTCCAAGGCCAAATTTACCTGTTACTCCAGGTGTTTCTTGAATTCCTAATTTTGTATTCCAGGCCCCTATTATGAAAAGGACATATTTTTTTGGTGTTAGTTCTAGAAGTCTTGTAGGTCTTCATAGATCCTTTCAGCTTCAGCTTTCAGCATTACTGATCAGAGCAGAGACTTGGATTACCATGATGTTAATGGTTTGCCTTGGAAACAAACCGAGATCATTCTTTCATTTTTGAGATTGTATCCAAATACTGCATTTTGGACTCTTTTGCTGACTATGAGGGATACTCCATTCCTTCTAAGGGATTCTTGCCCACTGTAATAGATATAATGGCCATATGAGTTAAATTCACCCATTCCAGTCCATCTTAGTTCGCTGATTCCTAAAATGTCAATGTTCACTCTTGCCATCTACTGTTTGGGTATTTCCAATTTGCTTTGATTCATGGACCTGACATTTCAGGTTCCTATCCAATATTGATCTTTACAGCATTGGACCTTGCTTCTATGACCAGTCTCATCCACAACTGGGTGTTGTTTTCAGTATGACTCCATCTCTTCTTTCTTTCTGGAGTTATTTCTCCACTGATCTCCAGTAGCATATTGGTACCTACTGACTTGGGGAGTTCATTTTTCAGTGTCCTATCTTTTTGCCTTTTCATACTGTTCATGGGGTTTTCAAGGCAATTATACTGAAGTGGTTTGCCATTCCCTTCTACAGTGGACCACATTTTGTCCGAGCTGTCCACCATGACCCCTTGTCTTGGGTGGCCCTACAAGGCAGGGCTCATGGTTTCATTGAGTTAGACAAGGCTGTGGTCTATGTGATTAGATTGTTTTTTTTTTTTTCTGTAATTTTTTTTAGGTAGAATATTGTTACTTGATTATATCCATCTAAACCAGGAGTGAGCAAACAATCATTTTTCAGCCCAATCTAACCCATCATTTATTTTATAAAGATATACTGAAGCACAGCCATGCCCATCCAATGTCTCTGACTGTCTTTGCATTATAAGGCAAAGTAGAAGAGTCATAACTGATGTCTTATGGCCTACAAACCCAACTATTTTACTATCTGGCCTTTTCTAGAAAAAAATTTTGGTGATAGCTAATCTAGACCATTAAATTAGATTCAAATATCTTCAGTAGGTAGGATTTGAATACCTACTATAGTTTAATATCATCTCTTTACCCTCAGGTTTACAGATTAGTAATTCACTGTAGTATGTAAGAGTAAATAAGAAGACAAAAATGATATAGATAAAAAAGAGAAGTTTATTAAAATAAATTTGGAATGGAAGTTGCAAAAACACTGGGACCTTGAACTTGTATTATCTCAGTGTGGATAAAGAGATTAAGAGGTCAGGGTTTGAGATCTTCGGTGATTCCTTAGTGTTTTCTTGGGAAAAGTCAAGTTTAAAATTATTGGTGTCCTGGAAAGATGTTGGAGGCATTTACTGGCATATGTCTGACATATATATAAGAGTAGCCTCAACTAAGTCTGACTACAAATGATAAAATATAATTCTGACTTATACCCTTATATTTTTAATTTAAGCTTTGGTTATAAGAGAAGAAAACATTTTTAATTGTCAAATTGTGTGCAACCAACCAGATATTGTCTTTCACTTTAGTTCCCAATGGATGAAAACATGAATATCTATGATAATCAATTCCTATTATTTTATTATTATAATTAATTTTATAGCCTACAAGATAATAGGATGCATTGTTCCAGGAAGAGAATATATTGTAAGAGAGTCAGAGTATTTAATTAACTAATAAATATTTAAAATTCATCTTTAGAGTTAATTCTGCTAACTCTGTGATTATATAAGATTTGAAATTTGGGTAAAAAGGATTTAAAATTCATTTCATTAACTGACCAGCAAAAGGCATAGAAATTAAGGCATGACAATAGGAAATCATAGTCGTTATGTATTTTCAACAGAGAAAAGTGGAAAGAAATACGATGGAGTCTAGCATGATTGTGCAAAGGATTAAAAATGACTGAGAACATATAAGGATGATTTCAAATCATAAATACATTTTATTTCATAAGTTGTGATCCCAAGACCCTCTTAAGCACTGTATCTGTTATTCTTTCCTGTTATTATAGTGATGAAAAGCAGCAGTAAACTACATCTCTCCTACCTAGCAGATCATTGCAAGGAATCAAATGACAGGACAGCACAACCTCAGGAACTGCTGAACTTCATTTACTGGTGGCATCCCTAGGATGGCATCAGTTGAGTGGAGGTAGTTGCTGCATTAGTTGCTCCTCATTCTCTCACTCCTGTCCTGAAAAAATAGGATTTAATGACCAGTACTGCTGCTGCTGGTGCTGCTAAGTTGCTTCAGTCATGTCCGACTCTGTGCGACCCCATAGCCAGCAGCCCACCAGGCTCCACTCTCCCTGGGATTCTCCAGGCAAGAACACTGGAGTGGGTTGCCATTTCCTTCCCCAATGCATGAAAGTGAAAAGTTAAAGTGAAGTCATTCAGTCGTTTCCCACTGTTCGTGACCCCATGGACTGCAGCCTACCAGGCTCCTCTGCCGATGGGATTTTCCAGGCAAGAGTACTGGAATGGGTTGCCATTGCCTTCTCCAAATGACCAATACATGTATAATATAACGTTATTATTGGTATTTAGTTGCTAAGTGGCGCCCAGCTCTTTCCAACCCCGTGGACTGTAGCATGCCAGGCTTCCTTTCCCTTCACTGTCTCCTAGAGCTTCTTCAAACTCATGTCCATTGAGTCAGTGATGCTATCCAACCATATTATCCTCTGTCACCCTCTTCTCCTCCTGCTCCTTCAATCTAAATAGCTAATTGTTCATTTGTCTTCCTAGGTGACACAGTCGTAAAGAATCTGTCTGTCAGTGAAGGAGATGCAAGAGATGAAGGTTCAATGCCTAGGTCAGGAACATTCCCTTGTATAGGAAATGGCAACCCCTACCAGTATTCTAGCCTAAAAAATTCCATGGACAGAGGATCCTGGCAAGCTATAGTCATGGGGTCACAAAGACTTGGACATGACTTATTGACTAAATAACAACAAAACAACAATTATTCATATACCCTATGGATGAGCTTCTACTTTGAAAACCTTTGGCTACTTGTAAAAGATAAAATCAGTCTAATTTCCTTTTTTTTTTTTTATAAAACAAGTCAAATACAGCTATTTTAAAGAATACTCAACAAATTCTGAGCCAATTCCAAAGGGATATCTCAAAAAGGTAGTTCAATTAAGAGAAATAAAATAGGTAAACATTGTATGGTTTAACTGAAGTGACTTCAGGAGATAAACACACTGATATATATATAAGGTCTGCTGTGTTTGTCACAAAATTAGTTTCAGTAAAAGATACATATGAATATATTTTCACACCTCATATACCTCTGAATCCAAATCATAAGACTATCTGCTTCAATTAATGAAAGGCAGATTACAAAGGAAGAGAGGAGCACCTAGAGAGTTATATTAGAACAAAAAAGCTATTAGTAACACTCAGCATGGAAGCACTGGAGTGTTTTAAGTACAAAATACTGTTTATTTTTCTAACCCATGTTCTAAAGAAAAAAAAATGAAACCTTTAAATACATCTGCATACATTAATACCAAAAGGAGTTTTAGGAAAGATTAAAACCAATATCAATTCTTAATATTTAATCATCCTCTTCTTTGGTCGTCTCTCCAATGACTTAAAAAAAAGTAGATGTTAATTCTACCAAGAAAACTATGTGTAAAGAAAGTAAATGCCCTTTGGGCAATGAGCTATTCACTGAAATGAGGTCGTCTGACCCCATCTAGTTCAGTTAATTATTTTGTTTGACATTCTAACTCATAAAGATCTCACCATCCTTTTAAAAAAAAATGTCTTGAGTGTATTTCTATCTGCTGAAACTTACATCTGGTTCACTTCTTTCTAGACTAGATATTAAGAGGATCAACATTTTATTATTCCCTAGACTCCTATTCACTGATATGCACAGTGCTCCAAAAAACATGCTTCATTTACCAAGAGAAAGAATCCTGCAGTGTATCTCAAGCCTGAAGGCATTGATTTACAGCAATTCATTTGGAGACCCAGTTAAGGAAACTAATCCTGGGGCACACTGGTTTCTCATAGGTATCCATTGCTGAAGGAAGCAGTTTAGGACTCAATAATACATACAAGAGAAAACCAAAGCTATTTCAAGTGGTAAAATAAGAACTGAAAGAGCAATCAAAAACATATTTTAAAATCATTTGTATGCATGTATGTTTGTAGGTGTATGTGTTGTTAGGAAAAAATTAAATTAGCAAAGAATATTTGATTTCTCTATATTTAAAGATTATATAAAGTCCTAGTCATTAATTAATTACTAAGTGAACATGTTACATATTGTATCAGAGTTCAACTTTAAAACAGGAGAAACTAAGGCATAAGAGAATTTACATTTCATTCCAATAACTTTTCAAAAATAAATACTGTTCAGATGGAGTCCAGAGTTGACTCTGCCAATGCATTTAAGGAGTTACATTTTTGGACAAATGACATAATAGAAAATAATACAGCTATTACTAAAGCAATATCTTATTTCTAGTAGGTGACTTTCTTGGGCAAAATTGACAAAGACAGATATATGACATGCTTATAATTTCACTGATGAAACTTTTGCCTAGAATCTATGTTATGCTTACATATGTTTTCACTGGATGTTTCACCTGTGCATTCAGACAATACTTGAGGAGGAAAATGGGGAAAGAGGTAACACATTTACTCTTTTAAATCCAGTCTTTTCTTCTAACTGCAGCTAAAAGGGGATACTTCCTAGAGCATCTTTTGTCAGACTAGAACTGCACAACCCAGGGGACAACTTCGGTATGATATTAATGCTCAATACTTAAATTTGTGCCTCTTAAAGGTGCAGGAAACAAGTTTCTGATGCCAACTTTGATTTCCAATAATAACTGAATAACACCTTATCTATCCCCTAAATGACTGAATTAACCATGTAATCAAGGGAACTTATTTAACATTCTTCCAAGCACAGAACTCCTAGAAATTCTCAAAAGTGTTTAAAATATATATAACTTACTTTCCATTACTTGAATTACCAGACCTTTTTCCTGTGGTACTTATTTCTATAAATCATCCCCAGTTTCAAAACTTCAAAGTATTTAACACTCTCCTAAAAACAAACCAAACCCCTGAGGATTCAAAATATTATTTAAACACTTATGCATTGAGGCATATATCCAATCATTGAATAATATAAAACATTTACAATAATTTAATGTTTTGGCTCATATAAAGCTGACTAAATATGAAGAAATATGAAGAGAAATATGAAGTCCCAGAACCATGGAGTTATTCCTATTGTATTAAAAATTATCTTCTACTACATATTTAACTGTGCTTCTCTGGTGGGTCAGTGGTAAAGAATCCACCTCCCAATGCAGGAGACATGGGTTCAGTCCTCGGGTAAGGAAGATCTCTTGGAGAAGGAAACAGCAACGTACTCCAATATTATTACCTGGGAAATCCCATGGATAGGAGACCTTGGTGGGTTATAGTCCATGGCGTCACAAAAGAGTTGGACATGACTTAGTGACTGAACAGCAACAACATATTTAACTAATGCTTTAATTTTTAAAAGCATCCAACAATGAACATATCAAGACTGAATTAAAGATGCATACCATTTACAAACACCACAAAGGAAATCAAACAGTTGTAAAAAAAAAAAAAACTTTAAAAACATGTGGAGAATCTATATGCTATAGTTAGAATGCTTATTAAATAAATGAAAAAATATAGTCAAGAGATATTCTATGTTCATGGAATAGAAGACTCAACATAGTTAGGTTTTCCTCATTTTGACCTACAACTTTAATGCAATTACTACTGAAATCTCAATGTTTTTGTAGACTTAACATTTTTTATTTTAAAATTTTGATGAAAATGCATAGGATCCAAATAGTTAAAATATTCTCTAAACAGAAAAATGACATGGGAAGAATCACTTTGCCCAAGATTAAGTCTTAACATACCTCTAGTAATCAAGAAAGTGTGGTGTGGGAAAAAATGGTGTGGGCAAAAGATAAATACATAAATCGATGAAACAGAATATGGAGAAACAGACCCACAAAATACATCCAACTGATATTTTACAAAGGTGTGAAAGCAATGTACTAGAGGAAGATACTCTTTTCAATAAATGATTCTAGAGCAATTGGACATCCATGAAGCAGCAGTGGGAAGAAGCGTAATCTAATTCTAACATCTTGTACAACAATTAATCCAAAGTGAATCATTAATTTAAATATTACATATAAAACTGAAAAAATAAAAAAACACTTAACAATGAGAAAAATCTTAGGATCTAAGGTGAAATGAAGAGTTTTTAGATGCAGAATATGAAAGATAGGTCAATTAGACCTCATCAAAATTAAAAACTTTTGCTCTGAAGAAGACTCTCCTAAGGAGATATTAAGAAGTACAGACAAAGAACTGGTATTTAGAATATATACAGAACTCTCAAAACTCAATGTTAAGTAAACAATTCAGTGATAAAATGAGCAAAAGAAACAAACACTATTTTTATCTAAGAGATATAAAGATGGCAAATAAACACATGAAAAAGTATTTCAACATCATTAGGGAAATGAAATTTAACATCAAAATCAGAGAAATGAAAATTGAAACTACCATGACCAATCACTACAAAACTGCTAAAGTAAAAATAGAGGTATCATCTAATGCTGGTGAGGATGAAGAAAAACAAAACATATTTCTAGTGAGAGTATAAAATGGTTTAACTACTTGGAAAAAATAGATTGGCAGTTTCTTCTAAAACATGTAATTATTGTATAACCCTGAAATTGAAATCATGAATATATATCCCAGGGAAATAAAAATTTATGTTCACCCAAAATCTGAACATGAATTCTCATAACAGCTTTATTTATAATAGCCAAAAATGGAAATAGCCCAGATGTCATTCTAGAGATGTATGGTTGAACAATTTCCAGAGATAAATGTTTAAACAACCAATAGTATATACACAGCATGAAATACTACATAGTAAAACAGCAAAAAAGAATAAACTATTGGTGTACATAGTAATTTAAATGAATCTGAAGAGAATTATGATGAGTGAAAAATTCCGACTCCTAAAGTTATTGTACTCTCAGATGTCATATGATTACATACAGTATAATAATATTTTTGAAATGACAAAAACTATACAAATGGAAAACAGACTAGTGCTTACCAGGTTCAAGAGAAAAAGAGGGTAGGGTCATAAAATGACAACAAAAGGGGTCTTTGTGGTAAAACCATTGTTCTGTATCTTGACTGTAGGGGTGGGGATATGAACTTACACAAACGATAAAATTGCTTAAGACTAAATGCACTCAAAAATAACTACATAGATAACTGGGAAAATGAAGAAGATTGGAGGATTATGTTACTGTCAATTTCCTGGTTACAATGAATGCATGCATGCTAAGTCATTTCACTCATCTCCATCTCCTACAACCCTATGGACTGTAGCTGGCCAGGCTCCTCTGTCCATGGGAGTCTCCAGAGAAGAAAACTGGAGTGGGTTGCCATGCTCTCCCCTAGGCGATCTTCCCAGCCTAGGGATTGAACCCATGTTTGTTACAGCTCTTGTGTTGTCAGCTATGTTCTTTATCACTAGCCCCACTTGGGAAGACCCTTTCTGGTTACAACATTAAACCATAATTTTAAAAGATGTCATTTGTGGAAATTGGCTAAAGAGTACATGTATCTCTTTGCATTATTTCTTACATTTATATGGTAATCTCAATTATTTCAAAATGAAAATTTGAGTTAAAATATTCAATCTATTTCACCTTCTAACAGTGGAACTGCAGAAAGGATAAACTAGTGCAATGTATTGAAGGTCTATAAATTTCAAGCTTTAAGGAGTCAACCTGATTTTCTCATACCAAGTAAGAAAAAACTTCATGGGATAAAAATGAAAAATCTAAATCCTTATGCTATTAATATTAAATCTGTGAATTTCTGGTGTGGACGAGCAAGTTTCTGAACACTGATTCTTCCACAAATAAGTTATAAATCATGGAATTTTTTTATTATTTAATTGGAGGCTAATTACAATATTGTATTGGTTTTGCCATACATTGACATGACTCTTCCATGGTGTACATGTGTTCCCCATCCTGCACCTCCTTCCCACCTCCCTCCCCATCCCACCCCTCTGGATCATCCCAGTGCAACAGCCCTGAGAACCCTGTCTCATGCATCGAACCTGGACTGGAAATTCATTTCACAAATGATAATATACAGGTTTCAATGCCATTCTCCCAATCATCCCACCCTCGCCCTCTCCCACAGAGTCCAAACCCCTGTTCCATATATCTGTGTCTCTTTTGCTGTCTCACATACAGGATTATCATTACCATCTTTATAAATTCCATATATATGCATTAGTATACTGTATTGGTATTTTTCTTTCTGGCTTACTTCACTTTGTATAATAGGCTCAAATTTCATCTACCTCATTAGAACTGTTTCAAATGTATTCTTTTTAATGGCTGAGTACTATTCCATTATGTATATGTACCATAGCTTTCTTATCCATTCGTCTGCTGATGGACATCTAGTTTGCTTCCATGTCCTGGCTATTATAAACAGTGCTGCAATGAACATTGGGATACATGTGTCTCTTTCAGTTCTGGTTTCCTCAATGTCTATGCCAAGCAGTGGGATTGCTGAGTCATATGGCAGTTCTATTTTCAGGTTTTTAAGGAATCTCCACACTGTTCTCCATAGTGGCTGTACTAGTTTGCATTCCCACCAACAGTGTAAGAGGATTCCCTTTTCTCTACACCCTCTCCAGCATTTATTGCTTGTAGACTTTTGAATAGCAACCATTCTGACTGGCATGAAATGGTACCTCATTGTGGTTTTGATTTGCATTTTTCTGATAATAAGTGATGTTGAGCATTTTTTCATGTGTTTATTAGCCATCTGTATCTCTTAAATATTTTTAGAAATAAGAAAACTACTCAAGGTCTCTACATTTGAAGACAAGCAGCCAGATTTTGGAGTGGGAATGAAATTTGGAATGAGGTAATTTTTTTAAATAAGAAGTGGCATAGGCAGCTTAAACACTGCTGCAAAATATTTCCTTTTTGTGGATAAAGGAGACAGAGAGGAGCCCAGAAAAATTTGGGTGACTGGAGAGTAAGGAAAGGAGAAAGCCAGAGAAGGAAATCTCTTAAAACACAAGTGTCTGACAAAAAATTGAACCCATGATATATGGGGCCAGTTGATTGTACTTGTATAAAGACAAAGACATGGGTTGAGATCTCAGCATTCACCTATTACAGTGAACATCTGAACTTAATCAAGTTAATTGCCTGCTAAAACCCTGGAATAATATAACAAAATGCAGAATTTCTACAATTTAATACTCACAATGTCCAGGTTACAATTCAAAAGTATTTGCTATATTAAGAGCCAAGAAAATATGACCAACATTCAAGGGATAAAATATTCAATACACATTTACCTCAAGATAACACACATGCCATAGACTGAATGAGTTAAACAATAGAAATTTGTCCTTTCACAATTCTAGAGGTTGAAAGTCTGAGATCAAGGTGCAAGTATGGTAGGGTTTGGTGAGGCCTCTCTTCCTGAATTGCAGACAGCTTCCTTCCTTCTGTGTTCACATATGGGACTGGTAATCAGGCAGGAAGAGTGCAGGGGTATTGGAGAGAGAGGAGAGAAATGGAAAGGGAATGAATGAGAGGGAACAAGTTCTCTAATGACTCTTCTTTTAAGGACATTAATCCCATCATATGGGCTCCACTCTCATGACCTGTTCTGACCTAACTATTTCCCAAAGGCTTCATACTCAAATTGGGTTTAACCCATATTGAGGCTAAGGCAGAACCACATTAATCTTGACCAGATGTGACTGAGTCCATAGTCAGGCCTACAACAGATCACCACTGTCAAACACTCAGAGATCATAGTGCAGTAACAAAAAGCATATCCTGAATTTAAGATCTATGAGGTTAGTAGTTGGGATTCCCTGGTAGTTCAAATGGTAAAGAGTCTGCCTGCAATGAGGGAGACTGGGGTTTGATCCCTGGGTTGGGAAGATCCACTGGAGGACAGCATGACAACCCACTCCAGTATTCTTGCCTGGAAAATTCCATGGACAGAAGAACCTGGTGGATTACAGTCCATGGGGTTGCAAAGAGCTGGACACGACTGAGTGACATGACTGAGTTAGTAGAAACTTGGAGTTAATGTTTCAGTGGTGCTTTGTGGGTAGAAGTCAGGTTAGAAGGGAGTTAGAAGTGAATAGAAGGTTGAGAAAGTAGAGACAGAAAGTGAGTTTAGAAAATTACTCCAAGCCCAATGAGCTGATACTGTAATTATTCAATTAATTCTGTTTTTCTGTGATTATTTCAAAGTTACTGTGAATCTTTGAGTCATTGTTGCAGTTCTAAAAGTCTTTATGTGAATATTATGTCTGTTAAATAAAACATTCCACATGTATCATCAAACTCAAGATTCAAGGATAATCTTTTGCCCTGTGTTGCTCTTTTGATTGTTGTGTTAAACACAGAATCATTTTGTAATGACTATTTGCTAACTAAGCCTACTTAATTAAGAAAGCAAGAAAACTAACACTTATTTACTGTCTCGTATATATTAGGCTCAACATTTTTATCTCATAATCCTCATAGCAATCCTGTGACATGGATTTTTAAATTTTCATTTTATTTACCCATCATTGGGTATGAGGTCCATCATTCTCATTCTTAGCCTAAGATTCTTCCCACTACAATATACTGTTTTGCAGGAATACATCATGATTTATTCTCTGAGCATTAAGAAAACCAACCAGTTGAGGATTTAAGGAAGGAAAGGTGGAGGAAAGGGGAGCTCAAAGATCCCTATCAGGGCATTGTCAGATGCCTGTCACAGTGATCACTGAGGAAAATAAAACAACTTCATAGGCCTTCAATAATCCTCAGATTATTTTTATTTTTCAAAATAAATAAATAAATAAAATGCATAGCTTTAGTACTAGTGAGAAACTTTCCAGAACTAAAATTTGAGATTCAAATTTTAGCCAAAATGCATCATAGATGCTGTTACTGGAAACTCATCACCTTAATTTTTAAAAATGAAAATATTGTTAAATAGCATCTAAAGATTATATGTGATACTTATTGATCCTTAAGTCTTGACTTTGAAACACCTGGGCCTCAATTTTAATTAAAGTAATCTTTGCTAGAGTTTTGAAGGCTTTTTTTTTTTTATTAGGAAAACATCATAGCTTTTAACAATGGTGGTGGTGGTGGTTGAGTCGCTAAGTCGTGTCTGACTCTTGCGATCCCATGAACTGTAGCCTCTGTCCATGGAATTCTCCAGGCAAGAATACTGGAGTGGCTTGCCAGTTCCTTCTCCAGAGGATCTTTCTGACTGATACTTACAATGGCAGCAATTAAAAATGGAATTATTGAACAACTTGTTAATATCACTTCTAATGTCTCCATCAGGAGATATATACTTCTCCCTCATTATTGTTCTCTCTCTCAGTCAGTTTCTCGTATATTGAGAGATAACATAACTTCTCAAGTATTGTGACAGTGAAAATATGTCACATCATGAAACTGAAGATTCAGTGATGGAGAACAAATACTTTGGATTTAAACTCAGCAGTGGTCAAATTCCAGATCTTCAACTTAAAAGGTATGTGACATTTGAAAAATTATTTAACTCCTCTTGAAAAGTTAGTTTCCCCATCTGTGCAATATGTATAATAAACACTAACATATTTCATAGGATAAAATGATCTTTATCTTTTATCATTAGTGTGAATCAAGTATTTTCTCTTAGTATATATATATTAGGAAGCTCAGAGACTCACTTGAAATCACTCTCTAAACCATCCTTGTCTCCTCCTGAGTAATAGATTGAAAAAAAAAACCTCTCCCAATAAAGAAAATATTAAATATGAAACAGCAAGACATCTGTCAATAGAAGAAGCTATCACCTTTCAACTATTTTTTGGCATGGTTAAAAAAGGAATCAGGATGTGCTTAAAAGAAACAGAATTCTTTTGGAAGCCTCTATTTTATAAAATAGCTCAGTCTAAGTAAATTTTTTATGATTTAAAAAAATGATTTTTCTTAAGCCATACTCTATATTGTGTCTGAAGGAAATTAGAACTTGACTACATCATGCTAAATGAATAAATTGAAGACAAATGAAGAAAACAAAATGTGGGACTCAAAATAATTTTATCTCCCTTTCTTTCTCTAAAATTCTCTTCCACCAAGAGAGCTTGATGACAAAAAATATTTTATAATTGACTGTGATTTTTAAAATATCTCACATATCTTGACAGAGAAGGCAATGGCAACCCACTCCTGTGTTCTTGACTGGAGAATCCCAGGGATGGCGGGGCCTGGTGGGATGCTGTCCGTGGGGTCGCACAGAGTCGGACACGATTGAAGCGACTTAGCAGCAGCAGAAGCAGCAGCACACATCTTGAAAAACAGGACAGCATTTGTGAAAAAGCATCTCTTCTCAATTATTCTCAGACTGGATACATTATTCTGCCTTAACATAAAAGTCCTAAAGCAATGGACTTGTAGACCTAAGAGGGCTGATACACAGCTCTATACGCCACTAGTAAAATCCTTCAGCCAGCTAATACATGAAAAAGAACACATAGACAGAGACATTCTTAATTCAGTGATTTAATTAGGGTCCTTTATTCCCCTCAGCCTGTACTAGTTTACTAAATAACTTATACTTTGTACTGTGTGCCGAATTTTCTTCCTTAGCCTAAATTGAAGGGTTAAAATGTAAACCAATCAACCAACAAACAAGCACTGAGCTACCAGGTCAAACTTAGGCAGAGCCTATGGATAGATCTCCTTAAAGATCCATAAAGGGAAGGTTGACAAAAGCAAAACAAAAACAAACACAGCAAGAACAGGAGAAAAGAGAAGAGCAGAATAGACATGGTAATGAGTTTCCAGCAACAACAACAAACAGAAGTCGTGGTATCAGAAAGAATGAGAAGCAGAGATCCTATCTTTTCTTTCTGCAGATAAATTAAATAGCTATAAATCTGGAATCACTGAGGACAGAGGGCGGGTTAAGGATGTGGGACAGGACTCTGTAGCAGTTTTTCTCTAGAGGATGTCTGTAGTTTAGCTCTGTTTCTTGACATTTGTCTACTGTGAATGGAACTTACATCCAGACAAAATCAGTTGCTCTGTTTGGCCTTGACAGTTACAGAAGAAGATGCCGGGAGGGATTTGGGGCATGTTTTGGGTATTGATACTTCATAAAGTTCCTTTCCATATTCTTCCACAGGGTATGACTATTGGCTGTTCATTTATTCAGTTTTTTCTACAAATATCTGTTCAGATAGTCTTATAGGTAGTAAGGATACAGAAATGAATCAGACAAAAATCTCAAGAATCATGGAGTGCACATGCTAGAAAAGGATGGGAAAGAAAGACAATAGGCACACAAAGAGACAGATACAGTGTATATTGTGTATATGAATAAGTGGTATGAACACAAAGCATGGAGGAAGGAATGGAAAGCATATGAGTGGAATGGAAAGTGTGAGAGTGAGTGAGTGTATGTGTGTGTGGCAGGGCTAGATAGGGGAAAACCAGGAGAAGCACATCAGATTTTCCTTTTGGGAGTAAGGTCTATTTTAAATAAGTAGAACTATTTGTAAAATAGCAGAAAATAAACATACCAGCTACCTATCTTGTTGAAAATTAAAAAAGCAAAAAATCAGTAGATTTTAAAAACATATAGATAACAGAGTGCCAAAATAAACAATTAGTATTACTGAAACTAAAACAAATGGTGATAATTGAGAAAAGAGGGTAGAATGTTTTAAATTCTTATTAATAATCTTAAAATAACACAGAAGTATATAGATATCTGCAAACCTTGAGCACACTTGCTGAAAGAATTAAAGAGGTCCATGATTATGATCCCCATATGTGATATGAGAGACCAATGTACTTCACCATCAAAAGGATACATACCAACTTTATCTCTAATGACACAGAATGCTAGAAGAAAATTAAACACTGCCTTTAAAGTTACATGGGAAAATAATTCTGAACATGAAATTTCATACACAGGCAAACATAATCAATTGAAAAAAAATTTCAGATTAGCTTTCAAATTTCCTTAACATATGCAGTTTCTGATAGAGAAAATATTTTTTAAAAGAGATAATTTCAACAAAACAAAAAATGATAGCAACAAAAAATGAAAAACTATCTTGAATTTTAAGACAGGTTGACAGTAATACAAGAAGGCAGTGTAGAAAGGCTCCATTTACTATGCTCAGACTTAGACTGGAGCACTGTTTGAATCTACAACCTGGGCAACCTCAACACCTTATGCCTTTCCCAGCCCCCTTTGCCTACAGTCACTCTGAGAAGTGAGGGAATATTCCATCTTATCTGTTCCCTACGTGTGCACAGAGGTACAAACCAAGGGGCAATGGCTCATGAGCAGGAAATTGATATTAAGCAGCCCAGTTGCTAGAACTGAAGGTATTTTTAGACATATTTATGGAGTCATGCCCCTCCTTCACAAGATGGTGGAGTAGAAGGACATGCATTCATCTTCTCCTGTGAGAACACAAAATCAAACCAGCAAGGAGGGTAGAACTGTTTAGTTAAATATGTCTTATTTTAACTCACATGCTTATTTTTTTCCTGGAGAAGGTGTCACTTTAAAAACACGGTTTATTGGCCAATAGAATATTAGCACTTTTCCATACAAATTGAGAAATTATTTGTTCTAATTCTTTGAAGAAGACCTCTGGTAGCTTGATAGGAATTGCATTGAATCTATAGATTGCTTTAGGTAGTATACTCATTTTCACTATATTGATTCTTCCAATCCACGAACACGGCATATTTCTCCATCTGTTTGTGTCCTCCTTGATTGCTTTCATCAGTGTTCTATAGTTTTCTATATACAAGTCTTTTGATTCTTTAGGTAGAAATACTCCTAGGTATTTTATTCTTTTTGTTTCGATGGTGAATGGAATTGTTTCCTTAATTTCTCTTTCTGATTTCTCACTGTTAGTGTATAGGAATGCCAGGGATTTCTGTGTGTTGATTTTATATCCTGAAACTTTGCTATATTCACTGATTAGCTCTAGTAATTTTCTCGTAGAGTCTTTAGGGTTTTCAATATAGAGGATCATGTCATCTGCAAATAGAGAGAGTTTTACTTCTTCTTTTCCAATCTGGATTCCTTTGATTTCTTTATCTGCTCTGATTGCTGTGGCCAAAACTTCCAAAATATAAGAAAGCTGTGGTACATATACACAATGGAATATTACTCAGCATTAAAAAAAAATTCATTTGAAGCAATTCTACTCAGATGGACGAAACTGGAGCCCATTATCCAGAGTGAAGTAAGCCAGAAGCAAAAACAACAATACAGTATATTAACACATATATATGGAATTTAGAAAGACAGTAACGAGAACCCAACATGGGAGACAACAAAAGGAACGCAGATGTATAGAATAGACTCGTGGACTTTATGGATGAGGGTAAGGGTGGGATGATATGGGAGAAGGGCATTGAAGCATGTTAATTGTCATGTGTCTAATCAATCGCCAGCCCAGGATTGATGCTCGGGACTGGTGCAGCGAGATTTCCCTGGGGGGAGGGAGGAGGGAGGGGGGATCCGGAGGGGAAG
Source organism: Antilocapra americana (assembly GCA_007570785.1). NCBI lineage: Eukaryota > Metazoa > Chordata > Mammalia > Artiodactyla > Antilocapridae > Antilocapra > Antilocapra americana. The sequence continues at coordinate 184,859 of ML664161.1, read as the reverse complement.
CATATGTAAACCCATGGTGATATCATGACAATGTATGGCAAAAACAATAATAAAAAAAAAAAAGAATATTAGCACTTTTTAAAACCTATATAAAAACAGACACATTTTCAGTAATCTCTGTTGCCATCTTATTAACTAATTGCTGTATATGAGGCTATCCTGAAGTCAGATTACTAGGTGGGACAAAGACCAAATAATAATTTCTGTACATTTTCAACATGTGGGAAATGAAATTTCTTAATATCATCACATTTTAAACAACACTAAATCATTTAAAAAGAAAGGTATTTTTTTAATCAAATGCAATGCAAACTTGTCTCTTTAATTTTTTTGAAATTTAAATAAACTTTTCTTTTTTATACCACAAGAACAATCTAAATACAGAATTAAGTTCAATATGCTTAAAGTGAATAGAACACATTCATTTTGTTATGGAAAAATTAATTTCCCATGGTATGAAATAAAGAAAGAATCAAGCATAAAACTATAACTATAAAACTCTAGCATTTTGATCACTCATTTTCTAAAATTGTTTTAATTCCTCCAATAACTTTACATCCCAAATTGTTCTTTTAGATGCCATTTATAAAACACAAAATTTTGAAATAGAAAAAATAGAATAGTATTTGAAATGTAACCAAAAATCCAAAAAAGTATTTACTAAAAATACATTCATTTCATAGATGGATCACTATGAAGAACATTTTGAAGTTCTCTGAGAATAATAAATTCCTTTAAATGTTAAATATTTGTATTATTTAAATAAAAGAGGAATTAATAGAAGCTGTGACATTTAAACACATGTTAGAAAAATACTAATATATCTAATAATATATCTAACTATAAAAATATGCTTAACTTATGACTTGATGTAAACAAAATTTGGTGGAGATAAGTCACAAAAGAATATTCAGAGTTCTGAGTTGGATAAAAGAAAGGTGATGTCCATGCTTAAACTTTTATGTACTATAATATTCCAAGATTTTTTGTGTTTTTTTGGTTAGTTTGATTTGACTAAAAATATAAATCCTTTTTCCTTCAACCTAATTCTTAACCTCCCTTCCTGAATACTGGAGCAAACTGCTCCCTTCCTGCAGTCCCACCTCTAGACCTTAGGATGAATCTAAGCATATAATCACCATGAAGCCCATATTCTATGACTCAGTACTCTATCATATATAAATCTGTGCACCATTTTGAGACACACGTCCTGCATGTTCTTTGGACCAAATGCTTTACACATCCTTGATGCAATTATTTAGTCAATTACTTTGTAAATGGCCTGTTAAACTGTCTATGGTCCCCATTCCTAGGAGTTGGCCTTGTTCTCATCGGTTCCTCTTTAATGGATTAGAACCCTCTTCTGAAGTATTTCTCTTGGGTTTAATACTTCTTTACACCAACAAGCCTCTATAACACAAATTGTTTGTCTCCTGATTTCCAAATATTGCACCTTGTAGAGTTCTAGTCTGTTGATAAATTGGCTACTGGAACACACTATGAAATCATCTTATACCACATATGCCACTACTTACTTGTGCTACAGTCTGTTTTTGTCATTTCCCATAGACATAAGTCTTATTTGACTAACTAGATTCTAAGGCAGGGAGCTGCTTTTTTCTTTTTTCTGAAAGCCAAGATAATTTATAATGCCTGAACTCTAAACCACATCAACTTGAGTTTTATTCTGCAGAAAGTAATTGAACAAAGTCTATTTAAGTCTCAAGATATGCTGATCCCTGACTATGCATATACATGCATTCAGACATTCACGGAACACAAAAACAACCGCTTCTGTTAAAATGGCTTTTTCAAATATCATAGAGAGCATTTCTTATAGAGGATTATGAGTTTTAGAGTTTATACTGTGAGCTTGTCACACAAGTAAAAAGCACTCATATGGGCATATACTTTGTAGTATTACTCTTTCTAGTGAAATTTTGCTTGCAGTACAAAAATAAATTGGATGGTTTTAAAGATAATGAACCTGGGCCAAACAGCAGTGAAATAAAAAAGCACAAACTAAGGAAAATCCTTTCTTCTTACTATACTATTCTGCTGGTTTTTAATTGCATTCTCCTATCAGGTAATAGGGAAGCAGCATATCTGGTAAACAGAACCCATGATAGGTATTTCAAAAGGAATTTAATACAGAGAATTGATTACACAGATTCTAGAAGCAGAGAGAAGCAAGAGAGTAAGTGGAGGAATCTGAGACTTAACAATAGAAGGAAACAGATAAAATCACCAGAGATGGAGAAGTAAGAGATGGTGAAAGGTTCTCACCCTTTTGCATGAGGCATGTGGACTAATGTTTGGACACCATGTAGAACTGCTGTGAGGCTGCTGCATAGTCCCCTAGGGAGTCAGGCACTGCCTGGATGCTTCTCAAGCCATTAAGATGATCACTGCAGTCCTGACTAGCTGGACTGGTGCTAGAGCAGCAGAAAGAAACCGGATTCTGGAACAATAAAACAATCTCTTCTTCTCCCTGCCACCACTCAGTCATTTGTCACTGCCTCCATGGTCAGATTCTCCATTGCTCAAACTACCACACAATTGCACTCATCTCACATGCTAGTAAAGTAATGCTCAAAATTCTCCAAGCCAGGCTTCAGCAATACATGAAATTTCAGATGTTTAAGCTGGCTTTAGAAGAGGCAGAGGAACCAGAGATCAGATAGCCAACATCTGCTGGATTATTGAAAAAGCAAGAGAGTTCCAGAAAAACATATATTTTTGCCTTATTGTCTATGCCAAAGACTTTGACTGTGTGGATCATAATAAACTGTGGAAAATTTTGAGAGATAGGAATAACAGACCACCTGACTGGTCTCTTGGGAAACATATATGCAGGTCAGGAAGCAACAGTTAGAACTGGACATGGAACAATAGACTGGTTCCAAATAGGAAAAGGAGTACGTCAAGGCTGTATATTGTAGCCCTGCTTATTGAACTTCTATGCAGAGTACACCATCAAAAATACTGGGCTGGAGGAAGCACAAGCTGGAATCAAGATTTCTGGGAGAAATATCCATAACCGTAGATATGCAGATGACACCACTCTTATAGCAGAAATGAAGAAGAACTAAAGAGCCTCTTGATGAAAGTGAAAGAGGAGAGTGAAAAAGTTGGCTTAAAGCTCAACATTCATAAAACTAAGATCATGGCATCTGGTCCTATCACTGCACAGCAAATAGATGGAGAAACAGTGGAAACAGTGGCTGACTTTATTTTTTGGGTCTCCAAAATCACTGCAGATGGTGATTGTAACCATGAAATTAAAAGAAACTTATTCCTTGGAAGAAAAGTTATGACCAAACTAGACAGCATATTAAAAAGCCGAGACATTACTTTGCCAACAAAGGTCCATCTAGTCAAGGCTATGGTTTTTCCAGTAGTCAAGTATGGATGTCAGAGTTGGATTATAAATAAAGATGAACACTGAAGAATTGATGCTTTTGAACTGTGGTGTTGGAGAAGATTCTTGAGAGTCCCTTGGACTGCAAGGAGATCCATCCAGTCCATCCTAAAGGAGATCAGTCCTGGGCGTTCATTGGAAGGACTGATGATGAAACTGAAATTCCAATACTTTGGCCACCTCATGCAAAGTGCTGACTCATTTGAAAAGATCCTGATGCTGGGAAAGATTGAGGGCAGGAGGATAAAAGGATGACAGAGGATGATATGGTTGGATGCCATCACCGACTCAATGGACATGAGTTTGGGTAAACTCCATGGTGATGGACAGGTAGGCCTGGCATGCTGCAGTTCATGTGGTTGCAAAGAGTCAGACACGACTGAGTGACTGAACTGAACTGAACTGAACCATGGTCAGATTCTAAGGAAAGTTCACTTAAAAGGGAGCCTAGAGAATTGTTTTTTCAAATTCTCAGGTGCCATATCTGCAGATCCAAACAGGTGATAGAAAGGCTGAGAGACTGTATGTAAAAACTGATATGCAGCCAATATGTATAGAAAATGTGTAAGTAATGGATGCATGTGTGCATGCTAAGTAGCTTCAGTCCTGTCTGACTCTTTATGACCCTTTGGACCATAGCCCACCAGGCTCCTCTGTCCATGGGATCTCCAGGCAAGAATACCTGAATGGGTTGCTGCACCCTCTTCTAAGGAGTCTTCCCAACCAATGGGTTGAACCTGCATCTCTTACATCTACCTGCATTGGCAGGCGGGTTCTTTACCACTGGTGCTATTTGGTAATCCCAAATGATGGATATATACACCTTAAAAAACATGATCTCAGTCTCTATGAGACTGTGAGACATGAAAGTTCAAATTCTATATCTTGGAGGATAGGAATTTTCATCATGTGGTTCTTACCTATTTCTTCATAATATACGTTATTATAATAAACTTGGCAAGACCAAATTTTCTTTATGTCTAAGTGTAGCTCACAGATAAAATATTAAATATTACTCCAAAAAACTTAAAGTAGGCCAGTTGAAAGTAAAAAATTTAGAAATGAAAAAAGAATATTTGAAATTACCTCACAATGTCGTTTTTTTCTGTTTTAATTCAGGAAGTAAAATAAGTATTTTTTAACATATACTTCAAGAAAAATAAATTGAGCAGATATTGGGCCTAATTTAAAGCACAAATATATTTACATTTTTTCAAATGAAATTGTCTTGAAATTAATCTACATATTAGTAATTTTTAAAGCACTCCTCTAAGAAAATAAAATAAAAGATAACTTAAATATGTTATACACCCATTTCCACTAATTTAAAGGATCAAATGAATTGTTTATTTTTGCTGAGGAGTTGTTCAAATTATGAAGTGTCTCTTATCCCACTGCCTTCACAAGTCAGTGTGCTATTGCATTATTCATGCCAAACAACATTTCAACAGATTAGCAGTTTAAGTAAGAATAAAATGTATTTTTATAAATATTCCAAACAATCTGATTATACTGTTAGAAAAGACTTGTAAATGTTATTGGTTATGAGATTTTACTGCCATCTTCTGATGAAAGCACTTTACAAAAAAAGAGAAAAGTTTAGAGACTATTCAAAGGAAATGTTCTCAAATTTACTTGTGTTTGGGGACGGAATGTTGAAGGAACATATGGAAATAATTTATGTAATACATATAATTTCCTTACTGCTCCATTTTTTTCAAAGATGGTACTGCAATTTCCTCTTTGGCCATTTTTAAACTAGAGATTCAATATGCCATATGATGGGTTGGAATGTAAGTAATTGGGAATATTTAATGATGCTCCTTTTTAAATCAGTAAATTTAAATATTACAGCATAATAATTTAGTTGCAAAAGTTATCAGTAGGGTTTTAATATGGATGATTATTAAATACATTTAACATGAATACAAAGACCTTCATGTTTACCATCCTCTTTCTGAACCAAAGCACCAAACCTTCTCTTTTGGCTTTTTTAAAAATATATAAATTCTGAAGGAAAATTAATGAGGTATTATCACCCATTTGATAGATGATTAAATTGCAATACAGTGCTTGACAGTGCTTGGTTCTACCATGAGTTTGCAGTATAATTTTCACTAGTCACACTAGAGCCCTTAGTTAAAATCAATTCCATGTTTCCTAATGACCAGTTCTAGAGCATCCAGCCTGTACACTCTTGCATAAACTTCTGAGATGACAAAATGCTAGATTCCCCTCTTTTTTCTCAACATTTCCCCTTTAGTTCAGTTGCTCAGTCATGTCCGGCCCTTTGTGAACCCATAAATCGCAGCATGCCAGGCCTACCTGTCCATCACCAACTCCTGGAGTTTACCCAAACTCATGTCCATTGAGTCCGTGATGGCATCCAGCCATATCATCCTCTGTCATCCTCTTCTCCTGCCCCTAATCCTTCCCAGCATCAGGGTCTTTTCCAATGAGTAAACTCTTTGCTAGAAAACATTGGATAAATTGATGATGAACTTTTCAGCTCTTACACACAAGATCTCTGGCTGGTTTTGTGGCTGGATAATGCCAAAATTACGGAATAGAGCTTGATGGAAAGCTTACAAGAAATGTGAAAAATTCCTAATTTTAGGAACCTTTTCTTCTTTTGCAGCTTTACTGTTAGCCTTTTCCCCTAATCATGTTCTATAATCTCCCTAAGTCTCCCATACCAATATAATACTACTTTATGAAAGTACTTGATATGTTAATTTACTCTGAAATATGGATAAAGCTCATTTATATTTTTCCCAGGTATATTGTCATTTTAATAATTATGATATTTTAAATGCAGGCATGCATGCCTAGTTTCTTTCAACTCTTCTGCGATCCTTTGGGCTATAGCATGCCAGGCTCTTCTATCCCTTAGATTTCCCAAACAAGAATACTGGAGTGGGTTGCCATTCTCTTCTCCAGGGAATCTTCCAGATCAGGGATCCAACCTGCATCTCCTGCATTGGCAGTCAGATTCTTTACCACTGAGCCACTTGGGAGTGCCCCTAAGAATAGGAATTACCTGTCTGTCCCACTTATGCATATACAACACCAATTTTCTGAGACTTGAGAAAACAAAATGAGACCAATGGCAAGCAGATACTATATCTTTGTATAAATGATAATAAATGTGTCCTATAGACTTCCAGCAGAAAGCTCGTTTCTTTGGCTGAAGTACCTCTTAAAAGGGATCTGGGCTCAGTGAGTTGAGCTGGAGGTCACTGTACAATGTTAAAACTATCCAGTTATGTGCAGTGACTCTGATTAGTGCAGGACACTCAGAGCTCTCTTGGGTTTCTCAATTTAATTGCTGCCTAAGTTAGATCTTTATGGTATCTTTACCTACTACTTCCCTGCCCATCATAAAGTAAGTATATGTGAGAAACTGTCAATTATACTGTCCTAGACTCCTTCTGTGCTCACTCTGCAATCTTTCTGTTGGCAATCTTGTGATCTCTTTTACACCAATGTGTTTAATGCCTCAGATACTCCCACTGATATATTTCCTTCCTGGTTTGCACAGTACTCCAGCCTGAAATGTATCTATTACCTTTTTGAAAACTGCTCTTACAGGTTTCACATTCATCTCAAACCATAAGTACTCAAAACTCACCTTGTGATCTTCTTTCCTAGTCTATTTCTTCTACAATACTTCAAATTTCAATAAAGTATCCCATTACCCACCTAGAAAATTCAAAGTGATCTTTTTTTTTTTAATTGGAGTATGTATGCTGTGCCTAGTAGCTCTGTCATGTCTGATTCTTTGTGACCCCATGGACTGTAGTCCGCCAAACTCTGCTGATCATGAGAATTCTCTAGGCAAGATTACTGGAGAGGGTTGTCATAACTTCCCCTCTAGGGATATCTTCCCACCCAGGGATCTAGCCCAGGTCTCCCACATGGCACGTAGATTCTTTAGTGTCTGAGCTGCCAGGGAAGCATTTTTTTTAAAAAGGTCTCTCAGTCATTTCTGACTCTTTGCCACCCTGCCAGATTCTTGTAGCCTGCCAGGTTCCTCTTCCACGGAATTCTCCAGGCCAGAATTCTGGAGTGGGTAGCCTTTCCTTTCTCCAGGGTATCATCCCAACCCAGGGATCAAACAGAGATCTCCTGCACTGCAAGCAGATTCTTTACCCTCTGAGCCACCAGGGAAGCCCCAAAATACTGAAGTGGGTAGCCTATCCCTTCTCCAGCAGATCTTCTAGAGCCAGGAATGAAACCAGGGTCTCCTGCATTGCGGGTAGATTCTTAACCAGCTGACCTACCAGGGTATAATTGCTTTGAAATGTTGTATTGGTTTCTGCTATACAGCAAAGTGAATCAACTATATCTATACATATATTCCTTCTGTTTTAGATTTTCTTTCCATCTAGGTCACCAAAAAGCACTGAGTAGAGTTCGCTATACTATACAGCATGTTCTCATTAGTTATCTATTTTATGCCTAGTAGTGTATATATGTCAATCTCAATCTCCTAATCCACCCCACTCTCTCTTGGTGTCCATACTCTTTGTTCTTTCTGTCTGCGTCTCTATTTCCGCTTTGCAGATAGGGTCATCTGTACCATATTTCTAGATTCCACATATTGTTAGTCACTCAGTCATGTCCAGCTCTTTGCAACACCTTGGACCATAACCCAGCAAGTTACTCCACCCATGGAATTCTCCAGGCAAGAATACTGGAGTGGGTTGCCATTTCTGTCTCCAGGGTAGATTCCATATATATTTGTGTTAATATCCCATATTTGTTTTTCTGACTTGTTTCACTCTGTATGACACTTTGTAGGTCCATCTGAATCTCTGGAAATGGCACAATTTCATTTCTTTTTATGACTGAGCAGTACTCTATTGTACACCTTTGCTTCTTTATCTTCTCTCTCCCAAAACTGTACATTTGTTTTCATCTCTACTGCTACCATCTTCACTGTTGTCCTCGTTTCTCACCATAGCTATGAATTAAGTTGTCTGACTCCCAGGATGCTTCTGTCCATCTCCAGTCTCCCCTCCCTGCTTCTGTCAGAGACTCTTAAACACAGGGGACTGGTCACATCATTTCCCTGCTCAGAATCCTTCCAAGCTTTCCTACTGATTGGGTCATGCATGATTGCCTCCTGCCCATCACTCCTGAGTTGGGCACATCTCTCTCTCTCTTGCCCTTTACATTTTTACTGGATTTCCTGCATTTCCCTGAATACAGCACTGTCTCACCAAAGGACTTACCATTACAGAGTTTTCTTTGCTCAGAACAGCCTATCCCTGTACCTAATTAGTGCTGAGTTTGCTTCAGTTCTCAGCTGAAAAGGTACTCTTCTGATCCTGAAATTAAGTAGTTGCTCTCCTAACTCCTTACCCCTCAGTAATATAAAGTCTTTTGGAGCCTTGCTATCATTTCTTTTACCTTTAACATTTGAAATTACTTGATTACTGTGTCTACCTGGACAGACTAGAAAGCTCATGAGTACAAGGACCTTGTCTGGCACATTAATGACAACATCCTAACCATGTGATATTGTGTCTGAGGGAACAGAGACACTCAGTATGGTTGATTAACTATGACATTCATTTGCTCATTCTACATATATTCATTTTAAAACCACTATAAACAAGGTGATGTGCTATTACATTTATAAACCCAGTTTACCAAACATAAAGTATGGGTTGGAGTAAGTAAACTATGACAGGTAGGAACACATTTTCTATGATTATTTCATTCAGAATCATTTTCATGTGTTTATTTACAGCCCTATTTTGAATTTCCCATATTTTGTGATAATTTCATTTAAGAATATGTATCATAACCTATGGAAATTCTGTATTATTTCTGTGGTGGATATAATTAGAATACTCTCATAACAAGTTACTTTTGTGTTTACATTAATCTGGTTTACTAAGTTTAGATTTAACAATATCATTTAGTAATTGATATACATTTTACCAGTTTGCATTGAACTTTGAACTTTCTCCATTTCCTCATCTAAAATATCTGCTATGTTTTTTTTTTTCTCTACATTATCATGCTGGTTTTGCCATATGTTGACATGAATCCACCATGGGTATACATGTGTTCTCCTTCCACAACCCCCCTCCCACCTCCCTCCTGATTCCCTCTCTCTGGGTCATCCCGGTGCACCCTGTATCAAGCATCAAACCTGGGCTGGCGATTAATTTCACATATGATAATTTACATGTTTTAAGCCATTCTCCCATATCATCTCACCCTTGCCCTCTCCCACAGAATTCAAAAGACTGTTCTATACATCTGTGTCTCTTATGTTGTCTTGCAAACAGGGTTATCGTCACCATTTTTCTAAATTCCATATATATGCATTAGGATACTGTGTTGTTTTTCCTTCTGGCTTACTTCACTCTGGATAATAGGCTCCAGTTTCATCCACCTCAGTAGAACTGATTCAAATGTATTCTTTTTAATGGCTGAATAATATTCCATTGTGAATATGTACCACAGCTTTCTTATCCATTCGTCGGTTGATGGGCATCTAGGTTGCTTCATGTCCTGGCTATTGTAAACAATGTGGCAATGAACATTGGGGTACACATGGCTCTTTCAATTCTGGTTTCTTTGGTGTATATGCCCACCAGTAGGATTTTTGGGTCATATGGCAGTTCTCTTTGCAGTTTTTAAAGGAATCTCCACACTGTTCTCCATAGTGGCTGTACTACTTTGCATTCCCACCAACAGTGTAAGAGGGTTCCCTTTTCTCCACATCCTCTCCAGCATTTATTGCTTGTAGACTTTTGGATGGCAGCCATTCTGACTGGTGTAAAGTGGTACCTCATTGTGGTTTTGATTTGCATTTCTCTGATAATGAGTGATGTTGAGCATCTTTTCATGTGTTTGTTAGCCATTTTTATGTCTTCTTTGGAGAAATGTCTGTGAAGTTCTTTGGCCCACTTTTTTATTGGGTCATTTATTTTTCTGGAATTGAGCTGCAGGAGTTGCTTGTATATTTTTGAGATTAATTGTTTGTCCATTGCTTCGTTTGCTATTATTTTCTCCCATTCTGAAGGCTGCCTTTTTACCTTGTTTTTAGTTTCCTTTGTTGTGCAGAAGCTTTTAATTTTAATTACGTCCCATTTGTTTATTCGTGCTTTTATTTCCAATATTCTGGGAGGTGGGTCATAGAGGATCCTGCTTTGGTTTATGTCGGAGAGTGTTTTGCCTATGTTATCCTCTAGGAGTTTCATAGTTTCTGGTCTTATGCTTAGATCTTTGATCCATTTTGAGTTTATTTTTGTGTGTAGTGTTAGAAAGTGTTCTAGTTTCATTCTTTTACAAGTGGCTGTCCAGTTTTCCCAGCACCACTTGTTAAAGAGATCGTCTTTTCTTCATTGTATATTCTTGCCTCCTTTGTCAAAGATAAGGTGTCCATAGGTGTGTGGATTTATCTCTTGGCTTTCTATTTTGTTCCATTGATCTATATTTCTGTCTTTGTGCCAGTACCATTCTGTCTTGATGATTGTGGCTTTGTAGTCTAGCCTAAAGTCAGGCAGGTTGATTCCTCCAGTTCCATTCTTCTTTCTCAAGATTGCCATGTTTTAAATACTTTCCAAAGACTGTGAATGTCCAATTTATTTAATGCAAGAAATTTCTTTTTAACTCGTAGTTAAAACTTTTAAAAAGGTGCTGGTATTAATAGCTGTGACACTGATAAAATGAATCATGTTCTCCACAAAATACGTTCTGACTAATCCTTCTCATCTTTTCTCCTATGCTGAAAATATTTAGCTTCATCACTGAGTTCATATTTTCAGTTTTCATTTTTTTCTATAGATATTTCCCAATTTATATATGGAATGTAAAAAATTAACTATATCTGCTGTTATTAATAAAAATTATAATCAAATTAATTAGTGTGAAAATTTTTTTTAAAAATTAAGTAGTTTGTATGGTTTTATGAGAATGAATGTCTTTTTACTAATTAAAATGTTTGGCTGCTTATATCAATTTATAACCAGATCTCATTACACACACAGGATGCACGGTATCTTTTAAATTAAGAAAACTCTCGATAGTGCAAATCAGCGAACCATCCACTTATCAGTAATGAGCTTCAGAAAATTAGACTAAAATTCAGATAGAAATGGCAGGATATCCATAACATTCTATGATTATAGCTGAAATATGTTTCTTTGGGAAAATCTATTACCAGCAGATTAATTTTTTTAAATGTTTACTTATTATAATATGTGCTTGTTCAAATATTTGAAAATGAGGTTCAGTCCTCAACAGATAATAAACATGCAAATCAGTCACATCTTGTAACGTAGCCAATTGCACTGTTTATTAAGAACCAAAAGCCTTAACATAGCAGTGTTCAGAGAGGATAGTTACAGACAAAGTTTTAAATACATCAACATGAACACAAAGATGCTCATATTTATATGTATATATTTCTTATTTGTATCTAATGAGCTTATTATGATGTTATTCTGGGGAAGTACACAAGGCAAAGCTTCTAAGGTCTAAGCCTTGTTATAGCTAAAATCAAAAGCAAAAGGACATCAGCCTTGAATCCTTGAGCAGACAAAAACAGTTTAGTCATGCAAACAAAACTTAAATTTAGCTTATTTTGTAAGGCTAACTTAACCTGTGTCATTCCTTGTGTATGTGTCTGAAAATCATAAACAAACCTAAACTGTTTCCCAAGGTTGATATGATGGAACCACTGACCAATTCCCTATCATTTAATAAAATTTTTACATAATAAAACCAAACCAATCACTGTGATGAATAAACAGTCACTGCTTTGTCATCATACAAGTGGGTTTATAACAATATACTTCAGAGCCTCACTCAGTGTTTTGGTTGAGTGCTCCCAGTTTGCAAAGCATCTTTGTGGTGTGTCCACAATGAACTTTTATCAGTTAGTAATTTAGTGAACCATGGGTTTTACTTGTATTATTTCTGAACTCTTGATATTACCAAAAAAATATGTTATTTTGGAGCACTCATATTTACTGTTATCAGCAGAATATTGAATCCTAACTCAGCTCTTGATGGTTATTTAAATTTTTTCCTACTAGGCTTTAAGTTCTCTATGGACAAAACCAGTGCATTATTTATCTCAGTACTTCTAAATGTCCTAGCCAAGTTCATGGCATACTGTGGGTAACACACAGGTGGTATGCTGAATAATCCTGATACTCTAAATGTGATTTCTGGGGCAGCAGCAGTAGCGTCTGGGAGCTCATCATAGAAAATGTAGACTCTCAGACCTCAGTCCAGCCCAGGTAAATTGGAATCTGAGTTTTAACAAGATCCCCAATTATTCAAATCACATTTAACTTCAAGCAACACTGGTGTGAAAGACAATGTATAATTTGAAGATAGGGATTTGAAAATCAGCTTTGTCACTTATGGTCTCTATAGCCCTGAAAAGTCCTTAAATATCTTTGAATCTTACTTGATATCTGAAAAATGGGATTAAATCAACTACTTTGACAAATTTCTCAATTATTGTAACATATAACATTTTATGAAAATCTGAATATTTGTAAAAGATTTTATAGTCTTTGTCAGGATAGTGCATTAATTTATATTATAAATTCCTAAGGAAATCAGCCATTGGTCATATGTGTTGCATACATTTCAGAAGCTTTCACTTATTCTGACACTTTTTAACTTCATAAAATTTTAATGTTTATATAGTCCAATATGTTGTTTTTGGCTTTATGATGATTATTTAGAAAAACTTTTCTTACTCAAATATTATAAACACATTCTCTTTTTTCATACTAAGTTCATATTTTGATTTATTTTGACTATTTTTGAGATAAAATACAGAACAATGCACAAAGCATAGGTTTCCAATCCCATGAATTATTCCAAACTGAACTTGTGCAACCATGATTTAGAACAGGAAATAGATTCTTCCAGTATCCGAGAACACCATCCCCTAATTATGCTCCTTTCCAATCACTATCCTGTCCTTCCATTCCAGTGGTGACCACTGTACTGAGCTCTAAACCATAGATTAGTTTTGCCTGTTTTCAAACCTTATCCAAATAAAACCAAACATGTATTCTATTGTATCGTTTTTTTTTAATGTAACAAGTTGAGAAATTCATCTTGCTGCCTGAAGCAACAGTTCATGCATCTATCTTATTCTAAAGTATTTTATCTTACAGATAAACTGTTCTGTTTTGGTTATTTCAATTTAGAACTATCACAATGCTGGTATGTATACTCATGTATATGCATTTTGGTACAAATGTGCTTCAGTAATTTTTTGTTTGTTTCTTTTGTTTTTGTCTTTTAATGGACGCTATGCTTGCCCTACTGGACATTTCTTTTGGGTATCACTTAAGAGTAAAATGTAATTTGTTTCACAAGGAGTATATATGTTAGTTTGTACACAAAGTGGTTTTACATTACACCAGCAGTACTGGAGAGTTTCACTTGCTTTACAGCTTCTCCACAACTTGGTATTGCCTAAGGGTTCTTTAATGAATGAATAAGTGACCCTCCATTGTTTATATAGGTATATTACAAATACCATATGACTAACTCCATCTTGACTTTTCATTCTCAAATATTGTCTATTGATAAACAAAAGTTCTTATTAATATTTTATTAGTTCTTTCCTTATTGATAAGGTTTTCTGGGGGTGGATATCCTATTTAGGAATTTCCTAATTAGGTATCAGGAAGATATTGTCCTTTTATGTTTCAAAAGCTGTGTGTCTTTTACATTTAAATTCATAGTTCACCCAGAACTGATTTTTATATAGGGTTGATATAGCTTAAATTCATAATATATTTTAAAATATGTATATCAAGGGGACTCAATCTTATTTTTCAAAGGTGTGCTATTTCCTCACTAATCTATTGTGTCATTTTAGTCACCATTCAAATGTCTATACATGAATGTTTATGAATTCTTTTCCATTCCACTGATCCATCAGATAATCTTTGTGCCAGTACCACATATTCATTTAATTACTATAGCTTTATAACAAAACTTGTTTCCTGACAAATTAAATCTTCCTTACTCACACTTCAAGAGCCTTGGCTCTCTTGAGATTCAAATTATATTCGTATTAGAAGTTTTCATCTCCTCCTTTGTGACTTTTAAACCCTTTTCTTTATTTCTTGCTTATATTCATATCTTTATTTATCGTGATCCATGCTGCTATTTTTTTCCTGTCCTATTTTCCAGTTTAATAATTCTGCTTTAAATTTTGTCTAATCTGTTATTGTGCTTAGTTGTTTAGTCAAGTCTTTTTGTGGACCCCATGGTCTGTAGCCTGCCCAACTCCTCTGTCCATGGGATTTCCCAGACAAGAGTACCAGAGCGTGTTGCCATTTCCTACTCCAAGGGATCTTCCTAATCCAGGGATCAAGCCCTCTTCTCTTGTGTCTCCTGCACTGGCAGGTGAATTCTTTACCACTGTACTACCTGGGAAGCCAATCTGTTATTAAATCCATACATTTAAATTTTAATATCCAGGATTGCATTTTCAATTCTAGAATTTCCTTTTTCTTTTTGTTTCCAATTTTGTGCTGAAATCACCAATTTTATTTTCTAGTCCCCGATAACCATTCAGCCTAATTATTTAAAGGAATGGTTTGGAGTGACAACAACAACATGGAGGTATAAGACATCTCTTCTTATCCATCCCCCTTTTAATCAACAAATCAGATATCCATACTCAAACACGAATCCTTTTGTGAGGGTTTTTGGAATCTGTATCTTGCTCCAAGGGACTCAGAGTGAATCTCATCTACCAATGCAGCAGTTAAGAGTTTGACAAATTTCCATGGGACTATAAAACTAGTGAAGCCAGCAAGACAGCCTAGAACCAACTGTTGTCAGGCAAGCATCAGATGAGCACAGCATCAGGTAGGTAATCATCCATGAGAGAATCTGCAGAAGCCCAGTCCTCCTGAAGGAAGGCTCTCATATACCACTGAGGGAAAAAGACAACAAGAAAGGCACAGGAAGTAAGAAGAAAGATGGTTGAAGCAGGAGTTAAGAAAACCTCTCCCATACTGTCCCACTCTCGAGGAGGCGCTGATTTATCTATTTTCTCCTGCGAGCCAAAAAGATGGCATTGAGGGAGGACATGACTACTCCACCTGGGTAGGAGGTGGCTGGGGAAACCTATTTCTATCCACCGGTACCTGAAGTACTAAGGTGGGAACTCTAAAACTTGAGGAAGAAAGACCTAAGATAAGGGACAGGAGAGAATTTCAAACAGCTCTGAAGACATTGTGTTCAATAGAAAGTCTACCCATGATCCCTGGGAGTGCCACCCCTGGGGAATTCCTTACTAGATCTTCAAGTATGGCCACCCACTGAGCGCTAGAGTCACATCTCCCCCACTCAGCTAATACCGGGCTCCTTATGCATAGAATGCATGCTCAGAAAGACAATAATCTGTAGGCAGGGAGAAACCATAAACTTGTCCTGTAGCATCACCTTCTACCAAAAATAAAAAATAAAAAAGCGAGGTTTCTAATAGCTAGCCTGGTGAACTTTACAAACTAGAGGAGGCATAAAATCTAAATTATGGCAGTGTCTGCTATTTAATGCAAAAGCAGAAGTGTATAACTAAAAACAAAATGAAAAATCAAGGATATCACACAAAGAAAATGATAATTCTGCAACAGTCAAGCTCAAAGGCATGGAATATAGTGATCTGACTGAAAAAGAAATCAAAATTGCTG
The DNA here is from genome assembly GCA_007570785.1 of Antilocapra americana. Taxonomy (NCBI): domain Eukaryota; kingdom Metazoa; phylum Chordata; class Mammalia; order Artiodactyla; family Antilocapridae; genus Antilocapra; species Antilocapra americana. The sequence continues at coordinate 168,731 of ML664161.1, read as the reverse complement.
TTAGGAAGAAATGCAACGAACTACCAAAAAAGAAAGAAAGAAAGAAAAGAAAAACCTCAGAAAAACAATTTAATGAAATCAAGAATGAAATTTATGAAGATAAGGATATATTTACCAAAGAAATTCAATATATTTACCAGGAGATTTAATTTAAATTTAAATTAAAACTTAAACCAGAAATTCCAAAAGTGAAGAATTTAAGAAATGAGAGGAAGAATTCAAAAGAAAGCAAATGAATCAAGGCAGACCTGATAGAGGAGAGTACAAATGACTAGAGGACAGGAATATAGAAATAACAGAAGAGAGGGAATTAAGATTTACAAAAAGTGAAGAAAGCCTATAAGAACTATTGGATACTATCAAAAAGAATTAGTGGATTTTTGCATCTATGTTCATCAGTGATATTGGCCTGTAGTTTTCTTCTTTGTGTGTTGTTTTTGTCTGGTTTTGGTATCAGGGTGATGGTGGCATTGTAGAATGAGTTGGGAAGTATTTCTTCCTCTGAAATTTTTTGAAAGAGTTTTAGAAAAATACACATTAGCTCTTCTCTAAATGTTTTTTGGAAATCTGCCATGAGGCCGTCTGGTCCTGGGCTTTTGTTTTTTGGGAGATTTTTGATCACAGCTTCAATTTCAGTGCTTGTAATCAGGTTGTTCATAATTTCTATCTCTTCCTGGTTCAGTCTTGGAAGATTGAACTTTTCTAAGGGTCTGTCCATTTCTTACAGGTTATCCATTTTATTGTATAGTTGTTCATAATAGTATCTTATAATCCTTTGTAATTCTACATTGTCTGTTGTAACCTCTCCTTTTTCATTTCTAATTTTTTTAATTTGATTCTTCTCTTTTTTTCTTCATGAGTCTGGCTAAAGTTTTGCCAATTTTTATTTAATCTTCTCAAAGAACCAGCTTTTAGTTTTATTAATTTTTACTATTGCTTCTTTCATTTCGACATAAACAGATGGAAAGATATTCCATGTTCTTTGGTAGGAAGAGTCAATATTGTGAAAATGAATATACTACCAAATGCAGTCTACAGATTCAGTGCAATCCCTATCACAGAAATAAAGCATTTTTACAGAACTAGAACAAATGTTTCACAAACACAAAAGACCCCAGGTAGCCAAAGCAGTCTTGAGAAAGAAGAATGGAGCTGGAGAAATCAACCTTCCTGACTTCAGATTATATTACAAAGCTACAGTCATCAAGACAGCATATTACTGGCACAAAAACAGAAATATAGACCAATGGAGCAAGACAGAAAGCCCATAAATAAACCCATGCACCTATGGGTACCTTATTTCTGACAAAGGAGGCAAGAATATACAATGGGGCAATGACAGCCTCTTCAATAAATGGTGCTGGGAAAACTGGACAGCTACCTGTAAAAGAATGAAATTAAAACACTTCCTAACACCATACACAAAGATAAACTCAACATGGATCAAAGACCTAAATATAGGACCAGAAACTATAAAACTCTTAGAGGAAACATAGGTAGAACACTCGATGACATAAATGAAGGAAAGCAAGATCCTCTATGACCCATCTCCTAGAGTAATGGAAATAAAAACAAAAGTGAACAAGCAGAACTTGATTAAACTTAAAAATTTTTGCACAGCAAAGGTAACTATAAGCAAGATGAAAAGACAACCCTTGGAATGGGAGAAAATAATTGCAAATGAAACAAATGACAAAGGATTAATTTCCAAAATATACAAGCAGCTCATACAACTCAATATCAAGAAAACAAGCAACCCAATCAAAGAGTGGGAAAAAGACCTAAGCATACATTTCTCCAAAGAGGACATACAGGTGACCAACAAACACATGAAAAGAGGATCAACATCACTCATTATTAGAGAAATGCAAATCAAAACTCCAATGAGATATCACCTCACACAAGTCAAAATGGCCATTATCAAAAAGTCTACAAACAGTAAATGCTGGAAAGGGTGTGGAGAAAAGGGAACACTCTTGCACTGTTAGTGGGAATGTAAACTGATACAGCCACTATGGAAGATGGTATGCAGAGTCCTTAAAAAACTAGGAATCAAACCACTCTATGATCCATCAATCCCACTTCTAGGCATATACCCTGAGGAAACAAGAGTTGACAAAGACACATGTATCCCACTGTTTATTTCAGCACTATGTACAATAGCTAGAACATGGAAACAAGCTAGATGCCTATCGACAGATGAATGGATAAAGAAGTTGTGGTACATATACACAATAGAATATTACTCAGCCATAAAGAGGAACACATTTGAGTCAGTTCTGATGAAGTGGGTTAACCTAGAACCTATTATACAGAGTGAAGTGAATCTGAAAGAGAAAGATAAATACCATTTTCTAATGCACATATATAGAATCAAAAAAATGGTAGTGAAGAATTTATTTATAGGGCAGCAATAGAGAAACAGACATAGAAAACAGACTTATGGACATGGAGAGAGGGGAGGAGAGGGTGAGATGTATGTAAAGAGTAACACAAAAACTTAAAACACCATGTGTAAAATACATAGCCAATGGGAATTTGCTGTATGGCTCAGGAAACTCAAACAGGGGTTCTATATCAACCTAGAGAGGTGGGATGGGGAGGGAGATAGGAGGGAGGATCAAAAGGGAGGGGATATATGTATACCTATGGCTGATTCGTATTGAGGTTTGACAGAAAACAACAAAATTCTGTAGATCAATTATCCTTCAATAAAAAATAAATAAATAAAAGAATTAGTGGAAACTATCAAAAAGGCAAATACAGGATAAATGGGATTTCAAAAGGGGGAAGATGATGGCAGGTTATTTAAAGAATTAAGAGCTGAGAACTTCCTAAACTTGGGTAAAAATTTGGATATACAAGTCCACTAGCTGGTGGGAATGTAAATCGATACAGCACTATAGCAAACAGTATGGAAATTTCTTTGTAAATTAAAATTGAGCTAATATATTAGCCTATCATCCCACTGGTGGACATATATCCAAAGAAAACCATAGTTAGAAATGATACATGCATCCCAATGTTTATTGCAACCTATTTACAATAGCCAGGCATGGAAACAACCTAAATGTCCATGACAGAAGAATGGATAAAGAATACGTGGTACATAAGTACAATATGCTATCACTCATTCATTAAAACTAAAGAAATAATGGCATTTGGAGCAACATGGATGGACCTAGAGATTATCATACTGAGTGAAGTAAGTCAGACAGGGAAAGACAAATGTCATATGCTAACATTTATTTGTGGACCCTAAAAACAGAATACAAATAAACTTACTTATGAATAGAAACAGAGTCAAAGATGTAGGAAACAAACTCATTGTTTCCAGGAGAAGAGTAGGAAGGCAGATGGAGAAGGATAAATTGGGAGATTGGGATTGACAGACGCACACTACTATTCGTAAAGTGGATAACTAATAAGGACCTACTGTATAGCACAGGGAACTCTAGTCAATACTCTGTAATGACCTATATGGAAAAAGATCTAAAATTGGGTGGATATATGAATATGTATAACTGATACACTTTGCTGTACAGGAAAAACTAACACAACATTGTAAATCAGCTATACTCTAATAAAACAAAAACAAATCCACTAGCTCATATAATCCCCTGCTGTCTCAAGGGGATAATACCTTCTCCGAGTCACATTATAATGAAATTGTAAAAAAAAAAAAAAAAAAAATCAATGATAAAGAAAGAATTTGAAAGGAAGCCAAGGAAAAAATAATCTTACCTATAAAGGAAGCACCATCAATTAGGCTTACAGCTGACTTCTCAGTGAAAACTCTATGGGCCAGAAGAGAGTAGAATGACACTTTCAAAGTGTTGAAATGTGAAAACTGATAAAGGAAAGCTAAAGGATACTGATAAAATATCCAAGAATACTTTATCTGACAGTGTTATTTTTTGGATATGAAGATAAATAAAGGCTTTCCCAGACAAATACAAATGTAGGGAATTCACTACCACTAGACCTGCATTACAAGAAATGTTGAAAGGAGTTCTTCTAGATGAAATGAAAGACACTATTCAGCATTATGAAAGCATATTAAAGCATACAACATACTAACTTTATACCTCCAGGAATTAAAAAAGAACAAATTAAGTCCAAAGTTAGCAGAGATAAGAATAAGAAAGATAAAAGTGGAACAAATCCAATGGATACCAGAAAAAACATAGAAAAATCACCAGAACAATTTTTTTTATTTTTTCAAAAGCTGTTTTCTTAAAAAAAATAAATAAATAAGGTTGATAAACTTTTAACAAGGCTAAGAAATAAAAAAAGACTCAAAATCAGAAATTAGAAAGGAAAAAAAATGATATTCTAGAAATACACAGTATCATAAGAATAATATGAATAATTATATGCAAACAAATTAGATAACTTAAAAGAAATTAATAGTTTCCTAGAATCCTATAATCTAATGATACTGAATCAGGAAGAAATAGTAAGTCTAATAAAAGATCAATAATAAGGTAAGAAATTTAATCAATAATCGAAAACCTCCCAACAACAACAACAAAAAAACCTAGGGCCAGATGACTTCATGTGCAAATACTATCAAATATTTAAAGAAGAATTTATACCAATTCCTTCCAAACTTCCAAAAAACTGAAGAGGCAAGAATTCCAAACTCATTTTAAAGATCAGCATTTCCCTGATACCAAATACAGATAAGGACAACACAAGAAATCTATATACCAATATTCCTGATGAGCACAGATGAAAAAATTATCAACAAAATATTAGCAAACTGATTTCAATAACTTGATATATTACACCATGATCAAATGGGATTTTCCCCTGGGATATAAGGATGTTGAAATACATGTTAAGTTGTGAAGTCGTGTCCAGCTCTTGTGAACCCATGGACTGTAGCCCACCAGGCTCCTCTTTCTCTGAGATTCTCCAGGCAAGAATACTAGAGTGAGTCATGCTGCCCTCCTCCAGGGGCTCTTCCCAGTCCAGGAATTGAACCCCAGTCTCCTACATTGCAGGCAGATTCTTTCCCAACTGAGCTATAAGGGAAGCCCAAGCATATGCAAATCAACCAATGTTATACACCACACTAACATAATGAAAGATAAAAATCTTAAGCCTCTCAATATATCCAGAAAGGGAGTTTGAAAAAAAATAAGATATTCCCTAATGATTAAAAAAAATGTTGAATGTATTAAAAATAAACCTCAACATATTGGGAGATATATACAACAAACCCACAGCTAACATTACACTCAACAGAGAAAAATTGAAAGCTTTTCATTTAATATCAAGAAAGATACAAAAGTGCCTACTCTCATTATGCTTATTCAACATATTACTGAAAGTCTTGGCTAGATCAATCAAGGAAGACAAAAATAAAATAAAATGCATTCAAGTTGAGAAGGAAGAAGTAAAAATTTTGCTATTGCCGATAATATATATTAAAAAAACCCAGAGATACAACTAAAAAGCTGGATCTAATCAATGCATTCAGTAAACTTGAAGGATATAAAATCAACACATGAATTTAGTTGCATTTCTATATACTGACACTAAGGGGTAAGTATCCAAAATGTTAAAAATCTCATGCAATTCAATAACATAAACCAAACAATCCAATTTAAAAATGGGCTGTGGAACTAAATACGCCTTTTCCCAAAAATATTCAAATGACCACCAGGTACATGAGAAGGTGTTCAATATCAGGGAAATGAAAATCAAAATCACAATGAGGTATCTCATACCTGTAAGAATGGCTACCATCAAGGGGACAAAGGTAAACCAGTGTTGAAAAAGATATGGAGAAAACAGAAATGAAAAATATATATATATATATACATTTGAACTGTTGAATTGGAACATAGTTCAACCACTATGGACAATAGTATTGGTTATCTTTGTAACCACAATGCCAGTTGATTCTCCATTTAAGAATTTTGCATATCAGGAACAATAAAAAATTCAGTCTCTTTTCTTTTCTTATGATCACTCTCACTGCTATCACTGCCAACACTTGATTTTGGTTAGTTTCAGCATTAGTTCTCTTACTGTTTCCTCTAAAATACTGTTGCTGTTTAGTTGCTAAGTTGTGTTCAACTCTTGGGGCCCCATGGACTGCAGCCCTGCCAGGCTTCTTTGTCCATGGGATTTTCACAGGCAAGAATATTGGAGTGGGTTGCCTTTTCCTTCTCCAGGGGATCTTCCTGACTCAGGGATCAAACCTGGTTCTCTCACATTAGCAACAGATTCTTTACTGCTGAGCCATCAGGGGAAGCCTTTAAAATCTTAGGTACTCTTGAATATATTACATGATTGATCATATTTTGCACTATATTTTGGACTTCTGTTTTGAAATACAGGGAAATCAATATTATACAGCCTCCCATATACTCACTGGCTTTAGGATTGACTCATCAGACTGGTTCCAAATTGGGAAAGGAGCACATCAAGGCTGTATATTGTTACCAGGCTTATTTAACTCATATGGAGAGTATATCATGCAAAATGCCAGACTGGATGAAGCACAAGCTGGAATCAAGATTGACAGGAGAAATATCAATAACCTCAGATATGCAGATGACACCACCCTTATGGCAGAAAGTGAAGTGGAACTAAAAAGCCTCTTGCTGAAAGTGAAAGAGAAGAGTGAAAAAGTTGGCTTAAAGCTCAACATTCAGAAAACTAAGATCATGGCATCTGGTTCCATCACTTCATGGGAAATAGATGGGGAAACAGTGGCTGACTTTATTTTCTGGGGCTCCAAAATCACTACAGATGGTGATTACAGCCATGAAATTAAAAGATGCTTGCTCCTTGGAATAAAGGTTATGACCAACCTAGACAGCATATTAAAAAGCAGAGACATTACTTTGCCAACAAAGGTCCATCTAGTCAAAGCTATGATTTTTCCAGTAGTTTTGTATGGATGTGAGAGTTGGACTATAAAGAAAGCTGAACACCAAAGAACTGATGCTTTTGAACTGTGTTGGAGAAGACTCTTGAGAGCCCCTTGGACTGCAAGGAGACTCAACTAGCCCATCCTAAAGGAAATCAATCCTGAATATTCAATGGAAGGACTGAGGCTGAAGCTGAAACTCCAATACTTTGGTCACCTGATGCGAAGAACTGACTCACTGGAAAAGACCCTGATGCTGGGAAAGATGGAAAGTGGGAGGAGAACGGGATTACAGAGAATGAGATGAATGGATGGCATCACCAATTTGATGGACAGGAGTTTGAATAGGTATTGGTGATGGATAGAGAAGCTTGGTGTGCTGCAGTCCATGGGGTCTCAAAGAGTCAGACATGACTGAGTAACTGAATTGAACTGAACTGAATAGTTATTAGCTTAGTACTATCTTCATAGTTAACAACATAAAGTTCTGTTTGAAAAGCATATTTTTCACAAGTTTAATTCAACTAAATGGATTTAATATACATTGCCAGTATATCTCTATCACTACTAGTATAGTATAGATAGTGTAAACTCTATCACTACTACTGCTTTGTAAGTTGGTGCCAAATTTATCATTTGTAATATTCTTGAAAAAACTTCATAGGAGTTGTATTCCCTAAATTTTGACATTTGAAAATATTTTCTGTGGACTTAATTTTTAAAAGCAAGTTTAAAAAACTAAAAATTCCTAGAAAATAACTTTCCTGAGGATATTATAGATAAAACTATATTATTGTCTAGCATTAGATGTTGTGATATCATACTATGAACCAAAACAATATCTAATTATAGGTCACCTGATTTTGTTTAAGTGGTGATTATTCTTTGGATTTATATTGAATTCTCTCTTTATTTACAATCAACAATTTCATTAAGATGTTTCACAATGTCAGTGAATTGGTATCTATTTTTCCTAGACATAAAATAGGTTGTCAATACAAATATTCATATCTTTTTCTGGATAGTTTATAGACTATACCTTTGTTTATTTTATCTGTAATATCTTTTCAGGGGAAAAGTTGCCTCTATACTATGTCTCTTTTGTCTGTCTTACTTATGATGCATAATATAACTTCACAGGTGAAGATATAAATTAATTTTGTTCTCTGAGTAATGTCTACTATTATTATAACATTATAATAATATTATAATAAGAAGCTTTCTACTATATAATCAATTAAATTCATCAAGTTGATAGATCAGGGACACATTTCTTTTTCTTTATGTTATAATGGTATTTTACACAAATCTCACTTTACCTTTTTATATTTAAATATCCATAGAAATCACAAATAAAGGAAAACTAACTGTAATAATGAAATCTAATCAACTAAAAAAATAAACTTTCACATATGTGAATAATTACAAACTCTAGTTAGCATAATTAATAATAGTAAAGTGTATAATTACCCTATTCTATATTTATGTGATTGTTTTTTTAAAATCAGTCCATGACTTGTGGATTTTGCTATATAGAATCAGTCCTACCTGAATACTCTATGTACAAGAGCACTGAGACCTAGCTACCAATTAAATTCTTAGTTTCTTATCAGATTTCTTTCAATCACTTAATGTAAAATAAAGTTCAACAATTATAAGATGTAAAAAAGTTCTATACATAAAAAAGATTATTTATAATTACCAAAAACTTTCTCAATCACAACAGTTCATTCCCCCCCAAAATTTTAATTCTTATTAAAATAATTTATAAATGTCTATGCATATGTGTGTATACTCAGTCATGTCTGACTCTGTGATTTTATGGACTGTACCCACCAGGCTCCTCTGTCCTTGGAATTTTCCATGCAAGAATATTGGAGTGGGTTGCCATTTCCACACACTAATTACATGTTGAATGATCATAAGAAACAATTCAGTCTACAAAAATCTAAAATAAATATTTTTAATCTTGTTTCTGTAGTAAACTTAATTACTCTGAAAGAAAGTGAGATATGATTTATGATTCTTACTTAGAGGAAATTAAATATTTGTATCACCCTTCTTCATCCAAATTTTCTAAAGAGAAGTCTAAATCAGGGAACAGAGGTACAGACAGTCTTCACTTTGCTCTGTGATCATTAATATATTTAAACACTATAAGTTTTTTATATTTGGTTATAAGTACATAGGGAGATGAAAGCAATATAGTAACCCTAATACCCATTTAGCACACTGCAATTTAAAACATTAAAAACATTTAAAATTAGTTTCTTTTTTTATATAAAATAGTTATCAAGGACATTTTGAACAATGCTTGCTTTCTTCTTATCATACAGTTCACAATATAAGGAATGTATTTCCTCTAAGCCTTAAAGAATTTTTGTACTGCTTTCCAAAAGTTTGGATCAGTTTACACCATTTTATTCTTTGAGCTTTCAACTGTCATGACATACCCCCATTAGTTTCTTTAATGTGAAATTAATTGCAGATGGTCACTTCCCTAGGATATCTATATTCTTTTTATCACAATTACTTTTCTTATTTATGTCAACAAGTTCACCTTCATTAAATCCCTCTGGCTACAAATCCACTCTTTCTATTGGAAGTAGTGCCAACATATCCAAGGTAACCTATTTCTTGTACAACTTTATTCACACCCTATTTATATCTCACTTTCAGCATCATTACTTTTCTTTCCCTCTTCTTGTACCTCCCCCTCTTCCTCCTCACCTAATCCTTCTTCTGGTTGCATTTTTACCTTCATTGGCCAATTCTTTCTTCTTTATCCAGTTTTGTAAAATGTCAGGTAAGTTTACTGGGAACAAGGAAGATACACAAATGCATGTTTTGTTCTCTACATGTGAAAACTGAGTAATAGGTACACAGTGAATGAACACTAATCAGACTTTGAAATAAATAAAATGATCACCAATCAGGATGTACATTTGGTATTTATATAGAGATTTGTGGGCCAAAGTGCTAACAAAGAAATTTGGACTTTATGCAATGACTCATAGTTAAAATATACTAAAATATACTATGGTAAATGAAATTTAAACCATGCTTTTGGAGGACTGCTATTATTTAACTAATTTGTGAAAATTAAAAGTTGCACAATTCTGAACCATACAAAGTGAGAACTAGCTTCGTTTCATAGTGCTTACACAGTTCAATAGATAAATTAGGGAAATATGTTAATGTAACTTATCATTAAATAGTATACATCAACCATCAGCAATAGCATTTACTGAAGTTCAATATTTACAAGTCTTTTCTGCTAAGGAAAAAGAAAAACTAAACAAATTCAGAATAAAATAATTATCTTAAAATGGTAAATAAAATGGAATTCCCTGGTAGTCTGGTGGTTAAGAATCAGCCTGCCAATGCAAGGGACATAGCGTCAGTCTCTGGTCCGGGAAGATCCCACACACCAGGGGCCAACTAAGCCTGTGTGCCACAACAGAAGTCAATGTGCTCTAGGGCTTATGCTCCACAACAACAACAACAAAAACCACCACAAAGGGAAGCACTCAAACAGCAATGAAGAGCAGCTCCCACAATCTCTAGAGAAAGCCCATGTGAAGCAACAAAGACATAGCACAGCCAAAAACAGACAAATAAAAAAATAACTATGGTAAATAAAATATAAGTAGTGGTGGATTTATAGTTTATATGGAAAGGCAAAGAACCCAGATTATCTCATTTAGTATTAAAGGAGAAGAACAAAGTCACAGGACTGACATTACCTGTTTTTAAGATTTAGTATAAAGTTATAGTATTCAAGGTATTATGGTACAGGCAAAAGATCAGACAAACAGGTCAATGGAATGGAGCTCAGAAATATCAGTTCAGTTCAGTTCATTTCCGTCACTCACTCATGTCCGACTCTTTGCAACCCCATAAACCGCAGCACACCAGGCCTCTGCGTCCATCACCGGCTCCCAGAGTCCACCCAAATTTATGTCCATTGAGTCAGTGATGCCATCTAACCATCTCATCCTCTGTCGTCCCCTTCTCCTGCTGCCCTCAATCTTTCCCAGCATCAGAGTCTTTTCAAATGAGTCAGCTCTTTGCATCAGATGGCCAAAGTATTGGAGTTTCAGCTTCAACATCAGTCCTTCTAATCAACTGCGGTGTTGGAGAAGACTCTTGAGAGTCCCTTGGACTGCAAAGAGATACAACCAGTCCATCCTAAAGGAGATCAGTCCTGGTGTGCTGCGGTGGAGCCCAGAAAAATAGCCAGCCACTGTTTCCACTGTTTCCCCATTTATTTGCCATGAAAGAAATATTAGTACACCTACATAAATATAATCAAGTGATTACTGACAAAGGAACAAGAACAGTTCTTTCAAAATATAGTAATGGAACAATAGACATCCACATAAAAATATTAATTTAGACAAAGCTTATACCATTCACCAAAATTAACTCAAAATGATCATAGACCAAATGTAAAATATAAAATTGTAATATTTCAAAAGGATAACATAGGAGACACCTAGATAGCTTTCAGTATGGTGACAACTTTTTAGATATGCATGATCCTTTGAAGAAATAATAGACAAGCTATACTTTATTAAAATTTAAACTTATGCCCTACCAAAGACAATGTCAAGAGAATAAGAAGACAAGACAATCTTGGAGAAAATATCCTCAATAAATCTATCAGATAAAGGACTATTGTCCAAAATATGCAAAGAATTCCTAAAACTCAACAATAAGAAAAACTACCCAATTAAAATGTGGGCAAAAGATATTTCACCAAAGAAGATACACTGATAATAAATAAGTGTATGAAAAGATGTTCAACATTAAATATTATAGAAACCTTCAAATCAAAAATAGATTCAAATAGATGGGGAAACAGTGGCTGACTATATTTCTGGGCTCCAAAATCACTGCAGATGGTGATTGCAGCCATGAAATTAAAAGACGCTTACTCCTTGGCAGGAAAGTTATGACCAACCTAGACAGCATATTAAAATGCAAAGAAATTACTTTGCCAATAAAGGTCCCTCTAGTCAAGGCTATGGTTTTTCCAGTAGTCATATATGATTGTGAGAGTTGGACTATAAAGAAAACTCAGCATTGATGAATTGATGCTTTTGAACTGTGGTGTTGGAGAAGACTCTTGAGAGTCCCTTGGACTGCGAGGAGATCCAACCAGTCCATCCTAAAGGAGATCAGCCCTGGGTGTTCATTGGAAGGACTAATGTTGAAGCTGAAACTCCAATACTTTGACAACCTGATGCAAAGAGCTGACTCATGTGAAAAGACCCTGATGCTGGGAAAGATTGAGGGCAGGAGGAGAAGGGGACGACAGAGGATGAGATGGTTGCATGGCATCACCTACTCAATGGACACGGGTTTCTGTTGACTCCAGGAGTTGGTGACAAGGAAACCTGGTGTGCTGCGGTTCATGGGGTCGCAAAGGGTTGGACACGACTGAGCAACTGAACTGAACTGACTGAAAAATGAAAGACATTCAGTAAAAATCATACTTTGAATTTTGCTTTTTGATATTTTCCTGGGCTAGGATATTTTCTCTAAAACTCTCTCATGATGTTGGGTGACAGTAATGAACTGTAGATCACAGTATTACACATAACCGGAAGGCAAACAACTGAAACACTGACATCCAATCTATTTTTCACTTCAGTACAGTATTCAATAAATTACACTAGATATTCAATACTTTACTTTTTCAAAAAGTTTTCTCTTAGACTACTTTGCCCAACTCCAGGCTAATATAAATATTCTAATCACTTTAATATAAGCTAGCTAAGCTGTGATGTTCATAGGCTAGATGTATTAAATGTATTTCAACTTATGTTTTAACTTATGAAAGGTTTATTAAAATGTAACCCAATTATAAGTCAAAGAAAATGTCCATGTAGTCAACAGATCTGAAAATTTATGTCCATGCAAAAAAGACACATAGATATCTGTAGGACATTATTCCCAATTGCCAAAACTTTGAAGTAACCAACATATCATTCAGTAGGTGAGTGATTAAATTATGGTACATCCAGGCAATGAAATATTACCAATGCTAAAAAGAAATGTACTATAAATACATATCACTTAAAAGCATATTACTAAGTGAAAGAAGTCCATCTGAAAAGGCTATATTGCTTTTGACTTCAACAATATGATATTCTGGAAAGATGATTTTATGTGGACAGTAAAAAAAATATATATATATATATACATATATATATATAGTGATTGTCAGAGTCTAAGGGGAATGGAGGGATAAACTGACAAAGAATAGGGAAATTCTGCCCAATGAAAATATTTTTGTTGATACTATAATGGCAGACATTACAACACCCAGAGTAATTCCTGATTAAAACTGTGGACTTTGGGTAAGTTTATTGTTTATAACACTGTACACTCCAATGTGGAATGTTCCAGGTGGGAGATGTGTAGAGACAGGGAAATTTCTGTACTTTCTACTCAATTTTGTTGTGATCCTCAATCTAATATACTACCCAAATAAGCTTGATTAATGTAACAAAAAGTTTAAGTGGCAATAGAGAAATTCCATGTGTTTTCACTTTGAGTTAAGAAAAGGAAACAAAAGAAAACTAAAACAAGATACAAAGCAACAATAAAGATAACAAAAGATAGCCCACTCTTTCATTACTGTCTAATAATACTGATAATAAGGAATAATTACTTTAACTGTCATTATATGCAGACAATCTAGAGAAATCAATGGAAAAACTATTACAATTAATAAGAGAGTTCAGTGAGTTCATCAGATACAGAATCAGCTTATAAATTCAATAGGATTTCTCTATATGATTATGAATTTATGGTAGCAAAAACTATAGACTACCTAAGAGTTAACACAATAAGTGTATAAACTATTTAAGGAGAAAGACTTAAAACTAATAAAACTCATGGCATATGCTCTGAATAATGGGACGATTAAAACAATCAGGACATAATGAGTGTTTAATATATAAAGGCTGTTCATGTTGTTTGGTTGCTCAGTCGTGTATGACTCTTTGTGACCCCATAAACTGCAGCACACCAGCATTCTCTGTCCTTCACTATCTCCCAGGGTTTGCACAAACTCATGCTCATTGAGTCGATAATGCCATCCAACTATCTCATCCTCTGTTCCCCTTATCCTCCTGTCCTCAGGGACTTTTGCAATGAGTCAGCTCTCTGCATCAGCTGGCAGAGTATTGGAGCTTAAGCTTCAGCATCAGTCCTTCCAATGAATATTCAGAATTGATTCCCTTTAGGATGGACTTGTTTGATGACTCTTGAGAGTTCCTTGGACAGCAAGGACTTCTCCAGACCCACAGTTCAAAAGCATCAATTCTCTGGTGCTCAGCCTTATCTATGGCCCAACTCTCACATCTGTCTGTGTGGATGTGGATTAATCACAACTTTGACTATGCAGACTGTGCTGGCAAAGTGACATCTCTGCTTTTTAACATGCTGTCTATGTTTGTCATACTTTTCTTCCAAGGAGTATGGCTCCTTTTAATTGTATGGCTACAGTTACTGTTCACAGTAATTTTAGAGCCCAAGAAAATTAAGTCTGTCACTGTTTCCTTTATTTCCCCACCTACTTTCCATAACATGATGGGACTAGATGCCATAATTTTAGTTTTCTGAATGTTGAGCTTAAAGCCAGAATTTTCACTCTCCTCTTTCACCTTTATCAAGAAGCTATTTAGTTCTTCCTTGCTTTCTGCCATTAGGTTGGTATCATTTACATATCTGAGGTTATTGATATTTCTCCTGGCAATCATGATTCCAATTTGTGCTTCATCCAGTGCAGTATTTTGCATGATGTTCTCTGAGTATAAGTTAAATAAGCAGTGTGATAATATACTTTCCCAGTTTTGAACCAGTCCATTCTTTCATGTCTGACTCTAGCTATTGTCTCTTAACCTGCAGACTGGTTTTGTCAGAGGAAAGTAAGGTGGTCTAATACTCCCATCTCTTTCAGAATTCTCCAGTTTGTTGGAGAAAATGCCAATCCACACAGTCAAAGGCTTTAGCATAGCCAATGAAGCAGAAGTAGATGTTTTTTTCTGGAATTCTCTTGCTTTCTTTATGATCTAGCGGATGTTGGCAATTTTATCTCTGGTTTCTCTGGCTTTTCTAAATCCAGCTTGTACATCTGGAAGTTCCCAATTCACATACTGTTGAAGCCTTGCTTGAAGGATTTTGCAAAGTTAATCCTACTTAAGACAATCAAAATCTATTTTTATTTTTTAACAGTATGTACACAATACATTCTAAAATGTAATGGAAACACAAATGTCCATATACAAATTTGTTAATCAAAGAGAACCCAGCATGCGAGACAGCAAAAGGAACGCAGATGTATAGAATAGACTCGTGGCCTCTGTGGATGAGGGAAAGGGTGGGATGATATGGGAGAATGGCATTGAAACATGTTAAGTATCATATGTCTAATTAATCGCCGGCCCAGGATTGATGCTTGGGGCTGGTGCAATGAGATTTCCCGGGGGGAGGGAGGAGGGAGGGGGGTTCTGGAGGGGGAGCATATGTAAACCCATGGTGATATCATGTCATTGTTTGGCAAAACTGATAAAAATAAATAAATTAAAAAAAATAAAAATAAAAATAAAGTCAGTGGCCAATGACAGCTTGCTGCCTATTTTTTGTAAATAAAGTTTTATTGGAACCCCCCCAAGAAAAATTGTTAATCAAACAAAAAGATCAGCAGAAGAATATTCAGCTAAGGAAAAGTGTGATAAATGTGATTAAATCATTGCAAAATTACAGATAATTTAATAAGTTGTATTGGAAAAGCTGGAAAGAATTTAAACCACCAATCTAACAGCACATGCAAAGTGGGTGAATCAAATTATAAGAATTAACAACCTAAACGCCTTCTAAATATGAATGTTACTATAATATTTTCTTAAAATAGGACATTTTCTTAAATAAAGGCAAAAAAGGACTTTACATTTTAAATATAAACTCATAAAATAATTAATAATAATTATATGAAACTAATATCACCTTCAGTAAGTTATCATATGTATAAAGTTCACAGACTTAGCACACATTGTGGGAAAATATCTGCAGTATCTAAATCTAAATATCTATTATTTATAGAAAATGAAAGAGACTTTTGCAGTCCAATAAGCATTTTAATACATTCCTTGAGAACTTTATGGACAAATACTCAATATTATGCACAAAATCCTAGTTATGGAAGAGAGAATCCAAAAGGCTAATTGGAATATGAAAAGATTCTCCAGATCACTGCTAATCAGAATAAAAAAAGTTTAAAAAGAGATATTTTACATCTATTAAGTTGGCTAAATATTGAAATATCAATATTCTAGGTGTTAGTACAGATGTAGGTGGAAAAGATTGTTTATTGATGATGAGAATGTAATGGATTCAGCCATTTTCAAGAGTATACATTGGTGTTTTTTTTTCAAATTAAGTATTCCTATATAGTATGAGCTAATGATGCTAACAGCAGTTTACATACACAAATAATTCTCACATAGATAAATTAAGGGACATATATAGAAACAGATGTTTCTCACAACAATATTACATGATGGTGAGAAAGAAGTGACAGCCTGGGTTTCTAAAACTGGATCTGTGGATATGCAAAATGTGATATTTGCACATCACAGACACAGTTCAGTCACTTAGTTGTGTCTGACTCTTTGCAATCCCATGAATCACAACACACCAGGCCTCCCTGTCTATCACCAACTCCCAGAGTCCACCCAAATCCATGTCCACCGAGTCAGTGATACCATCTGGCCATCTCATCATCTGCCATTCCCTTTCCTCCTGCCCCAAATCCTTCCCAGCATCAGGGTTTTTCCAATGAGTCAACTCTTCACACAAGATGGTCAAAGTATTGGAGTTTCAGCTTCAACATCAGTCCATCCAATGAACACCCAGGACTGATCTCCTTTAGGATAGAGTGGTTGGATCTCCTTGCTGTCCAAGGGACTCTCATGAGTCTTCTCCAACACCACAGTTCAAAAGCATCAATTCTTCGGTGCTCACTTTCTTTATAGTCCAACTCTCACACCCATACATGGCTACTGGAAAGACCATAGCCTTGATAAGACAGATCTTTTTGGCAAAATAATGTCTGCTTTATAATATGCTGTCTAGGTTGGTCATAACTTTTCCTTCCAAGGAGTAAGTGTCTTTTAATTTCATGGCTGTAATCACCATCTGTAGTGATTTTGGAGCCCAGAAAAATAAAGTCTGACACTGTTTCCCCATCTATTTCCCATGAAGTGATGGAACCAGATGCCATGATCTTAGTTTTCTGAATGTTGAGCTTTAAGCCAATTTGTTCACTCTCCTCTTTCACTTTCATCAAGAGGCTTTTTAGTTCCTCTTCACTTTCTGCCACAAGGATGGTGTCATATGCATATCTGAGGTTATTGATATTTCTCCCAGAAATCTTGATTGTAGCCTGTGCTTCTTCAAGCCCAGAGTTTCGCATGAGGTACTCTGCATATCATTAAATAAACAGGGTGACAATATTCACCTTGACGTACTCCTTTTCCTATTTGGAAGCAGTCTGTTATTCCATGTCCAGTTCTAACTGTTGCTTCCTGACCTGCATACAGGTTTCTCAAGATACAGATCAGGTGGTCTGGTATTCCCATCTCTTTCAGAACTTTCCACAGTTTATTGCTCTCCACACAGTCAAAACCTTTGGCGTAGTCAATAAAGCAGAAATAGATATTTTTCTGGAGCTCTCTTGCTTTTTCAATGATCCAGAGGATGTTGGCAATTTGATCTCTGGTTCCTCTGCCTTTTCTACAACCAGCTTGAACATCTGGAATTTCACAGTTCACATATTGCTGAAGATTACTGTGCAATAATCAAAAGAATAATTAGATACATGCAGCGACCCAAATGGAACTTTAAATTATAGTGAATAAAAAAATGGAGCAATAGTATTATATAGAAATATACATATAAAACATTGTATACATACTTATATAAATTAAAAATACATTATGGCAAAACAATATACATTTAAATGGAACAAATGCAATGAAATATATACATCTGAGTAACTTTCTGTAAATAAAACAAGCAAGGAGTGTTGTATAGACAAATGTCATAATTTCAGAAAAAATAAGTAACTCTACATTTTGCACTCAAACAGGCTATGTTTACCAGTCTATAAACAAGTGTTATACATATTTAACGCCTAAATCAAAAAAGTTTTTTTTCATTTATAGCACTGACCACAGAACTATTACATAAAGATAGTCAAGAATAAATAACTGTGCTTCAGATGTTTACTGTGGAGTCCTCCTAAATTTCCCAAGTCCTAAATAAAGACATGGAGGCTTCATAGTTCTGTGTGATTTTTTTAAATCCAAATAGGGATGAATATTGGGAAATCTTAAAACTGAGGTGATCTTTAAAACACATATATATCAACATATGTATGCATACATACACACACATATATAAAAAGACATAAACACACACATATATGCTTGCAAAAATCAATTTAGTCAAGTCTAAATTATGTCCTTATGGACATAATTATAGATCAGTAGCTTACCAGAGCCTTTCTCTTGTTCTAAAGACAAAAAATGTATCCATCTTGCAAGAGCAGATCCAACTAAGAAGACTTCTCAGCAAACAGGCTTTTTTCCTACTAATTTTCTCTCTTAAAATTTTAATTTATCATTGCATTACTTTAAACTCAGTTACAAATTTCTCATTAAAAAGTGAAGAAACTTAAGTAGAAACCTAGATCTAATCAGTCTTGACCTGAGAAATCCTTATGTTTTAAACATATCTATTAGAAAAAATTTATAGAAAATCAAGATTTTATCTTGGTTGTTGTCACAAAATAATTATAATGTGAAATTATCAGACACAATATTCCATGACATATCTCATTCTGACCTAAAAGCATTATCCTTTATCAGAGGCAAAATCTTTTCTATGGTGGACTGCATCTAACTTAACTGCACATGTTGATTAGCTGGGGCCAAGAAAAGTAGTCCATAATTTTTTATAATACATTTTAGAAAATATGGGTTCTTCAACTTAGTAAGTACCTTATTAGAAATAAACTCTTGGAGAAAATTGGGTTGAACTTCTTCCTAAGGAGACTGTAGGTGGTTCCAGCTTTCACTTCAGTTGTGAAAACTGGAAAATAAGGCTGCTCCCACACTTAAAAACAGACAAAAACTATATAATCTTCAAAGTCTAGTGTCCTACCCAATTAAAACCTAAGGGAATCAAAACCCAAGAAAACATACATATGCAAACATCATCAACAGAGAAAACCTACAACACAATTGAGCTAAGATGAACTCAACACAATTTCAAACTATTTTTTGATGAAACTAACAAAATTATGATGAAAACTATATTAAATATTATGGTAGAAAAATAAATGCTATGTATAATAAGATGAATAATTTGAGCAGAGAGATGGAAAATATAGGGAAACAGAATTGTTAGAAAACAGGAAATTAGTAATTAGAAATGGAGACTGCTTTCAATGGACCCATGAGTAGATTTAACACAGCAAACATAATAATCATCAACATGAACAAAAGTCAAAGAAAATTACCATTTTTGAAATGCAAGGAGAAATAAAGATTAGCAAAGAAATAAAGAGAAACAAGGATCAAACAGATGTGGAAATACATGAAATATTCTAACATATGTGTAATTACAATCCCAGACACAGAACAGAAATAAAATAGGATAGAAGAAATTTTAGAAGTAGCAACTTGAGAATTTTCCAAATTAATGTAGATGTTAAATCATAGTTTCAAGGAACTCAAAGAACATCAAGTGGGATGAGTTTAAACAAACTAAACACAGAAAAAAAAAGAAAAAAAACCCTCATTCCTAAACATATCATATTCAAACTACTGCCAACCAAAATATAGAAAATACAAAAGGCAGACAGAATTTTTTACAGGCAATTTCATAGACAGAAGCAAGAGTAAGAAATTGCAGCTGACTTGTTTCTAAAATAAGTCAAGATAGTGACAAGATACAAGGTAGTGAAAGGACCTTTTAAAGTGTTAGGGAAAAAAATACTTGTCGACTCCAGAATTCCATCCAGTGAAAATGTCTTTCAAAAATGAGGAGATGATTTGTATTTTTCCCAGAAAAAAAAAAAAGGAGAATCCACTGCTTATTGACTGGCATAAAAATACACATTAAAGGAAGTTCTTCAGGCAAAGATAGTATGATACTCAACAGAAACAGAACTCTGCAAAACATGAGGAGTATTAGAAAGATCATAAATTAAGAAAATAAAAATTTTACTTCATTCAAATATTTTTACTAGGCCATCACATGTGAAACAAATATATAGAGATAAATATATGAAGGCTAAAGGAAGGCTAAACTTCATGTGCAGGCAAACAGTCCTCACTCAAACTCATAAAATGCCCCCATAACTCAAGAGACCAAGTTTTTGGAAAGTTTTAAAACTTCAGTTAGAGAATTCCAGTGATTAGCTCTACCATCAGAAAGAGACACTGAGAAATACCTGTTTTCAAATTACACAAGTATAATTGTTGGCATTTTCAAGTTGGCCACTTTAATAGTGCTAGAGAAATTTGAAAGAAATTTGCCAAAATTTTATATGATTATTTGACACTAGGAGAACAAATTGGCTATTCTACTCAATCGCCACTGTGAGTAAAACTTCACTAAAATTGCTGATGATGTTTTTGGTCCATGTCTCCTGGAAATGTTGGTAAAATTATATATTTAAGACATGGACAAGAACCTAAACCTTGTGTTTCCTTTGAATATCCCCTCATGGTTACATATAACTATACCTCTTCTTGCTGGCCAATGTTTCATAATGACAGTATGGATTGAATCTTTTCCTTGCTGAAGAGTTTTGATTCTGACAATACTGGTAATTCTAACTTTATCTCAGCAGTGACAGAGACATCCATTTTAATGCAGTTGTCATTAAATAGCTTTATAAATACTCATCATTTTCTGAAAAGATCCACTGTCTGCTCTTCACCTAATATTCAGGATAGGTAGACTAAATGATGTAATTCTAAAACTAAAATTAGCAAAGCCCTCAGGGATTCTCAAACTCATATGGCTTAAAATATTTTCACTGACTTTAATAACAATGACTTCAACTCATTTAGGGGGACATCAACTTTCTGATGTCATATTGTGGATTTGCAAATATTAACTTTCTAGAAAGATTCTACCTGATTTTAATTAGAGAAGGCCAAATACTTCAAGAGACTTATATAACAATCTCATTTTATTATCAGCATGAAAGGGCAGCTTTTCCAAAGATCCTTCTAACAACCCTTGTAGAAACCAAAGCCTCAATACAGTTTTCCCCACTGTCTGAAAGGAAAGTCTTTTAATGAAAACTTTCAAAGGCAAAATGATGTACAGCAAGGTAGCAATTACATTAGGACACAACTTGCTAAGGATGCACAAAATTAATCAAGATAATGTACAGATGTTCAGACATATATAGTTCAAAACTGTTACAGTGTGATACTATGATGCTAAGTGTTGAAGCTGAAACTCCAGTACTTTGGCCACGTGATGAGAAGAGCTGACTCATTTGAAAAGACCCTGATACTAGGAAAGACTGAGGGCAGGAGGAGAAGGAGACGACAGAGGATGAGATGGTTGGATGGCATCACATGAGTCATGGTTGGATGACTCAATGGACATGGGTTTGGGTGCACTCCAGGAGTTGGTGATGTACAGGGAGGCCTAAAATGTTGCAGTCCATGGGGTTGCAAAGAGTCCGACATGACTGAGTGACTGAACTGAACTGAAGGATACTAAGTGTAGTTCCCAGGGAAGGAGCTTGGTGGCACTACTCTGGCTGATGCTAGTCTTCATTGGAAAGATTGATGCTGAAGCTGAAACTCCAGCTGAGGCGAAGAACTGACTCATTGGAACAGACCCTTATGCTGGGAAAGACTGAAAGCAAGAGGAGAAGGGGACAACAGAGGATGACATGGTTGGATGGCATCACTCACTAGATGGACATGAGTTTGAGTAAGCTTTGGGAGTTGGTGATGGACAGGGAAGCTTGATATGTTGCTGTCCATGGGGTCACAAAGAGTCGAACATGACTGAGCCACTGAACTGAAGTGAACTCACCTCTGGCTGATCCTCCGAGTGGCTGAAGCCTCTGTAAAGGCTCACTGCAAAACAAAAATTTGATTTTTCTGGTACAAAGCCATGTATCCTAAGATTCTTTTTAAAGGTTAGCTCCCTCCTTTCTTAGAGGTCACATGTATTCAGCTCAGTGTTTGCATGAGAGTCACTTACACAGTTCCTCTGGGGAAATACTTGTGGAGGTGGAGTCAGAGCTGGATACCAAAAGCCTAGGACTGCGCCCCAAACAGACACTTGAACCCTAGACCCTCAAATTAAAAAGGCTTACTGAAGAACAAAACAATGTGATTTTCGCTCTCTGTGAACATTCTCTTCACATTTCTTTCAGTTAGTTAAAATGGGTACTAAAGTAGGTCTCTCATAAAAGCAGTGCCACCAAGCAAATTTTCAAAAAGCAGGGAATCCTCTATTTGTTCTTTTGGAAGAGATGTCAGAGACGTTAGCCCTTGAACTCCAAATAGGAAAGATCTTATTGAAATGATAAGAATTGGTAATTAAATGTAAGTGTTTTCCAAAGAGAATGAAAAATAGGTGCTCCCTCAGATTTCAACTCTGTTATATATAGCAGTGGATATGTTAGTCAACTATACTGCACTTTTTCTCCCATAGTCTTCAAACAAAACTGTCTGCATCCACATCATCAGCTTATTCTCAGTAACTTAAACAAAAAAATAAAAAATGAAATAACATATTCTGTTTCATATTTAGGGTGTATTTTTCATTTTCAAAATATTTCTTATTAATATGCTTACCAACACTGCAAGACTTTCTGATAGGTGAAGGATTGTATCTTGTCAGACATAGTACCTTTGTAAAACAGTAATCAGATAGTATTTGGCAGACGAATCTATTAAATAGAGATTCTTTCCATAGAAAGTAAAAAATTAAGTTTAGAGTTTTTTTGTTTGTTTTGTTTTGCCTATATTCTTTGGACTTGAAATATACCTGGCTATTTTCTACTTGAAAAATGATTCATTGAGTTACTAATCACCTTTGAATGCTATAAGTCTTAGAACCAGTTATTGTTTTCAAAAATGTGTAAAATTGACCTTAGGTTAAAATGTATGCAGAAATACAAGGCCACTAATGAGTGATCTTATTGACTGTTTCCCTTTTAGAGTGCAAAGAGTATCCTCTCATCATGTATTTAAATCCAATACAAGCTATTTAAATCCTGTGTTATTGGTTCCCTTCTTATCATGCATGTGCTAAGTCACTTCAGTCAGCCCACCCAACTCTGTGACCCTTTGGACTGCAGCCCTCCAGGCTCCTCTGTCTGTGGGATTCTCCAGGCAAAAATACTGAAGTGTATTGCCATGCTCTCCTCCAGGGGATCTTCCCAACCCAGGGATTGACCCAGGGATCCACCTAGCATCTCTTACATCCTCTCCTACATTGGTAGGGGGGTTCTTTACCACTAGTGCCATCTGGGAAGCCCCTCCCTTCTTACCATCCCACCACCTAAATACTAAAAATCTGTTGAAATCAAGTCCTGCCTGGTGAATATGTCCAAAAAATAATGCAGAAATTCTGGGACTGTAAGCAATGATAATTTACAGTGATCAAGCAGGCAAAACGTCTCCATAATAGTTCAGAGGAGTCAAAGATAGATAAATAGGCTTAAATATGAGTAAATTAATACCTTGAATAAGATAAAAGAAATATCACTCAAGTTTTACCTAAGCAGGTAAAGCGCCCTTATGACAACATAAAGTTAGAAAACTTTCCCCTGATACAGAGTACGACTCTGGTCCCAGTTCCACTGAATCTTCTGTTCTGGAAACATGCTTCCTCGACTTCTTATTGTGCCTGTCTGCCAATTCACTGTCACTTTTGTGACAGTAGTATATGCAAATGTGAAAAACAAGGTAACATTAAACCATTAAATAGAAAAAATAATCTTCATGTAATGCTTTCTTTGTATACATTTTTATGCAAATATTTACTCAGTTATATTCTATCTGTATCTTTTGGATTTAAATAGTTATAGTTTTAGCTGCCACATACTATTCTTAGTAACAGTTAAAACTTACTATATTCTTATTTATCTACTATTAATAACCAATCACCGGAACACTTTTCATTTTGCAAATGTAGAATTCTCAATTTCTTTGAAGAACCAGGAACAAACACTATTTCATATTGTTTTCTTAAAACTATATTTTTAGTTTTTTAAAGACAAATATTTATGTGGACTTTTAATCATAACCAATCTCATGTACAGGTAGTGAAGGTAAAGAGGTATATATTTTTAAATAACCAAACCAGTTATAAGGAAATTCTGTAGTACCACACCCACGCTCACTTACTACAAATAAATAAAGATGATCTCTTTAAATTAAAGAGAAGCATTATTGTTGCATACCCATTCAACAGGGCAGGAATAATTTAAAATGATGTTATCACTTTTGAGAAAGCAGCTTCTTTAGAGTATATTAGCTAGAATAATTCTCTTAATTTGAGCATGGGCTAGAGCAGTGTCATTGATCAAAAATATAGTGGGAGTTATACATGTCATTTATATGTCATTTCAATATGCAATCAATTGTAAAATTATTGTGATATTTTGTATTCTTTTATTTATGCTTAGGTCATAGAAAGCTACTGATATATATTTTACATATATATCACATCTCATTTCAGATACTAAATTTTTCTGGAAATCTTGATCTGTATATATATTTTATAAAATTTACATTTACAAAAATAGGTTGTCGGTGATGGCATCCAACCATATCATACTCCGTTGTCCCCTTCTCCTCCCATCTTCAATCATTCCCAGCATCAGAGTTTTTTCCAGTGAGTCACTTCTTCATATCAGGTGGCCTAAGTATCAGAGTTTCAGCTTCAACATTGGTCTTTCCAATGTATTCAATACTGATTTCCTTTAGGATGGACTGGTTGGGTCTCCTTGAGGTCCAAGGGACTCTCAAGAGTCTTCACCACCACCACAAGTTCAAAAGAATCATTCTTCAGTGCTCAGCTTACTTTTTAGTCCAACTCTCACATCCATACATGAGTATTGGAAAAATCATAGCTTTGACTAGACGGACCTTTGTTGGCAAAGTAATATCTCTGCTTTTTAATATGCTGTCTAGGTTGGTCATAGCTTTTCTTCCAAGGAGCAAGTGTATTTTAATTTCATGTCTGCAATCACCATTGCACTGATTTTGGAGCCCAAGAAAATAAAGTCTCTCACTGTTTCCATTGTTTCCCAATCGTTTGCCATGAAGGGGTGGGACCAGATACCATGATCATAGTTTTCTGAATCTTGAGTTTTAAATCAACTTTTTCACTCTCTTTCACTTTCAAGAGGCTTTAGTTCTTCACTTTCTGCCATAAGGGTGGTGCCATCTGCAGATCTGAGGTTATTGATATTTCTTCCAGCTATCTTGATTCCAGCTTTTGCTTCATCCAGCCCAGCATTTCACACAAAATATTCTGCATATAAGTTAAATAAGAAGGGTGACATTATAAAGCCTTGATGTACTCTTTTCCTGATCTGGAAAGAGTCTGGTTTTCCCTGTCCAGTTCTAAGTGTAGCTTTTTGACCTACATACACATTTCTCAGGAGGCATGTCAGGTGGTCTGATATTCCCATCTCTTTAAGAATTTTCAACAGTTTGTTGTGGTCTACATAGTCAAAGGATATGGCACAGTCAATAAAGCAGAAGTAAATATTTTTTCTGGAACTCTCTTACTTTCTTGATGATCCAACGGATGTTGGCAATTTGATCTGTGGCTCCTCTACCTTTTTTAAATCCAGCTTGAACATCTAGAAGTTCATGTGTTCATGTACTGTTGAAGCCTGGCTTGGAGAATTTGGAGCATTACTTTACTAGCATGTGAGATATGTGCAATTGTGCAGTAGTTTGAGCATTCTTTGACATTGCCTTTCTTTGGGAAAGGAATGAAAACTGACCTTTTCCAGTCCTGTGGCCATTGCTGATTTTTCCAAATTTGTTGGCCTATTGAGTGCAGCACTTTCACAGCATCATCCTTTAGGATTTGAAATAGCTCAACTGGAATTCCATCACCTCCACTAGCTTTGTTCATAGTGATGCTCCCTAAGGCCCACTTGACTTCACAATCCAGGATGTCTGGCTCTAGGTAAATGATCACACTATCATGATTATCTGGATATGAAGATCTTTTTTGTAGAGTTCTTCTGTGTATTCTTGCCACCTCTTAATATCTTCTGCTTCTGTTAGATCCATGCCATTTCTGTCCTTTATTGAGCCCATCTTTTCATGAAATGTCCCCTTGGTATCTAAAATTTTCTTAAAGAGACCTCGAGTCTTTCCTATTCTATTGTTTTCCTCTATTTTTTTTTGCAGTGATCACTGAAAAAGGCTTTCTTATCTCTCCTTGCCGTTCTTTGGAACTCTGCATTCAAATGGGTATATCTTTCCTTTTCTCCTTTGCCTTTGGCTTCTCTCTTTAGCTATTTATAAGGTTTCTTCAGACAACCAGTTTGCCTTTTTGCATTTTTTTTTTTTTGGAGACCGTCTTAATCACTGCCCTTGTACAATGTCAGGAACCTCAATGTCATGAAAAGTATATAATAGAGCATTTAACAAGAAACAAACAATATTAAATTTACTTCAAACAATGCTATGACTTATTATTAAATTTTACATACCTTTCATACTTTCAATTTATTTACAACATTTTATCCAAATTTTGTTATACTTATATAAAAGTTGTAAAAATAGGACATCTATTCACCTTTCTCTCAAACTCCCCAAAGTTAATGTTTTACATTTTCATTATTTTATAATTCTTTCTCTGTAAACACACCTAAGCATATAGTTTTCTGAAACATTTGTTAGTTACAATCATGTAGCACATTTACCTCTAAATATATAAAATCATATATGTGCATAATTTTTACACAACCATAATACAATTATCAAAATAAAAAATATATCAGTTATGTGATATATCTAATTTAGAGACTGACTGTAAATTTTACTAATTGTCCTATTAGTCTCCTTTGTTGCAAAAGAAAAAGTAAATGTTTATTTTTCAGGACTTAGATCCACTTCAGCCTTAAAGGTTGTACTTATTTCATTGCCTTAGTCTTTAAATTTGTAACATGGAATATTTTTTCTATTTGTGACTAATTTTTACAATGTATAGATCTATCCTAAATTTAAAACAATCAAATACAATCTATAATAAATTTTTAGCTACCTGTTTTCCTTCCATAAAAAAATTGAGTTCTAACTGTATGTGCACTCAGGGTCCAGCGTTGACTTTCAATTTCATAGTTCTTCAGATTTATTATCAAAACCAACTGCTGTATAAACAGAAAAAAAATTCAAATGGAAAATGTGCTCAAAATTTAGTTGATTTTACCAGAAAAACACAGCTGAATTCCTTTCTTAGATATACATACACATCATAGACCAGGTTAGGTATCCCTGTCTTTTCCTCCTAAAGAATATTTCCTAGCCAAGGTCACAGATAACACACACTTTGGTTTAGAACAGAAGCCACAAATCTTCCCCTCAGACTGTAACTTTAAGTGACTCAGGGAGTGGCAGAGCAAGTGTCAAAGGCAGCTTCATATAGCACTTCAAACCCATCTAAAATCTCAAGATCTTTCTAAACAAAGTCTGTAATTTTTTGGGGCAAGAATCTTACATAGTGTTAAAAAGTGAAGCAGGATAATTCTATATATCACAAAGTAAGTCTTGAATGACAAAAGAAAAGTCAGTTCTGCCTAGAGGCAAAACATGCCAAAACTCAATCACCTAATTGAAAAGTAAACTGCTGCTGGTGCTGCTAAGTCACTTCAGTCATGTCCGACTCTGTACGACCCCATAGATGGCAGCCCACCAGGCTCCCCTGCCCCTGGGGTTCTCCAGGCAAGAACACTGGAGTGGTTTGCCAGTTCCTTCTCCAATGCATGAAAGTGAAAAGTGAAAGTGAAGTCACTCAGTCCTGTCCGACTCTTAGCAACCCCATGGGCTGCAGCCTACCAGGCTCCTCTGTCCAAGGGATTTTCCAGGCAAGAGTACTGGAATGGGTTGCCAGTGCCTCCTCCAGAAAAGTAAACTACTTAAACTCAATTCCTTTTTATCCCTGAATCCATGAGTTCTTAAATGACCTAGACTCTTCCTCTCCATTAAAGTCTAAATCACACATGTAAATTTGGATGCAAATCTCTGGAAAAGAGAGAGATGGATGATTGTAAAGCAAATACACATTTGAAGTCCCCCCAAAATTATCATATGTGAAATGACTCGCCAGCCCAGGTTTGATGCATGATACAGGGTGCTCAGGGCTGGTGCACAGGGATGACCCAAAATAACAACTTCTAATTTTTGAGGGAATCAGATCTAAGGTGACTTCAGAAGAGGAAGAAAAGTTAGAAAACCACAATAAGGAAACAATGTTTTGAAGTAACATGGACAAAGATGAGAGAGGGCATGACACACCTGTCAAAGTGTTTAGATTCTACTCTGACAGAAGCAGAGAGTTTCTGTTGAAAGGAATGGTGGAGATGTGGTAAGCAGTAAGGTTGTATAACTAGGCTGTGGTCATATCATATTAGATACTTTTTTGTTCTTGTGGGATTCTTTATAGAAGACTATAAGGATCTAAGAAAGATTTAAACAGTGGAGTGAGTTAATGTCTAAATCAGATTTATATTTTGAATAATGTCTTAGAATCTGATGGGAAATGTTAATGGATAAGGGAAGGAGTGAAAATTGAAGGAGGAAAGTTGATTAAGAAGAGATAATGAGAAATAGAGCCATGGTAAAAATTTTAAAAAGAAGGTGTTGGTTTAAGGGCTAGTATATTTGAGATTAGTTATTAAAATATGTAACACTGTTATGCTTTTCAAGACCTTGTCCTCCTGCCTACTCTTGCCACTTTGCCTTAATATGGTTGACCCTTGAACAATGAGGGTTTGAATTACACTTATATGTGGATATTTTTCAATTGTAAATACTATATTACTTATTATCTGTGGTTTAACCTGTGGATTCAGAGGAACTGTGGATACAGAGAGTGGACTATATATTATCCTAAGATTAATCTCTGTGTTATTCAAGGGTCAATTGTACTTCAATACCTTCATATAGGCAGATATTTCATATGTAATTCAGGAAAAGAAATGCAGATGTTGTGCATTACAAAAGGATAGAACTTTCAATTGCTGAAAGTTTATTATATTCCCTACTCACTAGGAACTTTCTAATGCCAGTTGGCTCAAGTCTTGCATACCACATCTTGTCATTTAATGAATGAGAATTACCCTTAGCCAAGGAAAAGGAAAGGATGTAAGAGACATTTGAGTACTTATGACCATGGTTAGAGAGGAGAAAAAAGTAAGGGAATTAGTACAAGAAAATAAGAGGACAACTCCTCCTTTTAAAAAGTTTAAACTTTAAAATTTTTTCTCTAGAGGATGTATTAGAGAGGTCTTAGTGGTATAAACACACAAGAGGGTTTCATTAAGCTATCTGAGTGTACAGCTTTTTTTCATTTTGTTTTTAATGATAGTTTATAAATAAAATAAAGATTCCTTCAGGAGGAATTTGCTTTCCTACAGTAAAGACAGAAAACATTAGTATAATATCAATTCAGTTCAGTTCAGTCGCTTAGTAGTGTCCGACTCTTTGCAACCCCATGAATCACAGCACACCAGGCCTCCCTGTCCATCACCAACTCCTAGAGTCTACCCAAACCCATGTCCATCGAGTTGGTGATGCTATACAGCCATCTCATCCTCTGTCGTCCCCTTCGCCTCCTGCCCCTAATTCTTCCCAGCATTAGGGACTTTTCCAATGAGTCAACTCTTCGCATGAGGTGGCCAAAGTACTGGAGTTTCAGTTTCAACATCAGTCCTTCCAATGAACATCCAGGACTGCCATCCTTTAGAATGGACTGGTTGGATCTCCTTGCAGTCCAAGGGACTCTCAAGAGTGTTCTCCAACACCACAATTCAATTCTTCAGCACTTAACTTTCTTTGCTATCCAATTCTCACATCCATACATGACTACTAGAAAAACCATAGCCTTGACTAGACAGACCATTGTTGGCAAAGTAATGTCTCTGCTTTTGAATATGCTATCTAGGTTTGTCATAACTTTTCTTCCAAGGAGTAAGCGTCTTTTAATTTCATGGCTGCAATCACCATCTGCAGTGATTTTGGAGCCCAAAAAAATAAAGTTTGACACTGTTTCCACTGTTTCCCTATCTATCTCCCATGAAGTGATAGGACCAGGTGTCATGATCTTAGTTTTCTGAATGTTGAGCTTTAAGCCAATTTTTTCACTCTCCTCTTTCACTTTCATCAAGAGGCTTTTTAGTTCCTCTTCACTTTCTGCCATAAGGGTGGTCTCATCTGCATATCTGAGGTTATTAATATTTCTCCTGGCAATCTGGGTCCAGTGAATTTGAAAGATCTGTAATAGCACTGTCTAATAGAAATATAAGTGTAACAAATGTAAGTGACATGTAATTTCAAATTTTCTATTAGCTACATTTTAAAAAGTTATGAGAAGAGGCCAAACTAGTTTAAACAATGTATTTTATTTAACCTGATTACATACATATACATACATGTATTTATATATACCTAATATGTATACAAAAACATATAAATATTATATTCTCTTAAAAGTACAATATAATCATACATATAGTATGCATGTTAATTTGAATTTCATGAGGTTATTGTTTCATTTAAAAGTGAACCAGAGCATAATTCTGCAAGATGGGAAACTCCAAATTCAGCATGGAAAACTCCAAACTATCCTTCCTCCACGGAGACATTGATCCATCAGTATGCAGATTGATTCCCCTTGTAAGAAGTCCAGATGCCAGTTAAGAGACTCCTGCACTCAGGCAAGCACAAAATCAGCCACAATGAGTCTGATAGGAAATTGATGGTATTCACCTGAGTCCCTCTGTGTCAACAATGACAAAATAGCCAGAGGACATAAATATAAGAGTATGGTTTATATATGACATTGAAGTTGCTCAATTTTAAATAGATTGCTATAACTTTAGGATGTTTGATGCAATTGCTATGATAACTACAAATAAAACTGTATGTATACAAAAAGTGAAATGAGAAAGGAATCAAAACATGTCATTACAAATAATCAACAAAACACAAAAGAGGCAACAAGAGAGTAAAGAAGGGGAAAAATGAGACAAGGCATACAGAAAATAACAACAGTAAGTCTTTTCCAGTCAATAATTACTCTAGACCTACATGAATTAAAAGCCTTGGTTAAAAATACACAGATATGCTAAATGGGTAAATGAACAGGATCTTGCTATATATTGTCTAAACTGAAAGAAACACTGTTTAGGTTTATGGACATACAAGCAATAAAGTGAAAGAATGGAAAAAGGTATTTCATAAAGATGGTAACTAAAAAAGAACAGAGAGTGGCTGTAACAAACAATGGACTTTAATGATAAAAGGGTCCATTCACAAGAATGCTACACATACACACATCCAATATCAGATATCACAAACATATGAAGCAAATATTGACAAAACTGAACCAAAAAACAGAGCAATGCAGTAACAGAGGACTTGAGCAACACTATAAACCAAATAGATCAAACAGGTACATTGAAACATTTCATCCTACAGGACCAGAATTCATATTCTCAAATACATACAGAACATTCTCCAGAATGTCTTATGTTAGGTCATGAAAGAAGCACTGACAAATCCAAGAGGATTGAAATCATAACTTACAACTGCAGTAAAATGGAACTAAAATCAATAGCAGAGGAGAAGTTCAAAAATTCACAAAGATATGGCAATTAAACACTACACTATGAACAACCAATGAGTCAAAGAAGAAACTGAAAAATAAATTATAAAATGTTTTGAGACACAAAAACATAATCCATCATATATTATAGGATACAACAACAACAAAAAGTATTAAGAAGAAAATTATTTCAATAAACACCAATATTTTAAAAAGAGGAAAAGTCTCAAATAATTTTATTTTACACCTCAAGGAATAAAGAAGACCAAAGCCAAAACTTAGCAGAAGGAATAAAATAATAAAGATTAGAGCAGAATTAAATGAAATAGAAAATTTTTTTAAAAATTTAAAAATCCATGAAATTGAGTTGATTTTTCAGGAATCAACCTGCCTGACTTCAGATGATACTAAAAAGCTACAGTCTCGGTGCACCAGCCCCAAGCATCAATCCTGGGCTGGCGATTGATTTCACATATGATAATTAACATGTTTCAATGCCATTCTCCCATATCATCCCACTCTTGCCCTCATCCACAGTGTCCACGAATCTGTTCTATACATCTGCGTTCCTTTTGCTGTCTCACATGCAGGGTTCTCACTGCCATCTTTCTAAATTCCATATATATGGGTTAGTATACTGTATTGTTGTTTTTCCTACTGTCTTACTTCACTCTGGATAATAGGCTCCAGTTCCGTCCACCTGAGTAGAAATGATTCTAATGAATTTTTTTTGATGCTGAGTAATATTCCATTGTGTATATGTACCACAGCTTTCTTATCTATTCGTCAGTTGATGGGCATCTAGGTTGCTTCCATGTCCTGGCTATTATAAACAATGCAGCGATGAACATTGGGGTACACGTGTCTCTTTCAATTCTGGTTTCCTCGGTGTGTATGCCCAGCAGTGGGATTACTGGGTCATATGGCAGGTCAATTTGCAGTTTTTTTTTTCCCATAATTATTTTATTGACACTTTTATTGTTACAAAGGGAACGTATGCTGTTGAGGATGTAAAAGAAAGGTCATGCACACAAGGGGACACAACATCACTTTAGATCTCAGGAAGCAGTAAGCATCTGATGGTTCTTCAGGGAAATAGGAAGAGGGGAAAGCCAATAAAGAGAAAGACCAACTTAAGAGAGACAAAAAGGGTAAAAAATGCAAACATCTTCCTGGAACCACAATTGAGAGGCTAAATAAAGCCATCATTTCATCTTTTAAGGGATCATAAGATCTGTGGGAAAAGAAAGACGGGGAGAACCAATTCTCTAGAGAATTAGGAGTGTCACAAGAGGAATGAGTAGAATTAGAAAGCCACAGACAGAAGTGAGAAAACAGCTGTGTTAGGTTTTGGCAGATGGGCAGGGAGTCATTATAATATCACAGCTTTGCCACTTATTGAATCCAGCTACTATATGCTAGAAACCATGCTAGGCTCTTTGCAGAATGATTTTTAGTTAATGCAACAACAAGGTAGTAGTATTCCAGCCTTACAAAGGACACAGGGGTTACAGTTTAAGTAGCGTGTCATGATTGCCCAGCCAGCAAGTGACAAAGTCAAGAGAGACTCAAGCCTGCCTGGCCCTGAAGTCAGTGTTTTCCACATCCCTACTTCTCCAAGCTACAGATTTCACAAAGGATCTGAGTGAAGGTGACTTGGCAGTTTACACGGTCCCAGTGAAAGAGCAATAAGGAGATTCAGGTCTGAAGAGAGTATGTCTAAGTTTCACAGGAGAATTATTGGACCCTGCTTCCTAGAATTTCTATCCAAGGGAGAGAAACATTATGGTGGAAGTTGATTTTGACTTGGGGATTTCTTGGCAGGAGGGAACTGGGAGGAGGCCTCAGGCCCTAGGTTAGGTCCTATGCAGCGATCCGGTAGTTGGGGTGGACCTGGGGCCTGACGTCGCAGACCATGCCGAGAAGCTGGGCCAGGACACGTTCACGGTTTCTCTGCTGGGAGCTCTGCATGCCCTGCACCTGGCGCCTTGTAGCCTGCTCCACCTCAGCCGACAAGTTCCCCTGGGAGCCCATGGCTGCCTGCTGCTTGCTCTGAAATTCTTGCTCTCTCTCTCTGCGGTACTGGTCCACTTCCATTTGTGCCTCCTCCTTTGCCTGCTTCAGACGCCGCGCCTTCCTCTTTCTGGCATCTGCCACCTTCTCAGCCGCCCGCTTCTCGGCTTGCAAGTGCTGCTGAATACCCTGGGATTGACTGGCCATTTTTGCTTTGTCCTACAGTTGTTTTCCTTGTCTTTTACTGTATTTTCCTTCTATGATCTGTCCCTTCTTTGGCCTCTCTATGGTTTGGGGTTTAGTTTTGCATTTTCACTGCGGTTTTTTTCTTCTTTATCTCCTGTTTTCTTTCTCGTCTCATCTTTTCGTCTATCACTGAACCATCTCCTTTCTCCTCCCAGTTGAGGGAGCTATTTGCAGTTTTTTAAGGAATCTCCACACTGTTTTCCATAGTGGCTGTACTAGTTTGCATTCCCACCAACAGTGTAAGAGGGTTCCCTTTTCTCCACATCCTCTCCAGTATTTATTGCTTGTAGATTTTTGGATTGCAGCCATTCTGACTGGTGTAAAGTGGTACCTCATTGTGGTTTTGATTTGCATTTCTCTGATAATGAGTGATGTTGAGCATCTTTTCATGTGTTTGTTAGCCATTTGTATGTCTTCTTTGGAGAAATGTCTGTTAAGTTCTTTGGCCCACTTTTTGACTGGGTTGTTTATTTTTCTAGAATGGAGCTGCAGGAGTTGCTTGTATATTTTTGAGATTAATTGTCTGTTGCTTCATTGGCTAATATTTTCTCCCATTCTGAAGGATCCCACTGCTGGGCATACACACTGAGGAAACCAGAATTGAAAGAGCCACGTGTACCCCAATGTTCATCGCTGCATTGTTTACAACAGCCAGGACATGGAAGCAACCTAGATGCCCATCAACTGACGAATGGATAAGAAAGCAGTGGTACATATACGCAATGGAATATTACTCAGCATTAAAAAAAAATTTATTTGAATCAGTTCTACTCAGGTGGACGGAACTGGAGCCTATTATCCAGAGTGAAGTAAGCCAGAAGGAAAAACAAAAATACAGTATACTCACGCATATATATGGAATTTAGAAAGATGGCAGTGAGAACCCTGCATGTGAGACAGCAAAAGGAACGCAGATGTATAGAACAGATTCGTGGACACTGTGGATGAGGGCAAGAGTGGGATGATATGGGAGAATGGCATTGAAACATGTTAATTATCATATGTGAAATCAATCACCAGCCCAGGTTTGATGCTCTGGGCTGGTGCACCGAGATGACCCAGGGGGAGGGAATCGGGAGGGAGGAGGGAGGAGGGTTCTGGAGGGGGAGCATATGTATACCCATGGCAGATTCATGTCAATGTGTGGCAAAACCAACACAATAAAGTAAAGAAAATTAAAAAAAAAAGAGTTTGGTACAATTTAGTGACTAAACCATCAAACCACCAAGCTTTAGATACCAGAAGAATATGACTTTACCTCAAAAGTTTAGATTCTTGTAAACTTTTCACTTGCATATAGGATTTCAATAGAATGAGTCATTATTTTTGCTCCCTGCTGGTACAAAAGAGACCAATAGAAACAGACTAGATACAAAGCATCAACATAATTTACAGAGATAGTTGAGAAATTCTTTACATAGTTATGTTCATTGTAATTCTATTTTGATAAAAATAATCACTCTGATTATTTTTACTTTTTCACTTTTTCACTTTCTATTTTCCCCAATGTCTCTTTAGAAGTAACCCTCTAAATTTGCATATAAGAATTTCAGTTGGGAAGGAAATTGATTTTGAAGGATGATAAAATATGGAAGTTACTTCAATAAAATCTTTGCAAATATATTTTTAGTAATTTCCCTGTTTGCTGAGTGTTCATATTTTATAAAGTAGCATCTCTAGTCTAGAGAATTTAATGACTTTCTAATGGCTTTCCCTAACCCAAGAAGTCTGAAAAAGACCTCTACCAATGTGATAGAGAGAAAATGAGCCAATGATGAACAAGGATCAGAAGAACTAAAGACATAATTATATTACGTTGCTTACTTATCTATGACTTTTCCCAAAAGATAGCCCCAGCAAATTTCGACAAAATAAAGTAGAACTCATGCCTAATTGGTAGCTAAGTCATCTTTGCGTTCAATCACTACCTTATACCTTGGAAATACTTCCAAAATCGCCATTTCTTTTCCAATTCCCTATATTACCTCCTCTATCAGGGTTTCATTATCTTTTTCCTAATTCTAATTTAGAGCCTGGATTCCTTGCAGCTCATATCTCTATTCTAGTTCATCATCTTTAACGCAATTTTATGCAAAATGGGTTATTATCTGCAAAATACACACAGGTCATATTGTAGTCCACACAGCTGCAGAGTGCCTATTGAATACAGATCTCATTAGCTTTATATTTAAAAGTCTTCAGAATACACCCATCTCTCTAATTGTGCTTACAACTGCTCCTCCTTGCAGACCTGAAGTTTCAGTCACAAAACTGAGCATTTGCTCAAAGGCAATATTCAACACTCATTTGAAACACTGAAACAATATTTTCAATGTTTATACACACTCTTCTTTGTTCTTTTAATAAGTACTCTCACTTTTCTGATTGTCATGCTTCAACTGATAGTTCAAGATCACAGAAGAATACTATTTTCAATTAATTAATTAAGATGTTTCTCAAAATTCCCTAAAAAATTGACTTTTTTCTTATATATCTCAGAACACTATAACTCAGCTATCTACTGGAGTCATGTTAAAAGTTTGTTGACATTAATATATCATTGGATTGACTCCTTTAGCAAGTGTTAGGTGTGAAATTCAGTATCTACATCAAGATTTGGAAAATTCCTGGAGCTTCAAGGTGACATAATCCCCTTGTGCTTTGTGAACAATTCTAACTGAATTGTTAAATTCAATATCTTTCAATATCTTTCCTCTCATAGCATTTACTTTTATTTTATAGAAAAAAAGGAACTTGAAATACAGTCACGTTTACTTTTGTCTCATGAAAACCTTACTAATACAAGCTACTTGAACATATAATAATGTGGATCAAACTTATTTATTGATTTAACTCCTCTGTGATTTTTGTTCTTCTGTTCCTGAAATTACTAGGTATTTTCTATTTTAAATACAGAGAAATTTAGCAAGTAATCTCATCATAAACTATTTCCTTGATGAAGGTTAATATTGTGGCTTTAAAATTTATATTCAGCTTACTGTGCTATGTACTTAATCAAAAAAACACCTATGATAGAGAAAAATATAATATTTTAGTGAGGGTGGGGCTTTGAAGTGTCAACTGTGATTTTAAAGAATAGAAAAGAATAATAAACACTGTTTTTATTTTTTCTACAGATATTCTATGAGAGTTTTATCTGTGATCATGCAATTGGTATTTAATTATTGCACCTCAAGTATTTAGTGCATATTGCATTTTTTGAAAGCCTAGCAAGAAACAAAATGGCCTGCATGTATTAGGCATAAAATTAATATATACTTATGGACTCAGTTAATGAATAAAATGGAAAGAATTAAATCAATTACATGATTTGAATTTGTATTCCTTTTTAGATAAATAATTGGTAAGTGAAGTAAGTGAAGTCGCTTAGTCATGTCCGACTCTTTGCAACTCCATGCACTGTAGCCTATCAGGCTCCCCCATCCATGGGATTTTCCAGGCTAGAGTACTGGAGTGGATTGTCATTTCCTTCTCCAGAGGACCTTACCAACCCAGGGATCAAACCCAGGTCTCCCACATTGCAGGCAGACGCTTTACAGTTTGAGCCACTGTGGTGCTTCCCAAATAACTGGTATAATTAACTAAATATTCTTGGAAACATTATATAGAAAAATAATGGTTTTCTATCTAAACTGGAAAAAAGAAATTGTGAATAATAAACATGAATTATTTCAGAATCAGACTTTTTTCTTGAGACCTACAACATGCAGAATTTTGTAAGGATCTCTTCACTAAGAGTAACAGTTTAATATGAAGATAGATCTACATTCCTGGTACCAAAACTGTGGTATCTGAACATCAAATTTCTCATTCTGTACTGTGTAATAAATGATTTATATTGACTTACTAAAGCTTGCTGAAATTGGTATATTATTAAATAATCAAATTGTATCACTTTCAATTATTTTAACAGACAATATACTATACTCCTGAAATAGTAAGGAAGACAATCTGAACTATTGCACTGACAGATACTGCTTAAATTTAAACAAATATAATTTATAATGCTTTTCAAAGCTTATTATCATGTAAAGCATGGTGAGACAACCAGACTTTCTCCTCTACCACTAATCAAAGAATAATCAGTTAATCAAGTTATATACTATTTAGAGAAAAATTGTAAGACTGTTTTCAAGGGAATATTATAAGCCCTATGGAAAATACCCAAGCATACTTAGATCAACAATTCTATGAAACATACTAGTTAAGTGAAGACAGCACATGGTAAGATTTCTAACAGAACTTCCAACAGGCTTTTTCTTCTCTTTCTTAAATATGAGCAAATAGACAAGGATTAGACATTTGAATAAAGCAATGAAAAGAAACTGAACAAAGTAAGCTAATAGAAAATAAGAACTCAATGGAAAAATGTAAAAATAAGAAAACATTAGAGGTAATGATGATGATCAGACAGGTAATAGAAGTTATGGCATCCATAACTTAAGGAAAAAAAATCTATGGAGTGATTATTTAACTATTTCCCTATTATAAATGTAGTTTCCACTTTTTAAATATCACATATAAAATAGCACAAATAAAAGGCAAACTTTATCCACATTCCAGTTACTTCATGAATAAGAAAAATAAATGTGGCAGGAACTGGAAGCAGGAAGAGTAATATAATAAAAAAATTAATGAAAAACATCTACCTCAGTTCTGTAGATATCACTAGGAAAATATTTGCTAGGCACTAAAACTTAAGCTAGGGACTGTGCACAAATGAACTTCTAGCTGTGACCTAAAGGTGGGAAGATGGTATCACAGGAGTGGACAATGAAGAGGACTAGGAATGCTGCACATAAGTGATTGGTGCCTAAATACAGAGGCTAGATATACTCCTTTCCATCAAAGGCTGAGGAAACATACATAAACAAAAAACACAAGTACGATATCCACAAAAGAAGGCTTAGAAGACCTACTTTTCTGATTACTTATTCTACAAATTTACTTCTAATTTTTAAAAGACAAACACAGCTGTAAGGCTATATTTGGCTGATTTAAAATATTTCAGCATAGATAATATGATGTTACAGTTAAATATTAAGCACACCACAAGGGTCTGAGCTATCAACCAGAGGCTTTGCTATTAAGTAGCCCAATAGAATGATTAATATCAGAAATGAGCTATCATTAGTGAAATTAGTAGTAACCAGAATTGGAATTTTATGTTCACTGTTGAAATTATAAGCATTCAAGATTTGTTAGTTAGATAAAATACTGTAGAACAACACTCCACACCTAATAGGGTATGAGAAGCCAGCCAACAACGCAACCTCTGCTTTAGGAATCATCCAGCTCCTTGCATAGGTCTCCAGCTGTGTGATGCCTACTCCAAGCACAAGCAAGTCCTAACTGGGGAGCATGTCCTGTCCTCCCCAAGTGAGCTGTGATGCCAAAGTGACAGGGAGCATGGACTCACATCAAGCCTATATAACAGGCTTTGCAAGCTGTGTCCTTTTCCTCTACAGGCAAACACATACCTAATAAATGCCTGTATGTGAGGAAAAATTTCTCCTGCTAAGATTACCCATGCTCAAACATTTTGGTAGATGATTTTATCTATTGGAAGGAACCTAAGAATTGTGCATGATCAAACTGGTTTAGGTCATTTCACAGCAATAGCTATAGGAATTTTGTAAACCTTAAGTAAAACTAACAACATTAAAAGCAATTTACCTAATGATCAAAATATCCAAGGCTAAATTACAGAAAGAATAATTCATACAGCAAAATCTAAATTAAAAATCCAGAAATCACACACAAAAAACAAAATGTATAAAATTTAGACAGAGTAAGACATAATGCTAAGTATTTATTAAAAATTGGGTATTTTGTATGTGTTATTTAAATCTGTATTGTATATATGAAATTTGCTAAAAGGATACATGTTAAAATAAATCTGCTTAACACACACACATGCAATGCTAACTATTTGGAGGTAATGGATAGGTTAGCTCAACTATGGTGATCTTTTCACAATGTATGCATATATCAAGATATTAAGTTGTACACCTTAAATGTGTACTATTTTTATATGTCAAAGATTTCAATAGAGG
Organism: Antilocapra americana; assembly: GCA_007570785.1. Lineage (NCBI taxonomy): Eukaryota > Metazoa > Chordata > Mammalia > Artiodactyla > Antilocapridae > Antilocapra > Antilocapra americana. The sequence continues at coordinate 128,585 of ML664161.1, read as the reverse complement.
TGTTAAAAGTGTTATCTCTTCTGGAAATTTCAAGTGCATTTTTCTATTAAATATTATTACTTTGAAAGTATCATACAAAGTTATATAAATAAAATAGGCATTGGAATATTTACTAGAGGAAAAAACTTGCACATAAGTTAAACTATGTATGAGTGAAAGAAAAGCTAAATAAGCAATAGAAAAATAGAATTTTAGGTAAAAATGAAAGAAAGTGTAACCCCAAAATATAATTTTACATGAAAAATTGTAGTCAATAGATAAAATGTAATGTTATGAACTTGTCAGGCCAATACTATACTAGAACAATGTCTCAGAAATGTGTACAATTAGGTGGTTGGTGCCATGACTATTATGCTACATTCATAAACTGGGTTAATTTTCTCTTTTAAACTTGATAGTTGGGTTAGAGAATATTTAGAATATTTTTGTTAACAACTTCTATTAGCCTCATTCTATAGCTAATTCAGTACCAGTTTTAGAAACAGTGACAAATTAGTACATACAAAGAAAAAAAAAGTGAGGGAAGAAAAACCATATTCATCTAGTAATGAATGATTTTTCCTCTTACTAATGTGATAGTACATATATCTTTTTTTCCTGTAAAGTGTTTAAATGGTCTAAATTGCAATCTAATTTATATAAGAAGTCTAGTAAGAAACATATCTTCAATCTCCTTGAATATCAAATTGGCTATTAAATAATAAAATATGAATGGGAAGAAATGGGTAATGAGAATATATTATATCTTAAAACATTTCTATTCACATATACTCATTCTTAAGTTTCCAAGTGTCTAATATGTCTGAAGAACCCTATGATCATTTGGGCGCTAGAGAAAAGTTAAGAATTTCATTAACTAGCCAGGTAGAAGAGAGATATACATAAATATATCTGGTGTGGTATATGTATTCATTCTATATATTGAACATTTATTGAAAATTTTGTTTCACAAAAGAGATAGAGAGAGTGATAAGAGAGTTTGTATCTATCTGTATATTTCAAAAGCTTTATTTCACAAGGGGAAATACCTAAGAATATTCATATAAACCTTAAAATATTTTACCACATTTAAGCGTATTCCAGAAACCTAATTTCTTTGAATTATGTATTGTCTAAGATAAACTAATGTTTATATTCTTGACTATTTTATTGAAAATATCATTGAGTAATCAAAGTAAAAATGATACTAAGCATTATTCAAACTGTAAAATAGAGTAACACTGATTTGTTTGTTCTAAAGAACTACTTTTTTCAAGAGATCACCAACTTCCTAAAAGGTTGCAAAATGAATTGTATCTGTAATAAACCTCTCACTCAGGTGAGGAAGGTAACATGAAAGTGTGTGAAAGTAGTACAGTTTTCCTGTCAAAGATTTTATAATTTTTATTTATATGGAGAGAAAAAATGATTAAATGTTAACATGTTAACATGATTTCATAATATTATTTGAGTCAAAGAATACTGTCTTTTAAAATTTTTAAAGAATAATTTAGAGGGTATTGCAGAACAGCTGAAAGCCAAGATTATATCCTGAGTAAAAATGGAAAATCTAAAATTACAGCATGTTTTCTGTAATATATCTCCTTAAAAGATTTTCTTAGTGCAGAAAGATATTTTAATTTATCTATCACTCCAAACAAGCTAAATTTTCAATAGCTTTGATCCTATTGAGTATAACTGCTATAGATTATATCTAAAATCTTCTGTCAAATTTTTGAATTTATTATCCATGCAATATTTATGATGAAATTTAAGAAAACTCTTTAACCCTTTAGGATACTGGACAGCAGAATTGAGGGAAAAACAATGACACTGTTCAGGGACCTGGGTTTCATTCTATCCTCTGTCATATTCTGGCTCTGTGATCTTGGGCAATAATTTTGACTCTTGAGACATATTTTGGAGTTAACAATAAAGTACAGTATTCCAGGTGAAGTAAATGGTTTTGCACATGTAGTGAAAAATGAGTTTGACTACATATGATGAAAAATATCTGCAAATTGTCTTTTTAAAAAATTGAGACTATCTGATTGGCTCCAGGATACAGTTAACTTTTTTTTAAATAAATCTTAGTCAAACTGTAATGTGAAACCAACAAAAGGAAAGGGTTTTTACCATTTTTAACAAAATATAGTAATCTCTGATATATCAATTGAGCTCTTCTTCCCCCAGAAGCACAAGGACACGGTGATGCTTAGCAACACAAATTGATGGATTTTGGTTTTTCTAAAGAGGAAGAGCTCAAAACCACAGGAAATCGATACTCTTAGAAAAAAATGGTCTTATGATGCCAAGAAGTTTGCAAAACCGATAGCAATTTAATGACAAAATTTGTGCTTGGAGAGAAACAAGAATGAGTTATTGGGAAAATATCTATATATGATGACATTTTTGGTGCTTTGTAATATAACAGAGATAGAAAAGCAATTACTATCACTCTTCTTGAAGCAGTTACAGAGCCTGCAAAAAGGTGCATTGTATTCGGTGCCAACAGCAAAACAGCCACATGTGGAGCAACTAAGGCTGAGATCTCCATCATATTTTAAAATTTGAGTGGTCACCTCCTCAATCGTAACCCACACATTCCAAAATCATGAATGCTATATAGCCACAGACTTATCTAGGAAAAAAGCTTAATGTTATTTGTAGCCCATAATTTTTAGGTTGACTTTGATCTGAACATCTAGAATGATTTGAGACAGATTCCAACATTTTTGCATTCCTAATATCATAAAATTGAATCAGGATTGTCTGGCATATACTTCAAGTTACTGTTCAGTTAAATATGAATAGCTTGATGAAAGACAGTAAACAATATGCTTGTTGAGCAAATATATATATATATATATAATTATATTTTATTATGTTGGAGAATACAAATGCTAAAGGTTTCATAATTGCTCATCTCTGATTAAGCAACATGGAAAAACATTTTGAAAATGTTTTGGTAACCTCTGCAGGTGAAAGTAATTACTATCAAATTATATGTAGTGCTTTCCTGGAAGACAGGAAACCATGATAACACCCCCAAAGACTGATTTTTGAAAAAAAAAATCACATAAAATCCAGTATTTTCAATACAATAGAAGGATTGGTAACTAATATTACTAACTACTTAATTTCCTTTTAGTATTTTAAATAGTAGCCTTACCAAAACTAGTGATGACAGTGGTATGGTCTAGGGCAGGAACAGTGAATAAATGGAAATAAATGCTTAGATTTAAAATATATTTAGGAACTGGATTAATGAATGTGAGAAGATGAAAGAGAAGTATCAAAGAGGCACCTGGTATCTGCTTAGACATCAGGGTGAAAGATGGCATAGCAAACTCACAAAGAGAAGCAAGTGGAAGCTACAGAATGAGCTACAGTTTCCCTTCATTATAAAATGGCTGAAGGTTATTAAGAATGAAGAAGTCAAAGAATTAAGATTTTTAAGCTTTCAGTGGGTCATAGACATTTCTCAGAAACTTCAAAGGATGCAGAGTAATGCAACGCATGTCTTCTTGTCTCCAGTGAATTAGAGAAGGAACTGAGAAGCTGGTAGTATAGCCAAGCACCCCAGATAAATAGGTTTTAGACTCTGAATGATTCCCATCCGCCATACCTGACACTGGTGGAGTTTAGGGCAATAGGCATATTTCCTTAAGAAGGCTAGGAATCAGAGGAAACATATTTGAAAGGGTTGAGGATGTAGCTGTTTTTGTTTTACTGTTCAGCCCAGTTCCAGAGGGAACAATAGAGATTTTTTTAGAAGGATAAAAGCAATGGGAACATGCCTGAGATAAAATAAAGCACAAAGCAATATACAGAGAGCAGAATATGGAGAGGAGTGTTCAAAAATGCTTACATTTGAATCAGAACAGAGGTAAAGTTGGGACGCATGGAAGAGTGGTACTCAAGACTTTTAAGTTATTAGTGCTTCTCCTGTGGCTCAGCAGGTAAGGAATCTGCCTGCAATTCAGGAGACACAGGAGATGTGGGTTTAGATCCCTGGGTGAGTTTTACCCTTTTCAGCCTGTAAAATACATGCACAAGTGGTTGTGTTCATCAAAGTTTCTCTGAGTACAGGTTTTGGCACATAGTAAACCTATACAATAATCTGTAAGATCTAGATTTGTTTTCCTGTTGGTGCTTAAATTAAAGTAGACCTTAATATGTATAGTATTCATCCATGGGATGTCTATATGGAATTGTGTACACAGACAGAAAAAGATGAATCAGACATTGAAAGGTTAATTCCACTTATTTTCTTGATTTTATTTTTTATTCAAATATTTTTCTTAAATTAACATATATTAATATATATAACATATATTTTTTCTTAAATTAACAATAAAGGTGAGGCTATCTGTCTATTTTGCTTACTAATATTAATAGATCCCTTGAACCTAGATGGGTACCTGGCATATACTAGATATTTTTGATATTTGTTAAATTATGGAACCCACCAACATTACCGAAAAACAACAAAAATGTCTTCACCACATGTTCTTCGCTAATAATTTGTAGTAATGATATTTTATAACATTCCCAATAGATCTACTACTTCAGCCATATTAAAGGGGACCAAGATATATGTTGTAATAGCAACTTGTCATAGTTTCCATGTAAAATATCTAAGAGTAACATAAAGATATAGTAGAAGCATTATGCTCAAAGAGGTTAAAGTATTGTGTGAGACATAGAGTAAAAGATTTGTAATGAGGTCACAGCTCCTGAGTAATGTACACAATAATAGTATAAACTATTTGTGTAATCATTTTTAAATGCATGTCTAGCTTCAACCTCAGGGAGTAATTTTATTTCCTATTTAATTTCAGGTGTTGTAACTGCCTTAAGGTTGTTATAAATTATGCACAGCACTATATAGAAATGAAAGTTGCACTTTCTATTCTTTACTAAGTACAAATTTTGCTTTAAATTAAACATGCTATAGATTTACAGTTCAGTTCACAGTCTTGCAGTTACATGATACTAATCAAGGGAGAGATTCAATGGACATCTTTGAAAATGCCAGATTTTTTCAGTAGATTATCAAGAATTCTATTAGTGCATTTAAAATTCATAGAACAAATACATAAAATATAATTAAAAGCCTATTCTTGATTTGAAATTATAGATAAGTTCCCTTTCTTTGAATCTAAATCTTCAGTAGTGGCAAGTTTGTCTTTTAATGCCTCATTTCTTTCTTATATCTCATATAGTAACAGAGCTTGAAAATTTCATATCAGTTCCATTTCTCTTTTCTCCTGCATAGCAAAGGAACAAGGGAATAAGCTGTGATTTTCCTTTTCTATTTTTTTAATGAAATTATTTGACAAAGATATTATACTATTATATAACAATTTGTTTTCTTTTTTTAATCTCTGAAATTTGGTTAGAAAATTAATTTGCCTCAACATGGTTACCATGTGACTGCACTATTATACATAAGGGAAGCTTCTTAGATTAATATCTGATCAAGCATTTATGCTTCTTTTTCTGCAGAATTTCTAAGCAAGACAATTTAGTATCTAATGAGATATTTTATAATTAAGTAAACAGTGAAATAAGGTGTTTTTTTAATTACACTAACCAATTTTATTTATAAAACACAGGCTTTCATCTTTAGTGTTGCTCAGTTGTGTCTGACTCTTTGAGACCCTGTGGACTGTAGTCTGCCAGGCTCCTTCCTATGAATTCTCCAAGAATACTGTAGTGGTTTGCCATTCCCTTCTCCAGGGGATCTTCCAGACCCAGAGATTAAACCTAGATCTCATGCACTGCAGGTGGATTCTTTACTGTCTGAGCTTTTGAGACAACTAACCACTCCATCTACAAGGAAACATTCTTCTCTCTTGAATTTTCTGGCACAATACTTTGCTGCTTCTCTCTCTATCCTTCTGTCACTACATTCCAGTACTAATCACATCATCCTCTCTATTCTGGGCCCTCAAACTGACTCAATTCTGAACATCTTGGGATAACCTCAAAACTACAGCATCACTGAAACTTTTCCTCTGCTTCCCGTCCTCATTTATCTAGCCTTTCCCTACTGTGGAAAGTGCTGAATACTACCTAAATCATTTTCTACTTCTGGAAGTCAAATTTTAAGATATTCCTTTTTAATACTCAAATTTTGACATTCAAATTTTAACAATTTTCTTTTGTTAAAGGATTATTACCCCCTTAGTAAATGCTTTTCCTATTCCTTTAATTCCCCCAAATGTACATGTCACATCCATTCTCTTCTATCTCCACTACCATCACCAATATGTCTCACCTAAACTACTGAAATAGCTTCCTAACATGTTTTCCTGGCCTATTCATGAGCCAAAGAGTTAATACCCCACACAGCAACCATGGTAGCATTTTAATAATATAAACCAACTAATTTCACTTCTTTTTAAAAACAAACAAAATGAAACTTCAATGGCTCGTTATTGCTTTCACAATGAAACACAAATGCCTTGACCAGGTTTATACCACCCATCATGTTGGTCTCTAACTGTCTGTCCATTTTCATTTGATTATATAGCCCTTATCTCCCTCTCCATCATATTATACCTTCGCTAACTTGTCAATTCTTCATAAAAAAAAATCCTTTAAATCCTCAGGAACTCTAACCTTATGCCTCAATTCCTGCATAAGGTTATTTTAATATCATGTAGACTTAAACTCAAGTGTCATATTTCAGAAGAGCCTTTAATAATCATCTTTCACAAACTAATCTTTATTAACTTCTTAATAGTAGTTAGTAATCAGGAATTGAAGAATACCGGGAGAAATATCAATAACCTCGGATATGCAGATGACAACATCCTTATGGCAGAAAGTTAAGAAGAACTAAAGAGCCTCTTGATGAAAGTAAAAGAGGAGAGTTAAAAAGTTGGCTTAAAGCTCAACATTCAGAAAACCAAGATCATGGCATCTGGTCCCATCACTTCATGGGAAATAGATGGGGAAACAGTGGCTGACTTTATTTTTCTGGGCTCCAAAATCACTGCAGATGGTGATTGCAGCAATGAAAGCAAAAGGTGCTTGCTCCTCGGAAGCAAAGTTATGACCAACCTAGACAGCATATATAAAAGCAGAGACATTATTTTGCCAACAAAGGTCCGTTTAGTTAAGGCTATGGTTTTTTCAGTAGTCATGCATGGATGTGAGATCTGGACTGTAAAGAAAGCTGAGCACCGAAGAATGATGCTTTTGAACTGTGGTGTTGGAGAAGACTCTTGAGAGTCCCTTGGACTGCAAGGAGATCCAACCAGTCTATCCTAAAGAAGATCAGTCCTGGGTGTTCACTGGAAGGACTGATGTTGAAGCTAAAACTCCAATACTTTGCCACCTGATGGGAAAAGCTGAATCATTGGAAAAGACCCTGATACTGGGAAAGATCAAGGGCAGGATGAGAAGGGGACGATAGAGGATGATATGGCTGGATGGCATAACCGACTCCACGGCCATGGGTTTGGGTGGACTCCAGGAGTTGCTGATGGACAAAGAGGCCTGGCATGCTGCAGTTTATGGGGTCACAAAGAGTCAGACATGACTGAGTGACTGAACTGAACTGAATCGGGAATTGCTTTATTTTTTATGTATACAGTCACTTTCCCATTTCTTGAATGCGAACTGAATAGGTCATGGATAATAAAGGTCTTCTTCATATATATATTTCTAGCCACTAGCATAGTACTAGTATATTGCAGGCACTATGTAAATACTGAATGAATGAACAAATAAATATATGAATGAATAAAAGAGCATAGAAGTCATGTTTCCACATATCACTTGAGGAAGTGACCTCTATTTAAGTCTTTATCATATGGAGAAGTTATGTATTAGTGCAATGGGGAAAAAAAGAACACAAATAGAACTACTCTATTTTCATGGACTGATCTTATTTTAAATCTCATAAATTACCTCCTTTCAAATCTGCTAACAGTCTGCGAAAGAACTTTTTCTCCAAAAATTTATAGTATTAAGTTGTTTAGAGCAAAAATGACTTTAGTAGAAAGTCAGAGCTATACCTTCATAACACTGATACAAACCATCTTCCAAGCGCTGATGGAGTGATTTTTTTTTTTTTTTTTAGGTAACTTGTATCATCTGAGAAAGATGCCTTCTAAGCAAAGTTCTTTGCTTGGCTTCTGCAAGTGTATATTACTATAACATCTGATCCCAGGAATGAAGAAGATTTCAAGATTATTTGACATCCACAAGTTCAAGGATACAGAAAAGGCAGGTGTTGCTAATAAAGGAATAGGACAGCATTTGCCAACTCTTCCAGATGCTTCTCCTTATAGCCAGATGAAGCCTCACAGCAAGTTTTATTTTGTCCAGATGCTACATGTTTAAAGTTTTGGCTAAACAAGGGTAAACTAGGTCTACTATCCAGATAAAGTTAGTGTTTTCTCTCTCTGCCTTTAATGTCCATATCAGGTTTTCAAAAATGAGCTCCAAATTTAGAACAATTTCATTGACCCAATTCATGTAATGGTATATGACTTAATGCTCTTTTCTGACTGACTATAGCACATCACCCACTGTACAGATCAAACAGACATATTAAATAAAACAGTTTATGCTGAATTGCTACACATGTACACAGGAGCTACTGTCAAAAGATTTAGATTTAACATTTGGATCTTTTTCAGACTTTTTAAAAATCAAAATTTACTTAACTATCTTTTTTTTACCTCAAGTTATACATCTTCAATCATCAATTTATGTCTGGAATCTCCCTATATGCATCTCATAAATGTTCTCTTTTCTCTCATGGTGGGAAAGCATAGCCATTCAAGTCACGTAAACATATGTGCAAAGCTGGGTTTTGGAACTTACCTGATACACCTGGACTAAGTATGTAGATTTGACTTCCAGTCTTAACTGGAGTCTTACTAGAGCTAATAACCATTTATTACACAACTGTTAAATGATTAAATGATATAATATGTAAAGAAGTTTTATAAAGTGCCTCCTAGTATTATTTAAAAACAATACATTACATATATTATGACATTAAACAAATCTCAAATTTTTTTTAAAGAAAAATACATTGAACTAAATGAAGGACTGCTTCTATGCAACCACACATTTGGAATAACTGTTTAAATGTTTTGTATGTATGAACAGAAAATACCATATTCATGTGTAAAAAGGATGTAATAAAAATTGAATTTTGATTGAATAGGATTCCAAAGTTATTGAAGCAAAGTAATGAACAAAAATAGGAGCCTGAGTCATATAAAAAAGTTCAGAAATACTGAAGGAGGGACAAGGGTTATATAATGCGTACTTTAAATCATTAAACAGTTGGATTCCCCATCCTTTTTTTTCCCATTTGCTTGTATTTCTGCATCTCACCATTCATATGGAAAAAAAATTAAAAACATAATACATGCTCAGGTAGAGTATCTAAAAATGTACATGTACTGATGAGAATTTATAGTGAAACATTAAATGTCAATAAAGAAAATAAGCCTTTCCATAAAATATGCAAGTATTACAGTTTTTCATAAACACTTTTTGAGGGTCACAGTCAAAGTCTTATATTTCTTCTGTTAACATATTTGCATTTATTAATTCAGTTTATAGTTAATTGCTGAAATCACTTAAAAATTTAAAAAAAATACATAAACCTAATTTATGCTTAATGGGCCTATGATATTTCCAATTTAGATTTATTTCACCCCTGCCCCACCTTCCATACAATAAATACAACCTCTATTTGCTTCATAGCCAGGAAAAAATGAACCTGGCCCAGCCTATCAGAGCGCAAAGGTGCTTCTGGTAGATTCTTTTTTTTTTTTTAAGATAAAATCATCTTCATTATGCTAACCAATTCAGGGCTGGTTTGTAGCAGGAGTGTCAACTTTGGATTTGTTACCAAAAGGACGCTGAGGGGCAAATGTATGCAACATTTGGCTAAACCAATTCTCATCATTCTCAATTTTCCTGGGCTCAATTTGTTTATGTGCCATGAATTCAACCTTGGAATATATGTTTTTAAATCACAGGACAAACCGTTCAGAATGTTCCAACTAACCAGAGCAGTCGCTTAAACTTCAACAAACTAATTCAAGCTCTGGAAAAGAGAAAGATGAAAGATAAAGATAACAGACATTGCTTTCACCTGCATATGGAAAAGGTGGTATAGCAACATCAAATTGCCCTACAAAACCTCAAGGCTTCCCAAAAAATCAGGTTAAAAACAACAGATTCTATGTAAGCTATTCATCTATCTGTAAATCTTACTATTTATATCCTCCCAAAGAAAGGTATAGTCTAAAGTATTTAGTGAAAAGCAAAAACATTGGTTCTGCAGAATATTCATGGAAACTATTGTATTTTAATTTGAACTGCATGAAACTGACTTACATAGGTCAAAAATGTCAAACAATAGTTTCATATTTCAAATGTGATAATTTCATCTTTGCCAGTTTATATAATCTGTATCACTTTTCTGCTGAGTTTGCATCATTAAGTCAGTGGTCTCCAAATTTTGCTGCACATTGGAATCACCTGGGAAGCTTTATAACCTACTAATGCCTGATTTCCAACCCTAAACATTCAATTAAATGATATGCAGTGTGACCTGGGCATCAAAATTTTAAAAACCTTCTTTTTTAATGTTCAACAGTGGCAATGTTTGGGAATCAGTCAGCTACACTGTTGGTTTTCAATCTTTATTTGATTAAAATTAATGCAAGAAGCTATTTAAAATTCAAGGTTAATAAACTCCATTTTATGAAATTCTGGTTCAGAAACTCTAGGGTTGTCTTCCTGAACTGAACCCTACAAAATCAGATAGTCCAAATACCATTTTTTTAGATGTTTTGTAGAAACATCTAAATCTGTGTTTTGGACTGTGGATGTACTCAAGTTCATCCAATTAAATCAATGAATTGACAGAATTAATACAGAACTCCTGATTGTGAGGCCAGTGGCCCAATTAAAAATTTCCACACATACTTCTACTATGCTGCCAGAGATGATATGCTGTTGGTTTGCAATTTCAGTTAAATATAGTTATAAAAGCCACAACTAAAAACAGAAACAGTAGTCTGAGCTCTGTAATTCAATTAGTAATCATATAACTTAGGACAATATATGAATATGAAAAATAGCATATGGATTGAATAACAGCTGAAACCTCATGGTTATAACTGTTCTAACAATTGAATGAGGAAAAAATTAAAATTCTTAAGCATTCTTTAGAAAACAGCAATAACAACAGAAAATGTAGTCAAGCCATTTTTTTTTTTTTCCTGTAGCCAAATTCCTATCTGCTCTGTTCTTACTCTTACCCACTTTGGTAAAGCTCCAGAGTCAGACTCCATCAATATTCACAAATAACAATGAAATTATTATTATTTTTTTTTACAAAAATTTCTTACCTCTGTCTTCAGGATATCAGTGTATTGTTTTACATCTTACCTTGCTGCTGCTGCTGCTAAGTCGTTTCAGTCATGTCTGACTCTGTGCAATCCCATAGATGGCAGCCCACCAGGCTCCCCTGTCCCTGGGATTCTCCAAGCAAGAATATTGAAGTGGGTTGCCATTTCCTTCTCCAATGCATGAAAGTGAAGTCTCTCAGTCATGTTGACTCTTAGCAACCCCATGGACTCCTACCAGGCTCCTCCATCCATGGGATTTTCCAGGCAAGAGTACTGGAGTAGGGTGCCATTGCCTTCTACTTATCTTACCTTACTAGATGTTTTTTTCTCACTGTGAAGTGCTCCAGAGCTTAGTCTTCAGAATTCTCATTATCATCAGTCATTCTCCATGGAAATTATCTCACCCACTTCTAAAACTTTAAATGTTATTTCTGTGTCAGCATCTCTGAACATTACTTCTAACAGCAGACACACTGTCATTACTCAATCATATTCAATCTAGAACTGCCCCTTACTTTCCTAATCCCCATTTAGAACCATCCACCACACAGCCAATTCCTTTTCCAGAGCCTCTCAATAGTCCCCAGAAGTATGTCCTTCCTTTCTACAGCAAACTACATAAAATTTTGATTGACTTCACATGTCTTCCTAGAGCTAATTCTCTTTCTTTCATGGTCTTGCACAGCAGGATATCCAAGTGGTGAGGTACATGCATGCTCAGTCATGTCAGACTCTGAACTCCATGGACTATAGCCCGCAGGCTCCTCTGTTCATGAAATTTTCCAGGCAAGAATACTGGAGTGGGTTGCCATTTCCTACCCCAGCGTATCTTCCAGACCCAGGGATCAAACCCCTGTCTCTGGTATCTCCTGCTCAGTGGTAACGAATCTGCCCGCCATTGTAGCATATCCAAACAAAAGATGGATCCTCTCATGGAGATTTTTATTTGCTTTTAAAATTTTACTTCCTTTTAATCACTTTTTTTTATTCGTTAAGCCTGTATATTCAAAACATGTATCCACTTGAAAAATATGTTTGAGATAAAATAATTTTCTTTCCAAAATTCTTTTGCCTTGGTATCTGTTTAGAACTAAAAATGCCATACAATACAAATCAATGAAATAAGTATAAAAATTATCTCATAAGTGAACAGTTCCTATTTTTCTCTATTTTAAGGAATCTTTTAAAATGTTGCATAAAATATAAATTATCCTACAACCGTATAGAATTTCACTGAAAACACCTATTTTGCTATTGCATGGTGGTTAACAGACTTTATATGTAATAAATAGGACTGGAAAATGAAACATGTGATTGGGTTAAATGAAAGTTCTGCCCTTACAACAGCTGCCATTATAACTCCAACCGGCTTGCTATAGGTAGACATTGATGTTTCAACTAATTAAAAACAGGTGGACTATTTGAACAGCACTCTCTGCCATTCCTAGGTTAGGCTGTTAATGATAATAAGATCATTCACAACAGCAGGTGTTTAAACTGCCATTTATGTGTGTGGAAAAGAGATGTGTTAGGTATAGAAAGTTATTTTTAATCTGTTCAGGATTTTTTTTTCAATTAGGGAAATTAGGTTCTGTTTAAATATGATCTAAAGGTGGTATCTATTCTGAAATTCAACTGATTACGTAATTCTTTAGCATAGAGATTCATAGATAGACATGGTCACATATTTTCATAATATACAAACTCTTCATTTTACAGTTGTGTACTTAATCTAGGTCTTTAAAATACAATACAGTAAGCAGTTATCTTTCTTATACTTTGGCTCAAAATCGAATATAATCAGTAAGGTAGGCATAAAACCCAACCTATATTTTTTGTGCACGTGTGCCATTTTACTGAGTCAAGGAAATGGACAAGGAGTACATGTAATTGTGCAAAATTAGTTGTTGTTTACATTTTTACATAACTAATGATTTACGTTTTTAATGAAAAGATACAGGCTGGCACTAGGTACACTATTTTCACTTATGTAATGTAATATGCCAATTGTGAAGGTTAAAATGAATTGCTTTCTGTGTTTGAGTGACCTTGCTTAAGCCTTTTATGTGTGGCAAGATTCTTTTTGCCATTACTTTTGTTAAGTGAAGAAATATCCACAACTTGGAAATAAAGCAAGCAGATGACAGCATGTCCTCTCAATGTCATTGTTTAATAGGTTCACTCTAGAATTATTTAATTATCTAGGAGAATGCACCTGTGCTTTATTTTGCTATTTACTATTCTATTAGATCCCTGAAACTGTGAAATTAAATGTTAACTTACAGATTTCTCTCAGGTGGAAAAGATAAACCTAAAGGACTCAGGGTTTCACTTTTAAGGCTTATAGGACATTTGACAGTTTTATTTCTGTTATCAAATACTTTTCAAGAATCCTTTGATGATATAAATCTCTCTTCCTTGAATTAACATTTGAATCAGTATTACCATTTTATTTGTTCCCTTATTGATGAATGAGGTTAATAAAATTGTTGAAATATACTTATTCTATACTTATATAAGGAGTCTTGCTTTTAACTCTGGAATATTACTCTTCAACATTTTAGTAAATTCTGAAAAGTAGACTTGCCTGCCAGAAATGATTACACTGAGTCACCTGAGAATAGTACTTGATGGCTCATCTCATCCTGGCTCCCAGAGTAAGTCCCAAGGGGCATTAGGACTGTTAAGTCCTTGACTCTGTTTCTGTTATTTTTGCTCATTTTGTGTTGTTTTACATTTTGTTTCCAGTTCTAGTCCAAGTTTCGCTGTAGTTCTGATTTGTTTAGGATTGAGAAATTATTCCTATCTGGTGGCAGCACAAATCAGGATTCTGCTTTTATGAGTAGATTACTTAGCAGTCTGGTCTGCGTTGAATGAATGATGGATGGATGTTACCTCTTGGGTGAGAGCTACTAGAGAATCCTGCTTGATTCTCTTTTAAAATTGTTTTTCTATTTGGGAGAACAAATCAACTGGGAAGATATCCCATGCCTCCTGGAAGGGAAAATGTGTCTTTGAAATATGGATCAAGGACTTATGTTTCTGTAATTATTTTGATCTGCTATGGAGGTTTTAAAATGTAATGTCTTAAGTCCTGTGTCCCTATGTCTGAACTGATATGAGCCTTTATCATTTTATCTTGTGAGTTGAAACATTATCCTAATTTGAGAAATTATTACTAAATTTGATTATAAAGGCTCAAATTCAAGTAGTTTTGTATTAATTGCTTTGTAAATAGTAGAGGTGGTATAGGTCTAATATTTCAAAACAAATTGAAAATAAACTGATGTGGAGATATATTAATTTAAAAATATTAAATTTTAATATTTAACACTTTTACAGTATAAGACATATAAAAATTACTTTCTTAGAATTTTTAACCTAAAGAACTTGTTTATATGCAAATGCAAGTTCAAATAAGTCTCCTGATAACCCAGAACATATTACTAATTTTGATGTTAGAAAACATTTTTTCCTTATTTTTATCAGTGTGGCATATATGTATAAAGCCTATAATATGTAGGATGGTGAAAATGTAGAATTATATGTTCAATAAGATTGAGTCATTATTATGCAAAATGTCTTTATAATAGAAATTATGGTTTCTAGTATGTTTGCTAGAAAATCTCTAAGATCACTCCTTAGTTAATTTAAAAATTTGGACTAAAATTAATAAATAATCTATTTTTTCCTTTTATATAGAGTTAGAACTGTACAATGTTATATGAAAAGTAACAGGGGTACAATATAGTGATCCTTAATTTTTAAAAGTTATACTGCATTTATAGTTGATGCTATGAAAGTGCTGCACTCAAAATATTAGCAAATTTGGAAAACTCAGCAGTGGCCACAGGACTGGAAAAGGTCAGTTTTTATTCCAATCCCAAAGAAAGGCAATGCCAAAGAGTGTTCAAGCTACCACACAATAGCACTCATCTTACAAACTAGCAAAGTAATGCTCAAAATTCTCCAAGTTGGGCATTAACAGTACATAACTTTCTACTTTAGTCAGAAAGTAAGACTTTCCTTTATGCTGTCATTTTCTCTCAAGTTGAAAAATCATTCAAATATTGTCCTGAGAGGACTGAGTATGTTCAGGCAGGCAGTACTCAGGAGAGGCTGATGCTGTATCCTTCTCAGCTCCCTGTCTTCAAGATGTAAGGTCCCTTTTCCTTTTTTTCTCTACTGCTTCTTCACCAATCCAGGTCAACCCTCTCCTCTTCCTCTACTTTCTTCCAGCCCTAATTTCATCTATTTCAGGCAAACACAGTTTCAAATTTTTCTATTGTATGCTGAGGCCAGAAAATGTTAGGGTATATATTTCTATTTCAGTGTGAGCAGGCAGAGAATAGAAGTTGCCATTAGGGTCTCAAGGGAAGAATAATGAGGAAGGGAAATATTTAATAAACTCACTAAGTAACTCCTGAAAAGATAATGTTGCTATCTTATCCTGAGTACTTTCAGACTTAGAACTTTAGGCTACAGAATCTAATGATCCCAGAATTAAAATAGAAGAATAATACAGATGAAGAATAGAAATCTGTAAAGATTTGAAAACTGTTCAGGTGGAGCTGGAGAAAGGACTTACATGAATAATGGTAAATGGAGCACAGATGAGCAGCTGAGTTTAAAAGGAGATAAAATCTGGGCATTCCAGAAAAAAGACCTCAGTACTGAATATGCACATCACAGAAGTAAGTCAAAATTATTACAAATATATCTAGGCAGCCAATAAGAAAAGCAGCAGCTAAGAACCAGAAAAATACTTAGGTGGACACCTAATAGGAGCTTGTTTGTGTAATTCAGGCGGCATGGAATAGACACAAAGGAGTAAAGAAGATGAAAAAGGTCAGTAATTCCAGGCAAGAGGTTGGGGAACAGGAAGATTGACCGACTAAATATAAACTGTTAGACAAAAGCCAATTTCTCCTCAAACAAAAGTCCATATATGCTTTTTCTTAGAACAGAAATTAAGACAAGTAGCATAATATTGATATTCCAGTTAGATATCGGTATTTAGTTTTAAGAAAGATTTTAGTCAAACCTTATGACTAAAAGATGCAATTTAGAATAGTATATATTAACCTCCTAATTATAGATATCTATCATTTAGACTCTACAATGGAAAGAGAGAAAATATATATACTTCAGATTATGATGTAATTAACTAGTCATAATAAGCAGTAAGTTGCTCACAACTCTATCAGCATCAGTACTTGCCAAGAATCATCCTTAAGAACTTTAATTTCCTTAAATTTTTGAAAATTAATCATTAAGATGTGTTAATATTAACATCTGCTCCATTACGACAAATAACATTTGTTTGACAAGTCCTCCATGATGCCACACAGACAACTGTTAGATGGATTGAAAAGGTAGCATTGAATCCCTTGAGTTTTTTACATCATAGAATCTCTCAATTAATCAGAAATTTCCCTGGCCAGGAAAAAATAACTATCAAGATATTTGGATATATACCAATACTGATTGATACAATAAAGTATTAATTATTAACCACAGTTATGTCTAGTTTTATTCTGCTCTATTAGCACAACTACTAAATTAATTATATCAAAGTTCTTATTTTAAATCTTTAAGGGATTTTTATATTAAATAATTATTATTTTTGTAAAACAAGTTTGATTAATATTTTGTATTTTTCAGACTGCATGATACAAAACCTAAAATCTCAGCAATTTTTGTTAAGGCAGAAAATGTTACCTAAGTTACATATATCTCATGATCATACCCTGGGATAAGAATAAACTCACTCTATAATTTTTATCAACAGTCATTAATCTTACTAGGTAACTACTAGGACAAAGGGAAAGATATCAAAGCAAATACATCTTTCAATTATCAATGAGGAATATCCACCATTCTTAGCATATTTGAGGGAGCTCAACTTTGAGTTGATTTGTATTCAACTATTAAACTTCAACAGAAACAATAAAAAAAACTCCATGAAGTAGAATTTTTATCAAGTAAAATATAAGAACATCCTAATTGGTATACCTAGATAGCATATTAAAAAGCAGAGACATTACATTGCCAACAAAGGTCCATCTAGTCAAGGCTATGGTTTTTCCAGTAGTCAGTATGGATGTGAGAGTTGGACTATGAAGAAAGCTGAGCACCGAAGAATTCATGCTTTTGAACTGTGATGTTGGAGAAGACTCTTAGAGTTCCTTGTACTGTAAGGAGATCCAACCAGTTCATTCTAAAGGACACCAGTCCTGGGTGTTCATTGGAAGGACTGATGTTAAAGCTGAGTCTGGCCACCACATGCAAAGAGTTGACTCATTGGAAAAGACCCTGATGCTGGGAAAGATTGGGGGCAGGAGGTGGAGGGGACAACAGAGGATGAGCTGGCTGGATGGCATCACTGACTCGATGGACATGAGTTTGGGTAAACTCCAGAAGTTGGTGATGGACAGGGAGGCCTGGTGTGCTGTAATTCATGGAGTTGCAAAGAGTCAGACACGACTGAGTAACTGAACTGAATTGAACTGAATTGATATACAATGATTCCTGCCACCATGCTAGTTAAATTTTCCATTGTAGTATATGTTTAAGGAAATTATATAGTTACTGGAAAGCAGGGAAATATTTTGATTACTTTCAATTAGAAGTTTATTAATAGCACCACTCAGGTCAACTATATCTATAATGATTTTCTGTATGCTTTGATCATCAGTTACTGAGAGAAGCCTGCTGAAGTCAACTATAATGGACCTTTTTTTCTTTTTTTTTAACAGTTCTGTCAAATTTTGCCTCGGTGGCTCAGTGATAAAGAACTCACCTTGCAACACAGGACACCTGGTTCTGGAAGATCCCCTGGAGAAGGAAATGGCAGCCCACTCCAGTATTCTCGCCTGGGAAATCCCATGGACAAACGAGCCTGGTGCGTTACAGTTCATGTGGTCATAAAAGAATTGGACACAATTTAGTGACTAAACAGTAACACCAAATGTTAAAAGTATGCTGTTCAGTGCACAGACATTACGAACTGTTATGGCTTCTTAGAATATTAACCCCTTTACCACACTATCTGATGCTTCTCTCTATTCCTGAGAAATTTCCTTGTTCTTAAGTTGGCTTAGTCTCAATTTTATAGCTTGTCCATCTTTTGATTTGTGTTAGCATGGCGTACCATCCCCTATTTTTAAACTATCTGAGTAAAATGTGTTTCTTGCAGACAGCATATAATTAGGTCTTTTATGCACTCTGATGATATCTCTGTCTTTTAATTGGTTCATTTTGACTTTTCGCATTTAGAGTAATTAGTGATATAGTCAGATTAATAATCTCTATCATGTTTTTACCTGTTTCCAATTTGTTGTAGCTGTTCTTTGCTACTTTCCCTCTTATTTTACTGACTTCCCTAATTTTAGTTCATATCAATATTATTTGAGTCTTTTTATTCTTCTATTTGCATTTTAATTATACCTCTTTGAAAAACTATTAATGAGCAAGCCAGAATATGCAATAAACTTGTTTAAACTAATCTAAGCCTGTCTCAAAAAACACTATATAATTTTATGCATAGTACTGGTATGCTTTTAACAGAGTATCCTCATGTCTTATCTCCCATCTCTCATGACTTTGCTATCATTGATTTCTATTATCTATGTGTGATTATCACCCAATGCATTGATGTCACTATTTTCTCAGTAATCTTTTAAATTAAATGAGAAAAATTAACCTCATTTGCTTCTTCTTCAATACTCTTCAGCTTTTATTTGTTTCTTTGTTTATCTGTTTAAATCTAGATAAAAGTTTCTGACCTATATCATCTACTTCTCCCTGAAGGAGTTTGAATATTTCTTATAAGGCACACCAGGTCAATACAACCTATTATTTCATATGAAAGGAAAAGTAATAGGGAGAATAGGTTTCAGACTTAGTGCAATTCCATGTTGTGGCTCTACTTTCTATGATTCTCTTGATCTATCTTCTCTAGGTTAAGTGTGTCATCTTTGGGCTAAGACAATAGCAGAGGTTTCCAAGAAGAATACCATGTAAAGAAGCAGAAAGTTGGATTCATGGTTTTATGACTGATGATATGATCCTCTGAAGTGCAACAGAAGGTATCACCTCTACTATCACTGGCCACAATTGGCCATATGCCCATTCACAATTCAGTCATTAACAAGAGCTATAAGAGTATCATGATTAACCTTGTATAATCAAGGAGGAAAAAAAAAAAAGCGACTGTTGGAACTGGTGTTGGATATACAAAGTAATGTGGGAGGAGTTTGAATACTTGACCATAGAGACTTTAGTTAGCAGGAAGCAATGAGGAATGAAAGAAGGGTAGTTCCTGTTAATGAAAGTCTCTATGGTCAGTTACTCAAATTTTTCCCATGTTACACTCTGATGATATACCCTGAGAAACCTCAGGATGAGAATTACAGGATAGTGGCTCCAGATAGCTGAGATGCATATCAAAGGAATGATTTCAATGAGCCAAGAGTCTGCATATTCCCATATATAGAAAAGTGCTAAATTCCTTAACTTGAGATGTCTGTTTTTTCTTAATTAACAGTAATTTTTTTATTACATGCAAAGATGGGCAGAATAAAGAACATAAATGGTATCAACCTAACAGAAACAGAAAATATTAAGAAGAGGTGGCAAGAATATACAGAGGAACTATAGAAAAAAGATCTTCATGACACAGATAATCATGACAGTGTGATCCATTACCTAGAGCCAGACATCCTGGAAGGTGAAGTCAAATGGGCCTTAGGAAGCATCACTATGTCAAAGCTAGTAGTGGAGGTGATGGAATTCCAGTTGAGCTATTTCAAATCCCCAAAGATGATGCTGTGAAAGTGATACACTCAATATGCCACCAAATTTGGAAAACTAAGCAGTGGCCACAGGACTGGAAAAGGTCAGTTTTCATTCCAATTGCAAAGAAAGGCAATGCCAAATAATGCTCAAACTACCACACAATTGCACTCATCTCACACGTCACCAAAATAATGCTAAAAATTCTTGAAGCCAGGCTTCAACAGTATGTGAACCATGAACTTCTAGATGTTCAAGCTGGCTTTAGAAAAGACAGAGGAACAAGAGATTAAATTCCCAGCATCCGCTGGATTATCGAAAAAGTAAGAGAGTTCCAGAAAACATCTACTTCTGCTTTAGTGACTATGCCAAGGCTGTTGACTCTGTGGATCACAATAAACTGTGGAAAATTCTGAAAGAGATGGGAATACCAGACCACCTGACCTGCCTCTTGAAAAATCTGTATGCAGGTCAGGAGCAACAGTGAGAATTGGATATGGAACAACAGACTGGTTCCAAATAGGAAAAGGAGTACGCCAAGGCTGTATATTGTCACCCTGCTTATTTAACTTCTATGCAGAGTACATTATGAGAAACGCTGGGCTGGATGAAGCACAAGCTGGACTCAAGATTGCCAGGAGAAATATCAATAACCTCAGATATGCAGATGACACCACCCTTAGGGCAGAAAGTGAAAAAGAATTAAAGAGCCTTTTGATGAAAGTGAAAGAAGAGAGTGAAAAATTTGGCTTTCAGAAAACTCAGTACTCAGAAAACTAAGATAATGTCATCTGGTCCCATCATTTGATGGCAAATAGATGGGGAAGCAATGGAAACAGTGGCAGACTTTATTTTTCTGGGCTACAAAGTATCTGCAGATGGTGACTATAGCCATGAAATTTTCTCCTTGGAAGACTAGAAAGTATATTAAAAACCAGAGACATTACTTTGTCAACAAAAGTCCCTCTAGTCAAAGTTATGGTTTCTCTAGTAGGCAGTATGGATGTGAGAGCTGGACTATAAAGAAAGCTGAGCACCAAAGAATTGATGCTTTTGAACTGTAGTGTTGGAGAAGATTCTTGAGAGTCCCTTGGACTGCAAGGAGATCCAACCAGTCCATCCTAAAGGAAATCAGTCCTGAATAATCATTGGAAGGACTGATGTTGAAGCTGAAACTCCAATACTTTGGCCATCTGATGTGAAAGGCATCAGGTGGGTGTCCAAGGGCAAAGGAGAAGCCCAAGCAAGATTGCAGGAGGGGCAAATTAGCATTTAGAATCAAACCCCATTCCCACCAGAGATGCTCAAAGGGCTCACATAAACCTTGTGTGCACCAGGACCCAGGGACCCCACAGAGACTGAGACAGAACTGTGGTTGGGCATCTCCTGTGGAGGTATGGGTTGGCAGTGGTCTGCCACAGGGACAGGGGCTCTGGGTGCAGCAGACTTGGGTATGGCATAAGCTCTCCTGGAGGAGGATGCCATTAACCCTATAATAGAGTTGCTAGAACCTACACAGGACTGGGAAATAGACTCTTAGATGGCACAGCAGAACCTTGTGCACCAAGACCCATGAGAAAGGATCAGTGACAGCACAAGAGACTGTCCCAGATTTGCCTGTGGGTGTTCTGGAGTCCCTGGAAGAGGTGTAGGTTGGTGGTGGCCTGTTGCAGAGTTGGGGACACCAAGTGTAGCACCACATGCATCAAATCTTTTCATGGAGGCCACCATTAGTGTCATTACCTCCAGCATAGTTTCAATCACTTCAGTTACTTCGTCATGTCTGACTGTTTGCAACCCCATGGACTGTAGCATGCCAGGCCTCCCTGTCCATCACCAATTCCCAGAAATTACTCAAACTCATGACCATTGAGTTGAAGATGCCATCCAACCATCTCATCCTCTGTTGTCCCCCTCTCCTCTCTCGTTCAATCTTTCCCAGCATCAGGGTCTTTTCAAATGAGTCAGCACTTCGCATCAGGTGGCCAAAGTATTGGAGTTTCAGCTTCAACATCAGTTCTTCTAATGAACATTCAGGACTGATTTCCTTTAGGATGGACTGGTTGGCTATTTTGCAGTCTAAGGGACTTTCAAGAGTCTTCTTCAACACCACAGTTCAAAAGTATCAATTCTTCAGTGCTCAGCTTCCTTTATAGTCCAACTCTCACATCCATACTTGACGACTGGAAAAATCATAGCCTTGACTAGATGGATTCTTGGCAAAGTAATGTCTCTGCTTTTTAATATGCTCTATAGGTTGGTCAAAACTTTTCTCACAAGGAGTAAGCATCTTTTTATTTCATGGCTGCAACCACCATCGGCAGTGATTTTGGAGCCCAGAAAAATAAAGTCTGACACTGTTTCTCCATGTATTTGCCATGAAATGATGGGATCAGATTCCATGATCTTTGCTTTCTGAGTGTTGGCCCTTTAAGCCAATTTTTTTCACTCTCCTCCTTCACTTTCATCAAAAGGCTCTTTAGTTCTTCTTCACTTTCTTCCATAAGGGTGGTTTCATCTGCATATCTGAGGTTATTGATATTTCTCCCACAATCTTGATTCCAGCTTGTGCTTCATCCAGCCCAGTGTTTCTCATGATGTACTATACATATAAGTTAAATAAGCAAGATGACAATATACAGCCTTGACATACTCCTTCTCCTATTTGGAACCAGTCTGTTGTTCCATGTCCAGTTCTAACTGTTGTTTCCTGACTTGCATACAGGTTTCTCAAGAGGCAGGTCAGGTGGTCTGGTATTCCCATCTCTTTCAGAATTTTCCACAGTTTATTATGATCCACACAGTCAAAGGCTTTGGCATACTAAATAAAGCAGAAGTAGATATTTTTCTGGAACTCTCTCTCATAGGCTTTTTCAATGATCCAAGGGATGTTGGCAATTTGATCTCTTGTTCCTCTGCCTTTTCTAAAACCAGCATGAACATCTGGAAGTTCACGGTTCACGTATTGTTGATGCCTGGCTTGGAGAACTTTGAGCATTACTTTGCTAGCATGTGAGATAAGTGCAATTGTGTGGTAGTTTGAGCATCCTTTGACATTGCCTTTCTTAGGGAATTCCCTGGTGGCCCAGACAGTAAAACATCTGCCTATAATGCAAGAGATCCGAGTTCAATCCCTGTGTCGAGAAGAGCTCCTGGAGAAGGAAATGGCAACCCACTCCAGTATTCTTGCCTGGAAAATCCTATGGATGGAGGATCCTGGTAGGCTACAGTCCATGGGATCACAAAGAGTCAGACACTACTGAGCGATTTCACTCACTTCACTTCTTAGGGATTGGAATGAAGATTGACCTTTAGGCGTCTTATGGCCACTGTTGAGTTTTCCAAATTTGCTGATATATTGAGTGCATCACTTTCACAGCATCATCTTTTAGGATTTGAAATAGCTCAACTGGAATTCCATCACTTCCAGTAGCTTTGTTCATGTGATGCTTCCTAAAACCCACTTTACTTCACCTTCCAGCATGTCTGGTTCTAGTTGAGTGATCACATCATGGTGATTATCTGGGTCATGAAGATCTTTTTTGTATAGTTCTTCTGTGAATTTTTGCCACTTCTTAATATCTTCTGCTTCTGTTAGATCCTTACCATTTCTGTCCTTTATTGAGCCCATTTTGCACAAAATGTTCCCTTGGTATTTCTAATTTTCTTGAGGAGATCTCTAGTCTTTCCCATTCTATTGTTTTCCTCTATTTCTTTGCACTGATAACTGAGGAAGGCTTATCTCTCCTTGCTATTCTTTGGAACTCTGCATTCAAATGAGTATATCTTTCCTTTTCTCCTTTGCTTTTCACCTCTCTTCTTTTCACAGGTATTTGTAAGACCTCCTCAGACAGCCATTTTCTTTTCTCCATTTCTTTTCCATGGGGATGGTCTTGCTCCATGTCTCCTATACAATGTCCCAAACCTCCATCCATATTTCATCAGGCACTCTGTCTATCAGATCTAGTTCTTTAATCTATTTCTCACTTCCACTTTATAATTTTTATGGATTTGATTTAGGACACACTTGAATGGTTTAGTGATTTTCCCTAGTTTCTTCAATTTAAGTCTGAATTTGGCAATAAGGAGTTCATGATCTGAGCCACAGTCAGCTCTGGGCCTTGTTTGGCCCCATGTAAATAACAGGGAGGAAATACAGCTCCACTTATTAACAGAAAATTAGATTAGGTATTTACTGAGCATGGCCTAGCCCATCAGAACAAGACCCTGTTTCCCCTTCAGTCAGTCTATCCTATCAGGAAGCTCCCATAAGCCTCTTATCCTTCCCCATCATAGGGTAAATCCCTCACAATTAAACACATATACTAGAAAATAAAATGTCCATCTTAATTGATAATACTTTGAAATTTTTAATACTACGTATAAGTTACACTACTTTAAAATACATAAATGATTAAGAAATGGCATTATAAAATGACAAGGCATAGTAAAAGGCAATTCAAAAAAGAAACACAAGTAGTTAAATACTTAAGAAAATCATTTAAATATGTCTCATAATAAAAAAAATTATACCACAAAGTTACACTATTTTTGTATTATCAAACTGTCAAAGCTTAAAATAAAGACCAAGCATTAGTAGGACTATGGTAACATGGGAAATCTTTAACACTGTGGGTTAAATGAAAAGAAGTATAAAAATTTTAAGAGCATTTTATCCATGCTTTGATCTAGTCAAAAGTAGTGAGCATGACTGTATAGTAGTTAATAAACTGTCACATCTCTATTATTAAAAACATACATTTAAAAAAGATGTGAATGTAAAAATATGGTCACAATACTATAACATGTTCAAACAAAAGATAATAGAAACATAAATATAGCATGACCTTATATATCACATATGGAGAAAGAAAGACTAGAAAAAGAACAGAAAAAATTAATAGAGTAATTATCAGGAAGAAAAAACCAAATACTAAAAAAATCTTGTTTAGAATTGGGAATCCATGGAAAATTCATTGTACTCTATACACTTTTTTGTTGTTAAACTAAAATTATGTAACTAACCTTATGCTAGTCATAAAAATTATATATATATATATATCTGGTTTTACTATTTGCATTTGTATTCCATGTACTAAGAACAGTGCCTGGACTGGTAGAAACTGTGTCAAAAATATTTGTCAAATGAATGAATCAGAGATGGGAGAAAG
Source organism: Antilocapra americana (assembly GCA_007570785.1). Taxonomy (NCBI): domain Eukaryota; kingdom Metazoa; phylum Chordata; class Mammalia; order Artiodactyla; family Antilocapridae; genus Antilocapra; species Antilocapra americana. The sequence continues at coordinate 103,237 of ML664161.1, read as the reverse complement.
AAGAATTAACATTTTTTAAGATTAGTTTTAAAAATTCAGAGGCCTCAATTGCTACTCATAATAAAAAACCACATTTGCATATAATAGTTTAGTAAGAAGTATGCAATAATTTAATACGTATTATGTATTTCTTACTGCATTCACCCATTTAAAAAAAATAACCTCCTTTCATCCAACTTTGCTCTTTCATATAATTTGCAGTTTAAAATTTTGATCCTGATGATACTTTATATGTTCAAACCTAACACTTCAACAATAGTGTACCTGTTAAAGAACTATATACAAGCTTAATCTTTCAGATGCAACATAGCTTAATAAATGGAATATCAGACCATCTGACCTGTCTCTTGAGAAATCTGTGTGCAGATCAGGAAGCAAGAGTTAGAACTGGACATGGACCAACAGACTGGTTTCAAACAGGAAAAGGAGTACGTCAAGGCTGTATATTGTCACCCTGCTTATTTAACTTATATGCAGAGTACATCATGAGAAATGCTGGGCTGGAAGAAGCACAAGCTGGAATCAAGATTGCCAGGAGAAATATCAATAACCTCAGATATGCAGATGACACCACCCTTATGGCAGAAAGTGAAGAGGAACTAAAGAGCTTCTTGATGAAAGTGAAAAAGGTGAGTGAAAAAGTTGGCTTAAGGCTCAACATTAAGAAAACTAAGATCATGGCATCTAGTCTCATCACTTCATGAGAAATAGATGGGGAAACAGTGGAAAAAGTGTCAGACTTTATTTTTTGGGTTTACAAAATCACTGCAGATGATGATTTCAGCCATGAAATCAAAAGATGCCTACTCCTTGGAAGGAAAGTTATAGCCAGCCTGGATACATATTGAAAAGCAGAGACATTACTTTGCCAACAAAGGTTCATCTAGTCAAGGTTATGGTTTTTCCATTAGTAATGTATGGATGTGAGAGTTGGACAGTGAAAAAGGCTGAGCACCAAAGAATTGATGCTTTTGAACTGTGGTGATAGAGAAGACTCTTGAGAGTCCCTTGGACTGCAAGGAGATCCAACCAGTCCATCCTAAAGGAGATGAGTCCTGGGTGTTCATTGGAAGGACTGATGATGAAGCTGAAACTCCAGTACTTTGGCCACCTCATGTGAAGAGCTGACTCATTGGAAAAGACCCTGATGCTGGGAAGGACTGGGGGCAGGAGAAGGGGAAGACAGAAGATGAGATGGCTGGATGGCATCACCGACTTGATGGACATGGGTTTGGTTGGACTCTGGGAGTTGGTGATGGACAGGGAGGCCTGGCGCGCTGTGATTCACGGGGTCACGAATAGTTGGACACAACTGAGTGACTGAACTGAACTGAACTGAATTGACTATCAGTTAAGGAATTAAGTTTAAAAAGCATTCAATTCATTCCAATGGAATTATAAAAAAATTTTAGACAAATGTCTTTATAGTTTTTGAGAATAAATTTTATGTTAAATTAAAAGAAATTATATGTCCAAAGAATGTAATAGAATGAATAAATCTATTTTATGTATAGCATCAGTCACTAGGTTTTTAAGATCAATTAAAAATTGATCAATCAATTTTACTTCAGATATAGTACAAACCAAATTCAGTAGGGACAACCATACTGTCATAATAATGCTAATCCATTTATTCAAATGCTTACAAATAAGCTTGGAAGGGTGTGAATAAAATTTATGAGTTATTCATATATCTGAAAGTTTCATACCATTCAACCCATTCCAAATTAGTTATCATCATGGTATATCATAGGAGCAGGCAATGGCACCCCAGTCCAGAAATCTTGCCTGGAAACTCCCATGGAAGGAGGAGCCTGGTAGGCTTCAGTCCATGGGGTCGCAAAAAAAAAAAAAAAAAAAAAAGATTTTTCCTTTGGTCTTCCATACTGTTTGAAAATCACCTCAATTCCCTGTTTTATATGAAGGAATGGTAGCAAACCAAGTACAAGATTACAGTCTGGTGGCAGTGGCTGGCTGGTTTTGATACTCCCCTGAATGCATTAACCTACTATTTGGATCCTTGCAGACATTTCTCAAGAAATGTATTAGCAGAGGACAGTGTGGTTAAGTAAGCATGTTTGTGTGTAAATGTGTATGTGGGTGTGTATGTGCATGTAAATGTGGAAAAGGAGAGGTGGGTAGGTATATAGTATTATGTGTGTGTTACCTTTTAAAATAAAATGCATTTTGACTCAGCAAAAAAAAAAAAAAGAGTCAGACACAACTGAGAGACTTCACTTTAACTTTTCATTCTCATGCACTGGAGAAGGAAATGGCAACCCACTCCAGTGTTCTTGCCTGGAGAATCCCAGGAACTGAAGAGCCTGGTAGGCTGCCGTCTATGGGGTTGCACAGAGTAGGAAATGACTGAAGCGACTTAGCAGCAGCAGCAGCAGCAGGAGCAGCAGCAGCAGTAGCATATCATAAGTCTGCTTTCATCAATTTCAAATTAAATACATTTCACACTTCACACAGTATACTCCTAAATTCTGGGGCTAAGACATAAAAACTTAAAATGTCTGAGAAGTGAGGACCTAAGCTTCATATTAAAGAGAATCTTCTTATATTTAAAGAACCACTGTCAAACTTAAAGAAAGCTGCAATCAGAACAGACATTAAAGGTAGTCTTTGATGACACTAATTATGAAAATTGATTACATAAAAAAGAAAAATATAGGTAGGCTTATCTTTAGGTGACCTTATCTATCAGTTTGTGTATGCCTGTATAAAATACTAAAATAAAAAAAGTTCACTTCAGGTGAATTCTTAATCTCAATAATTCCTGATAACTCATGCTGAGAATGTTTATCACCTAATCTACTCTCTAGTATATAAATGGATGAGAAATCTCTTGATGATAGCCTGTGATTTCAACAACATACAATTTTAAATATATAGGTTAAACCACCAAAGAGTCATTCAATATGGGTATTAATAATTATGAGTGCTAGGCTAGAAATAGTAATTTTCTAAGATGCTTAAGACTTCACTGAAGTAGATGTTTACATTAGCACTGGGTCTCAATCTTATTTTCATTCATACACTGTATATATTTAAATGAATGTTTAAATGTTCTGAATACTCATCACTTATTTACCTGCAATAATATTTTTAGATTGTAAATCCAAATTTCTTAATCTTAAGTCTTTTCAAAACTGAAAAGAGTATGCTGGCTTCAAAGGAATGTCATACAGAACAAGTAAACTAGTACCAAAATTTTAATGAAGATAGATTATTAGTTAATTATCTTACCATATATATAGTATACTATGCTGAGATATACTATATAATTTAAACCATTTAATCTTTGCCACAATTCTACATAATAAATAATAGAGTAATAATTATTCTTTATAGATAAAAACTTGAGTATAATAATAATTGCTTCTACACAACTTAAAACATGAATTCAGATATCAAACAAATAGTTATCTGCTTCCTAAGTCAGTGCCCATTCCAGATATACTGTGAACTGAACTAGATTTCTGTTGAAATGTGTTTGTTCAGTTTGAGGTCTTGTATATTGAGAGAAGCATATAAATATGACAGGTTTCCAGAGAATACTGAAGCAAGAAATAGGAAAATATGTAAAATCAAAACTCGGTTTCTTTATTTTTGCCTGTTTAAATACATTTTTGCAGACTAGCAAGAATTGTCCCACTGTTTCTACCCATAGAAGATGTTCTGGTATAATATGTTAGAGAAAATAGTTATCTACTCGTGGTAGGTTACAAGAAAGCTGTAATCCTGAAATTGAAATTCTTAGGTAGATGATTATTACTGCAAAAATACTATACAAGCTATCCAATCAATAAAGGAAAAGTTATGGAAAGTGAAATATAGAAAAAATTATGGTATTAATGTTTAGCCAAAAAGTTGTTTTCACTTCTGAAAATAAAAGAAAAAGTTGAGAGAAAATAATAGAAATATTGTTGAACATATTTTTATATAAAAGAGTAGGACATCATTCAGGAATATCAGGGTCTAAATGAAGCCAGCATGAAAACTAGAGTTCCTGTCTTTGAAAGATTGTGGCCAAATCATGGTACTTCTCTGAGTCTTATTTTCACGAATTTTAAGTGCACATATTATTTCCCTCTCTCCTAGCATTTCCTAAAAGTAAATATAGTTTCTTATATAAGGTCTTTATAAGCTCCACCACATTTACTTTCAATACAAAATGATCTGGAGCACTTAGTTCAGTTCAGATCAGTCACTTAGTCGTGTCTGACTCTTTGAAACCCCATGAATCACAGCACGCCAGGCCTCCTTGTCCATCACCAAATCCTGGAGTTTCCCCAAACTTATGTCCATTGAGTTAGTGATGCCAGCCAACCATCTCATCCTCTGTCGTCCCCTTCTCCTCCCACCCTCAATCTTTCCCAGCATCAGGATCTTTTCCAATGAATCAGCTCTTCATATCAGGTGGCCAAAGTATTGGAGTTTCAGCTTCAACATCAGTCCTTCCAGTGAACACCCAGGGCTGATCTCCTTTAGGATGGACTGGTTGGATCTCCTTGTAGTCCAAGGGACTCTCAAGAGTCTTCTCCAACACCACAGTTCAAAAGCATCAATTCTTCTGTGTTCAGCTTCCTTTATAGTCCAAATCTCATATCCATACATGACTACTGGAAGAAACATAGCCTTGACTAGACACATCTTTGTTGAAAAAGTAATGTCTCTGCTTTTTAATATGCTGTCTAGGTTGGTCATAACTTTCCTTCCAAGGAGTAAAGAAAGGAAGAAAGTGAAGTCGCTCAGTCATGTCTGACTCTTTGGGACCTCATAGAATGTAATGTAGCCTCCTCCGTCCATGGGATTTTCCAGGCAAGAGTACTGGAGTGCGTTGCCATTTCCTTCTCCAGGGGATCTTTCTGACCGAGGGATCGAAACCAGGTCTCCTGCACTGCAGGCAGACGCTTTACCATCTGAGCCACCAGGGAAGCCCCAAGGAGTAAGCGTCTTCTAATTTCATGTTTTCATTCACCATCTGCAGTGATTCTGGAGCCCAGAAAAATAAAGTCAGCCACTGTTTCCCCAACTATTTGCCTTGAAGTGATGGAACTAGATGCCATGATCTTAGTTTTCTGAATATTGAGCTTTAAACCAACTTTTTAACTCTGCTTTTTCACTTTCATCAAGAGGCTCTTTAATTCTTCTTCACTTTCTGTCCTAAGGGTGTTGTCATCTGCATATCTGAGGTTATTGATATTTCTCTCACAATCTTGATTCCAGCTTGTGCTTCATCCAGCCCAGTGTTTCTGATGATGTACTCTGAATAAAAGTTAAATAAACAGGGTGACAATATACAGCCTTGATGTACTCCTTTTCCTATTTGGAACCAGTCTGTTGTTCCATGTCCAGTTCTAACTGTTGCTTCCTGACCTGCATACAGGTCTCTCAAGAGGCAGGTCAGGTGGTCTGAGTTTATTGTGATCCACACAGTCATGCTTTGGAATAGACAATAAAGCAGAAATAGATGCTTTTCTGGAACTCGCTTGCTTATTCAGTGATCCATTGGATGTTGGCAATTTGATCTCTGGTTTCTCTGCCTTTTCTAAAACTAGCTTGAAAAACTGGAAGTTTATGGTTCACATACTGTTGAAGCCTGGCTTGGAAAACTTTTGAGCATTACTTTACTAGTGTATGAGATAAGTGCAATTGTGCAGTAGTTTGAGCATTCTTTGGCATTATCTTTCTTTGCAATTGGAATAAAAACTGACTTTTTTCAGTCCTGTGGGCACTGTTGAGTTTTCCAAATTTGCTGGTATATTGAGTGCAGCACTTTCACAGAATCATCTTTTAGGATTTGAAATAGCTCAACTGACATTCCAGCACCTCCACTAGCTTTGTTCATAGTGATGCTTCCTAATGCCCACTTGACTTCACATTCCAGAATTTCTGGCTGTAGGTGAATGATCATAACCTTCATGGTTATCTGGGTCATAAAGATCTTTTATGTATAGTTCTTCTGTGTATTCTTACAACCTCTTCTTAATATCTTCTGCTTCCATTCCATTTCTGTCCTTTATTGAGCCCATCTTTGCAAGAAATGTACCCTTGGTATCTTTAATTTTCTTGAAGAAATCTCTAGGCTTTCCCATTCTGTTGTTTTCCTCTATTTCTTTGCATTGATTACTGAGGAAGGCTTTCTTATCGCTCATTGCTATTCTTTGGAATTCTGCATTCAAATGAGTATATATTTCCTTTTCTCCTTTGCTTTTCACTTCTCTTCTTTTCATACCTATTTGTAATGCCTCCTCAGACAGCCATTTTGTTTTTTTTTGCATTTCTTTTTCTTAGGGATGGTCTTGATCCCTGTCTCCTGTAAAATGTCACAAACCTCCATCCGTAGTTCATCAGGCATTCTGTCTATCAGATCTAGTCCCGTTAATCTATTTCTCACTTCCACTGTATAATCATAAGGGATTTGATCTAGGTCATACCTGAATGGTCTAGTGGTTTTGCTCACTTTCTGCAATTTCAGTCTGAATTTGGCAATAAGGAGTTCATGATCTGAGACACATTCAGCTCCTGGTCTTGTTTTTGCTGGCTGTATAGAGCTTCTCCATCTTTGGCTGCATACAATATAATCAATCTGATTTCGGTGTTGGTCATCTGTTGATGTTCATGTGTAGAATCTTCTCTTGTGTTGTTGGAAGAGCGTGTTTGCTATGACCAATGTGTTCTCTTGGTGCACTTAGGAAGGATGTCAAATGCAGCAAACACTGTGCATTTTACCTCTCAGGTCTTTTAAACTCTCAATTTTTTGTTAAAAATATGTCTACAGAAGATTCCTATTGTGGTAGATGTTATGGGTTGAATATTTATGTTCACAGTAAATTCATATGTTAAAGCTCTAACCCCCAGTGAAATCGCATTTGCTGATAGGATATTTGGGAGGCAATTAAGGTTTGATAAAATCAGGAGGGTCATGGGGCCTTTGTGATTGTTTAGTGTGTATTGGTCACTCAGTTGTATCCAACTCTTCGGGACCCTATGGACTATAGCCCACCAGGCTTCTCTGTCCATGGGATTCTCCAGGCAAGAATACTGGAGTAGGTAGGTAGCCATTCCCTTCTTCAGGGGATCTTCCTGACCCAAGGATACAGCCCAGGTCTCCTGCCTTTCAGGAAGATACTTTACCATCTGAGCCACCAGGGTAGCCCAGGAACTCAAATACATCCATAAAAAAGCTTCTGGCCTTAGTGTCACTATAAAAAAACACACCAGATGGTTTGCTTTTCTTCTCTACCATATAGAACACAGAGAGAAGGTGGCCATCTGTGAGGCAGGGAGATAGCCATTATGAGAAACCGACCATGTTGGCACCCTGATATCATATAGCCAGACTTCAGAACTGTGAGAAAATAAATTATATATATATATATATACTTTTTTTTAAGGAGGCAGCCCTAGCAGTCTAAGACAGTAGAATATGTTATAATGGCTATTTATTTCAATTTTTGTATTTTAAAAACAAAACTAGAACTGAATTGGCTTTTATGTCTAGATACTATATAGACTTTTACTATCTTATAAATGAAAAATTTATATTGTGATCTTTAAATCCAAAACTGTAAGTCAGAAGTAACTCATATTAAAAGGAAAAGAAATTACTCCATGGATTATTTATTTAATGATGCAAATGCAACAGTAAAGTTCTGAACAGTAGAAAAATGTTCCATCTTTGGCCAAAATCATTGAAGCATAATTTGATCAAAGAGAATATGCAAAATTCTGCCTTCAGTGAGACAACAGGACCAGAAAGAAGGCTTCTGATAGACATAAGCCAGTTCTGAGCCCTGCAGATGACAGGAATTATCTTAGCAGTTCAGTTGCTTTTCTTTCCAACTCTTCTTCCATATTAATGTCTACATAAGTTCCCAAAGTTGCTCAAATATCATTTATGTGCAGAAATTCTGTTCCTTTTTAAGGCAGAGTAGACTGAAAATCCCACAGAGAAACCAAGAGAAAGTGTAAGCGACTCAATCAAATTTTACGAACAAAGCTAGTGGGAGAGGCAGAATTCCAGCAGAGCTATTAAAATTCTAAAGGATGATGCTGTTCAAGTGCTGCACTCAATATGTCAGCAAATTGGGAAAATAGCAGGAGCTACAGGACTGAAAAAGTTCAGTTTTTATTCCAATTTCAAAGAAGGGCAATGACAAAGAATGTTCAAACTATTGTAAAATCATGCTCCTTTCACATGCTAGCAAGGTTATGCTCAAAATCATTCAAGCTAGATTTAAGTAGTACATGAACTGAGAATTTCCAGCTGGGTTTAGAAAGGGCAGAGGAACCAGAGATCAAATTGCCAATATCCGCTGGATTATAGAAAAAGCAAAGGGAGTTCCAGAAAAACATATACTTTTGCTTCATTGACTACACTAAGGCCTTTGACTGTGTGGATCACAGCAAACAGTGGGAAATTCTTAAAGATATGGGAATACCAGACTACCTCCTTACTTATCTCCTGAGAAATATGTATGTGGGTCAAGAAGCAACAATTAGAACTGGACATGGAACAAGTGACTGGTTCAAAATAAGAAAAGGAGTACATCAAGGATGCATATTATCCCCTGCTTATTTAATTTTTATGCACAGTACATCATGTGAAATACCAGGCTGAATGAATTACAAGCTGGAATCAAGATTGCTGAGAGAGATATTAACAACCTCATATATGCAGATGATACCATTCTAATGGCAGAAAGCTAAAACAAACTAAAAGCCTCTTGATGAGGGTGAAAAGGAGAGTGAAAAAGTTGGCTGGGACTTCACATTAAAAAAACTATGATCTTGGCATCTGATCCTTTCATTTCATGGACAACAGAAGGGGGAAAAATGGAAGTGACAGATTTTATTTTCTTGGGCTCCAAAATCACTGTGTATGGTGACTGCAGTCATGAAATTAAAAGACACTTGCTCCTTGAAGAAAAGCTATGGCAAACTTAGATAGCATGTTATAAAAAGCAGAGACATCACTTTGCCAACAAAGGTTCATGTAGTTAAACCTATGGTTTTTCCAGTAGTAACATACGGATGTGATAGCTGGACCATAAAGAAGACTGAGCACCAAAGAATTGATGCTTTCAAATTGTGCTGCTGGAGAAGATGCTTGAGAGTTCCTTAGACAGAAAGGAGATCAAACCAGTCAACTTTAAGGGAAAGGAACCCTGAACACACATTGAAAGGACTGATACCGAAGCTGAAACTTCAATACTTTGGCCACATGATGCAAAGGTTCAAGTCATTGGAAAAGACCCTGATGCTGGGAAAGATTGAAGGCAGGAGGAGAAGTGGTTGATATAGGATAAGATGGTTGAATGGCATCACAGATTCAATGGTCATTAATTTAAGCAAACTCCAGGCAATAGTAGAGGGCAGAGGATCCAGGTGTGTTGCAGCCCATGATATCACAGAGTCAGAGATGACTTAGCAATTGAATAACAACAACAACAATCAAATTTATAAGCTGAAATTTCTGTTTTAACCAGAATAATTAGTTGGACAATAAATAAAGCTGAGAGCTGAAGAATTGATGCTTTTGAACTGTGGTGTTGGGGAAGACCCTTGAGAGTCCCTTGGAATGCAAGGAGATCAAACCAGTTAATCCTAAAGGAAACCAGTCCTGAATATTCATTGGAAGGACTGATGCTGAAGCTCTAATTCTTTGGCCACCTGATGGGAAGAACTGTCTCATTAGAAAAGACCCTGATGCTGGGAAAGATTGAAGGCAGAATGAGAAGAGGATGACATAGGATGAGATGGTTGGATTGTATCACCAGCTCGATGGACATGAGTTTCAGCAAACTCTGGGAGTTGGTGATGGACAGAAAAATCCGGCATGATGCAGCCCATTGGGGTCACAAAGAGTTGGACACAATTGAATGACTAAACAGAACAGAACTGAACTGAACAATCTACCAGATTTCAATTTGTAAGTGGATTCTTTACCAGCTGAGCCACCAGGGAAGCCCAAAAATACTGGAGTGGGTAGCTTATCCCTTCTCCAACAGATCTTCCTGACCCAGAAATTGAATCAGGGTCTCCTGCATTGCAGGCAGACACTTTACTGATTGAGCTACCAGGAAAGCCAAATTATTAAAGAAATAATTACGTTTTTCTTATAGCATATCATGGTAGCCCTGCTACATTCAGATACAGGTTGAAAAATCATTAATTCACAAGGCTTACAATCTCTATATGAACAAACTACATTGACTTCAAATAATGACACCTGCGTTTGTGAATTGACAAGATTTTAGTTTGTCAATTTTTATTTAGAAAATGAGTATGTTGAATCCTTGCATCTTCAATTCATTATCTTTTAAATTTCATATTACATTCTTTAATAATTTTAATGTATATCTCTGTTATATGTCATATCCTTTATCAGATCATTTGAAGGGATATTTCACTGTTTCAATTTGTAAACTAATCATAACAAATATTGCATATTGCTAAAGCATATGAAAATAATATTTGGAATAGTTTCTTATGGCCCTGAATTTCTGATAAGGGTATTGAGGCATTTTAAGTTCACACCTATAATTAAAATGCTTAGTGAAGTCAAAAGAAACCTTTCATTTAATTGTCACATGATCAAAATGGACTTTATTTTCAAAGAGGAAACTTTGAACAAGTGATTCATAATCCCATTTTAAATTTTCTCTAAAAAAATGTTTCACCTGTGGCTTCAGAAATAAATCTCATTTCTTTCTACACTGCTTCCCACATAAGATTCTAGATGAATATAACAATAAATCCCAGGTAAATGAATAAAAATGATTTTCAATTTCTACAGAAGAGGAAGGGATTTTTAAATTCCCATTGATCTTTTGTTTCCCACTTTAAATCCTATGGTAAAATTTAGTTTCTATAATCATTTGCACAGTTTAAACTCACATTTAGTACAGCTCACCTTAAAAACTGGACTTCTCTGGTATCTCAGTTAGTGCAGAATCCACCTGCAATTCAGGAGACCCCGGTTCAATTCCTGGATGGAGAAGATACCCTGGAGAAGGGATAGGCTACCCACTCCAGTACCCTTGGGCTTCCCTTGTGGCTCAGCTGGTAAAGAATCTGCCCGCAATGCGGGAGACCTGGGTTCAATCCCTGGTTGGGAAGATCCCCTGGAGAAAGGAAAGGTTACCTACTACAGTATTTTAGTAGAAGAGAACTAAAACTCCATGAACTCTATGGTCCATGGGGTCACAAAAAGTCAGACACGACTGAGCAACTTTCACATACATACATATCTTAAAAACTACAGCACAATTTCCCTCAAAATACCCTTTTTATTAAGAAAAATTAGCATAACATTGTCCTATTTTAGAAAACATTTTTTTGACACAATCATAGATTAACTGTAAATTGCAAAGAAATATGCAGGAAGATCCTGTGCAGGCTTCATGCAGCCTGTCCTAGTGATAACATCTTGCAAGATTAAAGTACATTCAAACCAGATGCATATTAGTTATCTGTTCTTTTTGCTGAGCTAAATGAATTAATGACTTTTCTTTAAACCATTTAAATTTTACTTAGATACACCTTTACATACATAGGTATAAGTGTGTGTGCCTGTGTCAGTATGTGTGTATAAATGAATATGTGTATAAATTACTGTATGTTAAATATCTGAAAATTAGCTCTCTCATCCCTTTTACTTTCATATAATTTAAACATTCACTTTATTAGCTCTACTCTTTGAAATAACATTCTTATCTAAATATCTTAATCATATTACATTTATAATCATCTTTTGTTTCCCTGTCTTAGTTCTTCTATAGGTAGGCCTCTCAATAATAATTAACTGAATAATAAGCATTCTTTATCTAGATTTAATACAAGACAATGAATTTGATAGCCTCAGCTATTTAAAAATACCCTCAGAAATATTGCACTGGGAGGACAAGTTAGGGATTTATTTCCTCTTGAAGAACCTGAAGTAAGTTCCTCATAAGTTTTCAGGAAATCAATACTATTTAATAACATATTACATAGCTTTGTCTTTTAATTTAACTTAGAGTTTAATGTTTCATTGTCATTTCCAGCACTAATTACCAATATCCTTACATGGCAGTACTTATAAGGTAATTTTTTACATCATTAATGTCACAATTCTCATGATAATGGTACAACTAGGTTTCACAATCAAGTTTTTTGGAATAAATTATCTATCATATTGATGGAAAATTAATGACAAAGCAAAGATTCTGTGTTTTTCCCTTTTATTTATCCATTTAAGTCATTTTAGATTTGAAGTCCTCTTTGCTGTATTTTACATTTACATTCCCCTATTCAGACATGGGTGAGGAGGCACAAATTTCATTTTAGGCTTTGACTTTCTTCAAAACTGCCTGTTAAAAAGCATCATTAATCTAACAATGAGTGGAAAGAGTCTGGGAATCTTTAGTTTGTGTCTCAAAGGAATCTTAGAGAAAATGGTCACATTGGGATGTGGGCAATATTTTCTATTTTCAAGATGTGAACCAAGACAAGAGCAGCACAATATGGGGGACACGTTGTTTCCATTCAAGCTATAATATGTCTAACTTGCTGAGGTCTTTAAGAATGACAGAATACATTTACCAGCAATCTGAAACTTGGTAAATACTGAAAATTATACCATTATCAGTCTTTCTGATGGAACTCAAAACAATATTACCAAATTGGTAATGGTAAATACAAAGGAAGAAGGGCAGTATTTGAGCAGGATTAGGAGATTTTCATGCACATGTTAATGCTTCTAATATCCTTTGGAAACATTATCACCCTTTTGTCATTATTACCCTTAATTTAAAAATACAAAAATCAATACATAGAAATCACTTGAATTTCTATATACTAGCAATGAAAAATCAGAAACAGAAATTAAGTAATCAATCCCATTAACCATTGCAACAACAACAACAACAAATAAATATCTAGGAATAAACTTACCTAAAGAGACAAAAGAATTGTACACACAAAATTATAAGACAATAATGAAAGAAACCAAAGCTGGCATAAACAGATGGAGAGATTTTTCATGTTCCTGAGTAGGAAGAACCAATATTGTGAAAACGACTATACTACCAAATGCAATCTACAGATTCAGTGCAATCCTTATCAAATTACCAATGGCATTTTTCACAGAACTAGGACAAATGTTTCACAATTCATATGGAAACATAAGAGAACCCAAGTAGCCAAAGCAGTCTTGAGAAAGAAGAGCAGAGCTGGAGAAATCAACCTTCTTGACTTCAGATTATGTTACAAAGCTACAGTCATCAAGACAGTATATTATTGGCACAAAAACAGAAACATAGACCAATGGAGCAAGACAGAAAGCCAAGAAATAAACCCATGCATTTATGGGTACCTTATTTTTGACAAAGGAGGCAAGAATATACAATGGGGCAAAGACAGTCTCTTCAACAAACAGTTCTGGGAAAATTGGACAGCTACATGTAAAAGAGTAAAATTAGAACACTTCCTAACACCATACACAAAAATAAACTCAACATGGATCAAAGACCTAAATGTAAGACCAGAAACTATAGAACTCTTAGAGGAAACATAGGTAGAACACTCGATGACATAAATCAAAGCAAGATCCTTCATGATCCACCTCCTAGAGTAACAGAAATAAAAACAAAAGTAAATAAGTGGGACCTGATTAAACTTAAAATTTTTTGTACAGCAAAGGAAACTACAAGCAAGGTGAAAAGACAACCCTCAGAATAGGACAAAATAATAGTAAATGAAACAACTGGCAAAGGATTAATTTCAAAAATATACAAACAGCTCATACAACTCAATACCAGGAAAACAAACAACCCAATCAAACATTGAGAAAAAGACCTAAACAGACATTTCTCCAAAGAAGACATACAGATGGCTGATAAACACATGAAATGATGCTCCATGTCATTCATTATTAGAGAAATGCAAATCAAAACTAGTATGAGATATCACCTCACACCAGTCAGAATGGCCATCATCAAAATGTCTACAAACAATAAATGCTGGAGAGGGTGTGGAGAAAAGAGAATGCTCTTGTGCTGTTGGTGGGAATGTAAATTGAAACAGCCACAATGGAAGAGGGTATGAAGATTCCTTAAAAAAACTAGGAATAAAAGCACCATATGACCCAGAAATCCTACTCCTAGGCATATATCCTGCAGAAACCAAAATTGAAAAGGACATATGTATCCCATTGTTCATTTCAGCACTATTTACGATAGTTAGTACATGGACCCCACCCAGGTGCCCATCGACAGATAAATGGATAAAGAAGTTGTGGTACATATACACAATAGAATATTACTCAGCCATTCAAAGGAATACATTTGAGTCAGTTCTAATGCTGTGGGCACACCTAGAGCCTATTATGCAGAGTGAAGTAAGTCAGAAAGAGAAAGATAAATATCATATACTAATGCATATATACAGAATCTAGAAAAAATGTTACTGAAGAATTTATTTGCAGGGCAGCAATGGAGAAACATAGAGAATAGACTTATGGACATGGGGAAAGGGGAGGAGAGCTTGAGCTGTATGGAAAGAGTAATGTGGAAACACATTGCCATATGTAAAATAGATGGCCAATAGGGAATTTGCTGTATTGCTCAGGAAACTCAAACAGGGCCTCTGTATCAACCTAGAGGGGTGGGATGGGAAGGGAGATGGGAGGGAGTTTCAAAAAGGAGGGGATATATGTATGCCTATGACTGATTCATATTGAGATTTGACAGAAAACAACAAAATTCTGTAAGGCAATTATCCATCAATTAAAAAATAAATAAATAAAATGGGTAAAGAGCTCAAACATCAAAAAAGAAAAAAAAGGAAAGTTCTGAAAGTGAAGTAACTTACTTAAACTTGCAAAGGTAATAGTGATCAAACTCAGAATATGAATTTAGTCTTGACCTCTCCAAAAAACTCTTTTCATATAGCTACTGAAAACTTTAGGATTTGTTTTCAATAAATCCTGAAAAATATGTACTTAGATAATTATTATTTTTAGTTAATATCAAAATATTCATATAAAGAAAATAATATAACAACTAATCAAAAAGGAAAATTTCAAACAAGCTCAAGTGACTGAATTATATGCATGGTTGCAATTTCAGAACTTTAGGGTAACCAACATCAGCAGATATTTGACCAACACATATACCCTCTAACATACCTGTCTCATATATCTGTGTGCACTGTCCAGCTAAAACTTTTCTTGTACTGTCTTCTCTAAGAGTACTTCAAGAATCTCAACTGAAGTTTTAGAAATTTGAGAAGATGCTGAGAAATGTTCTGGACTGTTAGCATGGGTTAGAGTTGATTGGTGTCAAGCAAAAGTTGAGAGGGAATGAGATTATTTTTCTGCTAGTTACTGATTAGGTCCCATAGGCAGCATGCTCCCAGTGAAGTGACAAAACTCCTTGTCCAGCAGCTATAAAAATGACTTCTGTATTACACAAAGAGAATGTCACATGTTCATTTGAACAACAAAGAATTGGCCAAAGGTAGAACCTTGGTTCTGGCCAAAATGTGCTCAGCAGTCCTCTTATCTGCTCCTTCTACCTCTCTTTAGTAATTAGCTCCTATCACCACATGGTTCCCCTCAGAGCCCTGGAGAATCTTCATCTTGACAGTAGAGGTCAGAGTAAAGTTGCCTCCATAATCTGTTTTGCTTTTCAATCTTGCGATGGCATAATCTGAAAATTCCTCTCCCCTCAGTATCTTCTCTTTTAGATTACAAAAGTTTTGCTTTCAAGCTTAGAATAAAACAAATTAAATAAAAACAAAATGAACATGAATTTCCTAATTATATTCTAGCTAGAATACTCCCAATTTGCATCTAGACAATATGAATTATTCTGTCTCCAGAAGAATATTTGGGGTAAAAAGTAAAAAAGGAGAGTATATATTCTAAGATTTGATGTAGCTTCATGCACATGTATCTATCAGTGATACACGTGTGCACAGACACATAAATAGCCATGATGTATTGTTGTGTTTTGTTAGTCACTCAGTCACATCTGACTCTTTACGACCACATGGACTATAGCCCTCCAGGCTCCTCTGGCTATGGAAAAAATTCTCCAGTCAAGAATACTGGAATGGGCAGCTATTCCCTTCTCCGGGGAATCTTCCCAACCCAAAGATCAAGCCTGTGTCTCCTGCATGGCAGGCAGATTTTTTACTGTCTGAGCCATCAAGGAAGCCTGTACATTATCTTAAAAATGTGCACTAGAATATGAGCTCTGAAGAGAGCAAAGATTGTGCCTACTTTCTCACCTTTGTGTTCTCAATGTCTGTAAAGATATCTATTATGGAAAAATATTTCTGAGACAACTGCATATCCTGGCTGTATATTCTAGATATTTAGTTTCTATATCCTGGATATTTTCGGTGGGCCCTTGAGATGCACTCACTGCTGTTGACCAGTAGACTCTGCACCGTGTGGAACTAATTCCAGGGACTTCACCAAAATGCTCTTTTGCCCTCTGGTTTCCAGTTTGGTTCAACTGCAGGGTGTTATTTGCTAGAGATGGGAGAACAGGAAAAAATTCATTCCCATATCCTCCTTCCCTGAAGGTTCATCAGAGCTTAGCCATGTCTTTCTACCAAAGGCCATAGCTTCTGTCAGGGAAGGCAATGCATCTGTTCCAGTCACAGCACTTCTTTAGCTTCAGTGACTGTTTCCTCCAGTTGCATCTGAAGCCTAAGGGTAGCCAAAGCTCTGGGTAAGGTTGCAATCAACCCTTGATATTTCCCATTAATCCTAGCCACATCTTCATAAATAATTCCTTTATTAAACTCCACTCATTCAAAAAAAATGATTATGACACATGTCTCCCATCTGGACTCTAAATGATACCAGTTACTTCTTATTTTTCTATATCTTCTGAAGTCAGACTTCTATTTTAGTCTCCTCTCTCACTCAAATAAATCATGACAATATTATAAAAATCCTAGTTTGCCCAAAAGCAAGAATTCTTGCTGAGATTCTCCATTTGTCAATATTTTTACCCTTCCAGTTCTAAGGAGCCCCTGCTGTATTTTCTCTTTCAAAGCAAAGATGGTGTAAGGCAAAGAGCAAAACCACAGAAGACTGTACACGAAGGAAGACACTGTAAAACATTACACTCGCAAATACGTTTTCAAAGAAGAATCATATCACTTTACAGATCCAAAGGAGATGAACAGCAAGTTACACAAAATTTCCCTGAAACTGCCTTAATGGGGTGCCACGTAAATGTGAATTCATTCTTCCCAAAATTTGCAGTTCCCTTACCATTTACTTTTTATCCTAGCAATAAAAGATAAAAATCAGTGAAATAAATCAGAAGTCTCACTTTAAAAACTCTTTTCCTCCTAATTCTAAAATACAGACATCTCTTTTCCTGATACATAATTTCTCCAGTGTTTTCAGAAATTACCTTCAGTCTCAACATTTTTTGGTTTTTTTTGAATCCTCTGAGTCTTCACATTGGTATGTTTTCTATTCAGGCTTCTTATAATGGCACATTATTCCACAATCTTCTTTCTCTACTTCTTTTAACTATTAAAAGTCCCTGCAGTCCTCCACAGATTTCAACGAGGCACCTAATAGTCATGTTGTTCAAGTTTGCAAACCTCCCTGGAGGAGTGAAGTAATTGAAAGTGAGATGCAAGACATTGTATACACAGTAAAATTATCTTCCCCAGGCCTCAGAGGGGATGGAGCACAACTTAGGAGTAAGTTACTGAAAGAAGGTTATTGCCTTTTTGGATAGCTGCAATCTCACAAATTAAGTTACTTTTGAGGGATGACTTCATAAGGAAGTCAGAGGCATCTATTAATAGCCTCTGACTTCCTTCTGAAGGAAGTCATTTTCTCTATTCTAACACAGTCATATCTCCAAAATTATTTCTACAGTATACTCTATGGAAAAAGTATAACCTCTTGGAAAAAAAAAAAACTTATATTGAAAACGTAAATAGAATAAAAGAGAACAGAAGAAAAATAAATAGAAGAATAAAAGAAAATATATACAACTCAGTTTTGATACTTCAATTACTAATTAAGGTCAAATGCAGACTTGCAATGAGCTTTATCCTAGTTCTCAAATATGTTTCAGTTTTACAATTCTGCAGCAGAATTGCTCTATCCAGCTAAGAGGGAAGTTTTTTGTCACTTTGAAATTTAAGGATTTAGAGCAAAGTTGAAAGCTACTTATTTGTTGATTTTTCAATTAATATGTTGCTATAGTTAGGTTATTTACTATAATTAGTTATTTACAACAGAGTAAAAGGCTTCTCAGGTGGCACAGTGTTAAAGAATCCACCCTGCCAAAGGAGGAGACTCAAGAAATGAGGTTCAGTCCCTGGGTGGGAAGATCACGTGGAGAAGAAATGGCAACCTATATCACTATTCTTACCTGAGAAATCCCATGGACAGGAGGTTGCAAAAAATTAGACATAACTGAGCACACACATAAACACAACAGAGCGAAGTAGCTTAATTCTGCCAAAGCCAATGAAACAGATTAAAAACTAAATGAAGCAATATGAATTTATCTCTTATAAAAATTATACTTGATTTTTAGAATTCAGATCAATTTAATCAATCACGTT
This sequence comes from Antilocapra americana, assembly GCA_007570785.1. Classification (NCBI taxonomy): domain Eukaryota; kingdom Metazoa; phylum Chordata; class Mammalia; order Artiodactyla; family Antilocapridae; genus Antilocapra; species Antilocapra americana. The sequence continues at coordinate 84,628 of ML664161.1, read as the reverse complement.
CAGATTTTTTTTGCTGTTGTTGTTGTTCCTAACCCTTAGCTTTGGTGCATCAGAAGATAGTCAATAGCCAAACAGAATTTCTAATTAATGGAAATGGTTTTCAAAGTAAATTGTCTTTTAACTATTGTAGCAGAAAAATATGACAATTATAAAAGAGATCAATAAATACATATATATCATTATCAGCCATTGTTCTAAGTGCTTAACATTATTTTTAATAAATTATCAAAATTACCCTAGGCTGTAAGTCATTATCATTTCCATTTTATAAATAAAGGGAAAAATACTTAGAAAGTTAAATAATGCTTACATGGTAGATTTGGCATTCATAAACTATATCCATTTCTGTTCAAGACCATGTTTCTATCTAATATGCTAAATTTTACATATGAAAAAAATTAATTTTTGTTCCATAATTTGTAGGAGTTCTTTTAAAGCCTCAAGAAAATCACAGCATATATTTTTTTTTGCCAATGAGATATAAGTTTGTTTACTCCTGTAGCATAAAAATCCATACCTCAGCATTCGACACACTCTTAGAAAGCATTAAAGTAGTTATCTCAGTTATCTCAGATAAAAATATACAGCTATCTCAGTGAACATCTTCCCCTTCTATACTGCGTTAGCACAGGTTAACCAATCAATGCACATGAGGACAAGAGTTTTAAGATAAAAATGTATTTTTTAGCATATATAAATCAATTATCCAAAGTCCAAGTGCACAGTGTTTTAAATCCGAAGAGAACCATTTAGATATCACTACAGCTCTTATTTACTGCTGCTATTTTTTAAATATAAGTTTTAATTGCTTTGAGTGTTTGAACTCTTAAATTTCAACTTGAAAGAGTTCAATGGATTTGCATTTCTAAGACCAATGGGTGTAAATTACAAGGCAAAGTGAGAATCACAGGTCTTGTCTCTTGGCTATTATAAATGAGAACAGATGTATAAAAACACCTGTTCAAATTATCTTGAAATTCATTTGGGCCTCAGTCCCATTCTCTCTAAAAATTCTCTCCAGGGCCTGAATTTGTCTGAGGCCAAAAATTAGTTACATTATTTTCCTTTATTCTAGGATAGTCATTTTATTTGCTTTTCTTCTAGAATTGCTTATATTTTTAACTTTAATAAAGTTAATTCTGATTAAGTTTTCTATAGTTATAGTTCATACAGAAATAAAAATTATGATGAATATTAGTAAACATTAACTTATTTTTAACAATGATGCAGTAAACTAAATTAGAAGAAAATGATCAATGAGGGCATTTTGCAATACTTACTCAAAATGATGGCAAAAAATTAAATTTATGAACATCTAAAAATTAAAAAATAAATACTAAAGAGTTGAAGAAAAATATGAAAAAGATAAAAGCCAACCAACTCTTGGTAGAAGAAACATACATGACCAAAAATGTATGAAAACATTATTTCATAGAAAAATTAAGAATACTAAAATGACAATGAAATATTTTTAACACCCATCCTTCAAAACTGAATAGGTTGGTAATACCTAGCACAGGTGAGGCTTAGGAGAAATATACTTTTTAACTTTCAAATTGTCAAAATAAATAGATTGATAATGTCCAATACTGGCAAATTCTTGAGAAATCACTAGTCTCATACCCTGTGAAGCTGTGACTGGAGACATTACATTCTTGGAAGGAAGGCATTTAATAAAGAAAGCAAAGTCTCTCAGTCATGTCTGACTCTTTGCAACTCCATGGACTGTAACCTACCACTCTCCTCTGTACATGGGATTTTCCAGGCAAGAGTACTGGAGTGGGATGCCATTTCCTTTTCCAGGGGATCTTCCCAGCCTAGGGATTGAACCTGGGTGTCCCACATTCCAGGCAGACATTTTACCATTTGAGCCACCAGGGAAGCCAGATGTAAAACTAGTATAAAACTAAATGTAAAAAATTAGTTTTACTTAAAATTTAAAATGAGCAAAAATTTCAATTGATATCTAATTTACAAAGCACAGATAAATACTACAATTTATGTATCATGAAACACATAAGAAAATTTATTACAGCATCATTATTTTATGAGCAAATTGTATAAGTAATCAGCTGATTAAATAAATAGTAGGAAGTGGCTATAGCAAATGAAATAAATCTAAATAGACTTAGAAAGATCTCCAAGACACATTTTAAGAGTTAAAGCAAATAATCAAAACTACATGTAAAATATAATACTATAGCTACATATAGAAATAGATGTCTCTGGACTTTCCTTGTTGTTTAGATGGTAGAAAAAAATCGACCTGCCTTGCCTTAGACTCAGGTTCAATCCCTGGGTTGGGAAGATCTCCTGGAGAAGCAAATGGCTACCCACTCCAGTATTCTTGCTTAGAAAATACCATGGACAGATTAGCCTTGTGAGCTATAGTCCATGCTGTCGCAAACAGTCAGACTACCACACAACTACCTACTTAGTGTGAACAGCTACCACATACACACATATAAGTGTATCTATATATAGTATATATCTATGTTTACATTTATATTTACATTTACAGATATAGATATGGGCAATAAAACTCATATTTGATGACATGAGAAGAGATTTTTAAACAAAAAATCTCCACTGCCCTTTGGCCTCCTCTCCCCACTTCCCCAATGTGCATTGTATATCTGCATTATACATCAACCAGAACCCCCCATCTGCGCATGGGCAGGAATACCTACACAACCACAAAGAGTGACATTCTCCTAGCATCAATAAGACAAATTTTTAAAAGATAGAATTCTTTCTTGGTCTTGTAAGGAGTCACATGACCCACCATGATGGCACAGGTTTGGATTATATGAACTGTCAATAACATGTCATTTGATATACAGCCCTCTATCTCAAAACACTTACTTGACTTCTAATGCACAGAACAGAGAGTTTCTCAGCGTTTTCTGAGACGCTCTTCTTGGATTATAATCCTCAAATTTGTCTTGAATAAATTTTTTTTTTCTTTCTTAAAGCAATTGATTAGCTTTGCATTGAGATATATATAGATCTATACTATTCACAGATTTATAGTTATAGATATAAATATACAATATACAGATTACATTCAAAATCTACATAGATATAAACATACAATATATAGATTGTACTCAACATTCAAAAAACTAAAAACATGGCATCCAATCCCATCACTCCATGGCAAATAGATGGAGAAACAATGGAAATAGTAACAGACTTTATTTTCTTGGGCTCCAAAATCACTGCAAATAGTGACTGCAGCTGTGAAATCAAAAGATGCTTACTCCTTGGAAGAAAAGTTGTGACAAACCTGGACAGCATATTGAAAAGCGCAGACAATACTTTACTGACAAAGGTCCATCTAGTCAAAGCTATGGTTTTTCCAGTAGTCATGTATGGATGTGAGAGTTGGACTATAAAGAAAGCTGAGCACTGAAGAATTGATACTTTTTGAACTGTGGTGTTGGAGAAGACTCTTCAGAGTCCCTTGGACTACAAGGACATCCAGCCAGTCCATCCTAAAGGAAATCAGTCCTGAATATTCATTGGAAGGACTGATGTTGAAGCTGAAACTCCAATACTTTGGCCACCTAATGTGAAGAACAGACTCATTGGAAAAAACCCTGATGTTGGGAAAGACTGAAGGCAGAAGGAGAAGGGGATGGCAGAGGATGAGATGGTTGGATGACATCACTGTCTCAACTGACATGAGTTGAGTGAGCTCCGGGCATTGGTGATGGACAGGGAAGCTTGGTGTGCTGCAGTCCATGGGGTGGCAAAGAGTCAGACACAACTGAGCAACTGAACTGAACTGGTAGATATACATCTACATATTGATACATAGATACAGACATAGATACATCATATCAATTGCAGTATATATCTATAATCTTAAAAAATACCATTCATGTATTTTATGTAATTAATATTCAAAATGAAAAAAAAATTTGCTTGTTATTAAACTAATGTTTCTGTTTTTTTCTCTAAGGGTTTTAGAATGATATAGCAAAAAATCTGTCTCCTAAAAAAACCTGTATGTGGATCAAGAAGCAATAGTTAGCACTGGACATCAAACAACAGACTGGTTCCAAATGGGGCAAGGAGTACATCAAGGTATATATTGTCACCCTGCTTATTTAACTCACATGCAGAGTAAGTACATTATGTGAAATGCTGGGCTGGATGACAAACAAGCTGGAATCAAGATTTCCAGGAGAAATATCAACATGTCTGAAGTATGTTACAAAAATGCAAATGATACCACTCTAAAAGTGAAGTGAAAGTGTTAGTCGCTCAGTAGTGTTTGACTGTTTGCGAACTCATGACTGCAGCAGCCAGGCTTCTCTTTTCATGAGATTATCCAGGCAAGAATACTGGACTGGGTTGCCATTCTCTTCTCCAGGGGATCTTCCCCACCCAGGGATCGAACCAATTTCTCCCGCATTGAATGCAGATTCTCTATCATGAGAGCTATCAGGGGGCTAGATACAACTCTAATGGCAGAAAGCAAAAAGCAACTGAAGAGCCTTGTGTTGAGAGTGAAAGAGGAGAGTGAAAAGCTGGTTTAAAACTCAACATTGTAAAGCAATTAGTCTCCAATTAAAATAAATAAATTTATATTAAAAAATAAAATACATACACTCATAGAGAATAGTCAACAATAATTAAAAAAAGAAAACCTCAACATTCAAAAAATGAAGGTCATGGCATCTGGTCCCATCACTTCATGGCAAATAGAAGGGGAAAAGTAGAAGCAGTGGCAGATATGTTTTCTTCGACTCCAGAATCATTATGGATGGTGACTGTGGCTATGATATTAAAAGACGCTTGCTCCTTGGAAAGAAAGCTATAAAGAAACAAACCTAGAGAGCATATTGAAAAGCAAAGACATCACTTTGCCAACAAAGGTCTGTATGGTCAAGGCTACAATTTTTCCAGTAGTTGTGTATGCATGTAAAAGCTGGACCATAAAGAAGGCTGAGTGCCAAAGAATTGATGCTTTTGAGTCGCAGTGCTGGAGAAGACTATTGCGTCCCTTGGACTGCAAGGCCATCAAGCCAGTCAATCCTAAAGGAAAGCATCCCTGAATGTTCATCAGAAGGACTGATGCTGAAGCTCTAAGACTGTGGCCACCTGATATGAAGAGCTGACTCATTGGAAAAGACCCTGATGCTGGGAAAGATTGAGGGCAGGAGGAGAAGGCAGTGACTGAGGATGAGATGGTTGGATATTATCACTGACTCAATGGACATGAGTTTGAGCAACTTCTGTGAGATAGTGAAGGACAAGGAAGTGTTGTTTGCAACAGTCCAAGCGATTGCAAAAAGTTGGCCATAACTTTGTAACTGAACAACAACAACAAATAAAAAAATCTTCATAATGAAATTGATTCTAAACTGTTTTAAGAAAGAAAAAATCTATTTAGTTGACACTTTAAATTTCTTCAAATGTTGTTACTACTTTCCTAGGATATTTGTGTAAAATGTATTTGTGAGAAACTGGAGCTTGGAAATCAGAAGGTGCAGGATATTTGCATTTGACAATCTTTAGTCCTCTCTCAACTGTGCCTGAAGTCAGTGATCCAGTTTCACCACTTTCAGCTTGGCAGGGTTATTTCAAGAACACATCAAAGAAGTCACACTTTGCCTTACATTTAAGACACACATTTCCTTAAATAAGTTGAAGACCTTTTAAGGCAATGGATTTCAAACCCGTTTTGACAAATGGAATCATCTGGGAAATTTCTTCATAATATTGCTATCTGGAAATCCTGATCAGAAAGCCTGTGGTGATTTCAGCAATCAATCAGTCAGGGAGGGAGAAAGAGAGAGAGTCTGTGTGTGTGTGTGCTTCTGGAAGACAGATACACACACACAGACACACACACACATTTACAAGGTCCCCAGGTAATTATGATTGATGTGTCAGATTTTAAAGTCATTCTCATGTTCTCTAGAAACACTGAAAATAATGTGCAGACCCATTGTGCGCTATTTTTCTTTAGAGTTGTTTAAATACATAACTGGTTGAGAGGATGGTGAATGTGCTTTTGAAAGTGCATATTGATACCTGTATTTTAGTAGTTTTTACTGGTTGAACTGTATGCCCAAAAGAGATACGTTGAAATCCTGACCTGTTCCTTCCCCTACCAAGGTATTTATGAATGTGATCTTATTTAGAAACAGAATCTTTGCAGATATAATAAGGTTACAATGAGGTCATTAGGGTGGACATAGAGAAAAATAGCCACATGGAGAGAAGACAACCATATGAAGACAGAGGCCATGATTAGAGCTAACTCTCCTACAAACCAAGCAATGCCTGGGGCCTTCAAATGCTAGAAGAGACTAGGAAGGAACCTCCCCTGAAGGCTTTGAAGATATCATGGCCCCAGAGATACTAAACAGATCTTCATTTTCAACTGAGCTCAATGGAAAAGACACTATGGGGGTTATTTCTGATTTTTTTTTTCCATTTCTTTCTTCTTATCCTTAAACTTTAAATGCTTTATCACATCTGAATTGCAAGGAGTTTATAATCAATTTTACCTTATGTTTTCTCACATATGCATTTTGGAATATTCTGGATAATTAGGAACAGTGTATAAAAGTGGCTGGCATTGTATCTGGAAAATAGAAAGTCCATAATGTAAAGTAACTGTGTCTGACACTATCCAGTCTGGAACTTGTTCTCTGATACTTTCTATTTCCTTTTATTTTCATGAGCCCAAGCAATTTAGAAATTCATATTTCATTGAATAACTCTCATATTAATGTCATTCAAATAGTTTGACTGCAACTTACACCTAGATATAAATTTTACAACGCAAATGAGTTGAATATTGACTTCAACCTTAACATTTAACCAAAAGCTGTTTTCTGGCTTTGGCTTTAGCATTCTGAAGGCCAAATAATGATGCATATAATTCAGTATAATTTTTGGAAACTATGAGTTTTAGCTTGTGTGTGATTAGACAGGTACATGCACACACATGCATATATTTTTACCTGCCAGGATGTCCTTGCTTTAGGCCAAGAAAGGCTATTTTTCAAGGCAAATTCTAGGAAGGTGTTAAAGAGTTCAACAACAAAAAGCTAAATGACCCTGAACTGATAATTTTCTAAATTCCTACTGTGTTTAAAAACTCCAATAAAATGCTTAGAATCATATTTAGAATGCATAATTATACACAGATAATTAAGATTCTTTCCTGGATACAGTGGTAGTTACAGCAAATTCACCATAAGTAAATGTGCTAGATACAATGAAGTAAGATATAAGAGGCTGAAATAAAGGGAAAGTGTTTTAAAAGTCTTGATGTATGCAAGCATTTAATTTTATTAAATTTAGCACACTGAATCAAAAACTTTAATTTTAGAGACTTTTATGCATCAAAATAATCCCCCTTTATGAGACAATATATTGGATTATAAAGCTATAACATTTCATCAAGTGTTTAATGATAAATAGTTAAAATTCATCAAATGTATTTTGTTATTTTAAAGTACATCATTCATCAGATGTACTTTGTTATCCTATAAAGGGATAAACTCATTTTGAAAACTATTATTAAAAAAATACCTGTTTATCATATGTCATAGTTTTATCATATTAAATAATTTGGTATTTCAAAATTGAAAGACAAAATTCTATTTAATTATAATAAAATTACTTTATGATTTCTTTATGTAGAGTCTCTCTTCACAATATAATTAATATCTGAATACTAGGGACCTAAAAGTACAGGTATTTCATTTTAAATGCAAGTAGCATAAGCCAATACATCCAGAGAAGTTATTAAATATTCATGTAATTGTAAACATTTTGCTGTTTATCTACTAGCCTGAATCAAATATACATGTATTCACCAAACTTTAGTTCAGTAATATTTATCGAGTGACAATTCATATTATTTGCTAAATTTGACACGCAAAACATAATTTGGAAACATTATAAATAATATAATATTTATAAATAAACATAAAAATTAAGTGTTCTATATGCATAGATCTATTTATTTAATGATTAGAAAAGGCACTTCTTAGCTGGTTATTATTTTTTCCACATAGTTTTAGATTCAGCTTTAATTTTGATTCAATGGTATTTGGGTTTTATAATATTTTCTAGCCTGACATTTAGTTTGCTATTTCATGTGAAAACAAAATCCACTAAAAGTTTTTTTTCTACTTTTTCTGATTGCTAATATATATATATATATATATACACACGTATAGTTAAAAAAAATTAAAAACTGCTAATTTTCTGACCATATTCAAGAGGAAATACTATTTTAACAAAATTTTGCTTGTTTAATAAAATACAGTTCAAGTTATGCTAAGTAATATCTTATCTGCAGATTGAAGGAATATATAGAACACAAAAACCTATTAAAATGTTACACTATCATTTGTTTCCAAATAATATCTTTAACACTTTCTTTCACACTTCAGTGACAATTTCACATACCAAACTAGTGCAGTATCAATGAGCACCAAATCAAATAAATTCTTATTCAAAGGTGCAGCTGAGGTGAGAAATTAGGAAGTGTATTGAATATAATCCTTGGCATCTGCTAAGTATTATTCAAATTAAACGTGCTGTGGGAAGCAGATGGTAAGCCAGAGTTAGAAGCTCAGAGGGTTTACTGGGAGGAAGCATTATAGAAGAAAAGGGAGGAAGCAGTAATGGGAAAGAGGGGCTGTTCCACTGAGATCCTGCCTGGAGGACACTGCTGCCTGCCTAGGAAGATACAATAAAGACCACACATTAGAGGAAATCCCTTCTGGGCATGAAAGCCAAGGCCCTTGAACCACCTCCTGGGTCTTACTCAGTGGGGTCATCCCATGAGTAGGGGACCTCAGATAAGCAATTGGAGCACACTCTAACAAAACACGCTGGGGGCTAACTGCTAACCTAGCTCATTACCGCGAGGCAGCCAGTCAATTTGTGATACATTGATGTTTTGTCTTTTCTGGTCTCCTTCTTTTTCTTTGATATCCATTAATCAAGACTCCTCTTTTTTAAGCTGTCTTTTCTGATGGCTGCTCTACAATCCAAATGTACATTTGGTTTACTACTGGTCCTCATTTGTTCTAGGTCTGGGTGAAATATTTTATTCATTTGTTCATGTATTATATACACGCTAAGGATTTCAATCCTAGTACTACCCCTGAGACTGCAAAGATATTAAACCAGTCAATCCTAAAGAAAAGTCTCTGTGAATATTCAGACCTAGCAAAGGAGTACTTTACATAGAGAACTCAAAAAAAGGGACAAGATGGAATATGTCAGGAAATATATAACACGGAAGAGTGTTGCAAAGTAACCAGAAAACAGCCTGTGAGAGATTATCTATGAGACGCTGTGGAGTCCTTCTGGTATAAAAGAAATGTCCCTTCAACTTGAAGAAATTCCTTTAGCATTTTTTATAGAATGAGCATGCTAGCAGTGAATTCTCTTATTTTCCTTCATGTATAAGATCTGGCTATCATTACTCAAGGATATTTTTGGTGTTTATAGAATCCTGGATTCAACTTCTTTTCTTTCAAAACTGTGAAGAAGTTGTTTTACTATAGGTATTCTTAATGAGAATTTTCAGTCATTTGAATTGTTCCAATGTATAAATATTTTTACTATTTTCAAGATTTTCCCCTTAAACTTTGATTTACAGTGTGCATATGATTAATCTGAGAGTGAGTTTTCTTTTATTTTTATCTTGTTAGATATTCACTAATTTTCTTGAATCTGGAAATTTGTCTTTTTGGAGGAGTTGTATGCATATGTGCTCAGTTTCTAAGTCGTGTCTGACTCTTTGTGACCCCATTTACTGTCGACCACCAGGCTCCTCTTTCTGTGGGATCTCCCAGACAAGAATATTGGAACGGGCTGCCATTTCCTTCTCCAGGGGGTGTTCCTGACCCTGGAATTGAACCCATGTCTCCTGCATTGCAGGTGGATTCTTTACCACTGAGCCACCTGGGAAAACTTTGGAGGAGTTAGTTGTTATCTTAAAAAAATTGTTTTCTGCATTGATATTCTTCTTTTCTCCTTCTGAAACTCCAAGGACAAAAGTACTATACATGTGTATATTATCTCAGTGGTAACTGAAGCTCTATTTACTCACTGCCTGTTTTTCCCTCCATCCTTCAGCTTGGATGATTTCTGGTGATGTATCATGAAGTTCACTCCTTTCTCTGCTATTACTACTCTGCTAGTGAGCCATTTCAGTATAAACTTTACTTCAGAGACTGTGCTTTCCAGTTCTAAAACTTCCATTTGTTACTCTCTTATAATTCCTATTTTCCTCCTAAAATATGTCTTGCCACTCATTTAAAAAAATTGTATTTTTACATTACAGGGCATGGTTAAAGCTGCTTTAAACTTTATGTTTGATAATCCTAACATTCGGTTCGTCTTGAGTTGGCATTAGTTCATTTGTAAGAGGTCTCAAAATGAGCAATTCTATTAAGTACTTTGCTTACTCCGTTGCAAATTATTTGCAGCAGCTGAAGAAAATATATAATAATACAGAACATAACAAGGGATCCTATTTTTCTTTTAATGAAATTCTTCAGTCTTAGAGAAAAAGAGCTTGATTAAGATATATTCTCTCTCAAAAAAGAACAAAATTATCCTGCCTTGTAATGTCCATCACCACTTGAAAAAGCACTTGCTGTGATCATTTGATGTAAGTATATGTTTGAAATTCTGATATCTTAGTCCTGTGTATACACTCTTCCCTTTTACCCCAGTCATTTAAGAGATAGCAATACTTTTTATATTAAAGAATACTTTTGATTAAAATAATCTACCTAAAGAGAATTCCAAACAAAAGAAAAGATTCTACATGATTAGAAGCATAAAGCCCATTTAAGAAGACATATTTAGGTGGTTGAGTGCATAAAGGCTCAAATCTGATTGATGATTTCTGTAGAAAGAACACTAAAATAACTAATAATAAAGAAAGAAATGCTCACACAGCCACCATAATTTTATTTTTTTTAAGTAAGGATTTATATTTTGTTCTCTGGATACAAAAATTTCAGTTAGAGCTGCTCATATCAGTAATTATAAAATTCTCATCCAGAGCCTTGGTCCAGTAGTTAAGAATCCACATTGCAATGCAAGGGACACTGGTTTGATTCCTGGTCTGGGAAGATCACACATGCTACAAAGCACCTAGGCCAGTGCACCGCAACTAATGAGTCCACACTCTGGAGACAGCCACAATTACTGAAGCCAATGCACCCTAGAGTTTGTACTCTACAACAAGAAAAGCCACAGCAATGAGAAGCTCATTCATACAAGTAGAGAGGAGCCCCAACTTGCTGAAACTAAAGAAAACCTGCACACAGCAATGAAAATCCAGCACAACCAAAAATAAATCAATATTTTATTTAAAAAGAAGCCTTAGAGTAATGGGAAAAAATGCACAGAAAAATTACACTGTAAGTTTCCCTCTAATAGATTATATATAGCATATAGAAACAAAGTCTTCCATTAATTATCTTTCCTTATGTGAAAAAATTCAAGTGAATTCTCTATTATCAATCTAGAAACAGCAACTTTAAATCACCTTCACATTTTTACCTTCAGTTTTTTTGAGGTGTAAATATGCATCAGTGTAGCAGGGACTCTCTGATATAACTCAGCCTGAATAGCTTTTCTCATGAGAAACCCAGTTAGACAACAAATATTTGCTCAGTATCTACTTTATGTGAGTACTGTGTTAAACTCTGACAGTCATGAAGAAACAAATTAGAAATTTGGCCCTTTCAAGAAACACTTTAATTCCTTTCACAATCACTATCACTAAGAGCACACCACATAGGCACAAGGCACTATACTATGTATGTGTGTATATACATATGTTTAATATATACACAGACACATGTAGAATTTCAATTTATATTTTATCTGAAAGAATAGAGATTATCCTTTATTTATACATGATACACATAGATATATTATATATGCATATATTTTATAAGAATACATATATACATTTAGTTGCATGTTTAGTCATTGCTCAGTTGTGTCCAGCTTGGTTGCTTAACTGTGTCTGACTCTGCGACCACAAGGACTATAGCCCGCCAGGTTCCACTGTCCATGGGGTCCTCCAGGAAAGAATAATGAAGTGGGTAGCCATTCCCTTTTCCAGGGGATCTTCCCAACTATGGGATCGAACCTGGGTCTCCTGCATTGTAGACAGATTCTTTAACGTCTGAGCCATCAGGGAAGCCCTGCACTTAGCTATATACTTAAGTATTTTAGAAAATGATGTGCTATTGGATTTAAGCAGTAGTATAGTGAATATTAATTACTTTGCTCCTTTGAGGAAGAAAAACAAGCTTTTTCATTCATTAATGTGCTTAGCATAGTATTTAGCAGAGTTTCAAAGGCTTGAATTAACAAATTAATTTTTTAAATGATAAGATACACAAATATGGAATATACATGCCTTTTATGGTAGTAAATTTCACTTCAAAGAAGTTGTTCAAACTGCAAGTTTGAGAATATCAAAAAGGCTTTTTATTGTTGCTGTTGTTGTTGTTTTTGTTGTTGTTCAGTCACTAAATGGTGACTGACTCTTTGTGACGCCATGGACTGTAACCTGCCAGACTCCTCTATCCATGGGATTTCCTAGGCAAGAATACTGAAATGAGTTGCCATGTTCTCTTCCAGGGGATCTTCCTGGATCAGGGACTGACTCCATGTCTCTTGCATTGGCAGCCAGATGCTTTACCACTGAGCCATAATAGGAAGTAACATATTGGTTCAAATTAACTATGCAATATTTAACTCTCTGTGAATTTATGATTGTTGCTTTATTTAGCTTCTTATAGACATTATATGAATAGAAATGAATAGCCATGACCCTTATGTGAAAACATACTTTTTCAACTATATTTTATTGTAGTTAATCTATATCTAGTCATTTGAATATATGTATTTTTCTAATAAACAACATAGTTACTGAAATGTGTATTAGTATTCTTGAATAGAAATTGTCATTATATATCTTGTCATTTTATGTAACATTGGGAAACACCTACTAGCTAGTCCATAGCGGGTGATAAATACCTACATATTTTCAGATGTGAGCCACACATACCAAAATACATGTAAGCACTGCCAAACAAAGCTGAAAATGGGCAGAAGGAAAACAGGGAAGAAGAAGGAAGCACATAAGGGACCTGCCCAGACTTCAAGAAAGAACTTTCTGCATGAATAATCTTGAAGAAAGGGAGGGTCTCTCCATGAAGCACAGAAGCTAAATCTCTTGTTTAACACAAGAACATAGGACTGGGGACAAGGGCACAATGAGATCTGGCAGAAGTCTTCATAGCCCTGGTGTTAGAGATGCAAGGGAGACAAAATCAAACAAACATATTATAGACACTAGAAATGCTCATAGGAAACAACTTTTCCTGTGACCACAAAGGAGAAGGAGCTTCCCATTTAAACAGCCTAGAAGGCTAATGTGGCCCCATTCTATTCCACATCTGAAGCTCCTGCAAAGAGCCACATCAGAAAATCTAACTCTCGTTTAGTACAAATAAAAACATACTGATAAAAAGATTTATAAAGTGGAATAAGAAAATATATAGAAAAAAATGCAGTGAATTTAACTCAACAGAGGTATTTTCCATATTCTCATACAACAAAACTATGATCAACTTTCTGCTATGAAAAAAGAATATAAAATTGTATGAACATAGTTACCTGTATTAAAGAATATCAGAAAGCAGAAAATTAAGAATAGAAAGTCAAAATAGTAAAACCAGGATTTGAAAAATGAGCTAGAAGACATAAAAAATGAAATTAAGGCTTTAAATATGGGAATTAATATGTGTCATAGTCTAAGTGCACAAAACAAAACTGATACTGGAAAAAAAATGTGAATATGTTATTTGAGAGTAAATTTCAGGACAGCAAGAAGCTAAAGGAAAAGGGAATGAAGAAGAGAAGACATGAGAAGCAAAATTACTGGCTAAGTCACAAAGGCAAGCACCCCTTTCTGCTTTTCTTGAAGTATACTTTCCTAGAGGTCATAGAGGAACTATACACCATCTATTCTGAAATAGGGGAAGGAGAAGAATTTATCTGTAGGTTTCTGTATCCTTTTATTCAAAGTTTACCTGATAAGGCTTCACCTCTCCCAAGATTCTGAATTGTACCAATTTCCCCAAACCACTGTTGCAGAAGCCTGGCCTCAACACAGTAACATTAGCATCCAGGGTCCTGCACAGGTCAGTGAAGTTCCTATCTGCCCCCTGTTGCCTGCAGGTTTATGGACTGACAGTGGGATCCAAGGGCTTTCCCTGTGGCTCAGCGGTAAAGAATCTGCCTGCCAATGCAGGAGATGCAAGAGACGTGGGTTCAATCTATGGACTGGGAAGATCCCCTGAAGGAGGAAATGGCAAAGTATTCTTGCCTGGAAAATCTCAAGGATAGAGGAGCCTGGTGGGCTACAGTCCATGGGGTTGCAAAGAGTTGGGCAGGATAGAATGCATGAAAGAACAAATACACTGGGATTCATGGGTAACAAGTACACCTCACTGCTTATATTGCCTAAGCGGTGTCAGGAAAGCCCCAGAACTAAAAGTGGGAGGCACATGAAGCAGGCATCAGACTACATACTACTGTTTTGTTTTTCTTTATGTGACAGGGAGGACCAGAGAGCAATCATCAAAGCAAAACCCATGGTCTTTAGAGCGTGCATCAGAAACAACAACCTAACTTTCACCTAGTAGAAGAGCAGGCTCTTGATAGGAGTACAGTGGCCAAAAAGCAATCAAGTTCACAGATCTTTCACTTTCACTTTTCACAGATCCAGTGCATAAACTGAGTCCAGTGTGGTGTGATTGATCAGGTAAGCAATAAAAGTGGAGATATAACACATCTAGAAATAAATGTGGGTGCAAGGGAGAAAAAATGCAGTTAGTGGGATAAGTTTGCTGATAGCTTCACTGATGGTGAAAGACAAAGAAATATCTCTTTTAGCTGTCCACCTCAGTTATAAGAACAGAAGCATATTTAATAGTATAAAGTAAAACACTAAGAATGATTATATCATTTCCTAAATTTGAAAGGTAGAGAGATGGAAGAAAGGGAATAATTATTCTTCTCAATGAAAATGAATGAAATTAACCTGACTAAAATAAATTTAGTGATATGGCCAAGGTCACAAAATTATTAAGTAGCAGGATCAGAAAGAGAATTTGGATCTTCTGACCCTTGGCAGGTGCTGAAATGATATCCAGATAACACTATTCCATAATACTTAAGAAGCAGATGGTAGTCCCTGGAAACCTTTGAGCTGTAAATGGCAGGATGCATGACATTATGCATGCCCAACCACAGGTAGGAGTGTGAAAACACACACATTCACTTTAAGATAAGCCAATGCTCATTATGAATATTGCACATCTATTAAAAATTTACAATTTTTAATAAATTGTAAATTCAGAGAGGGAAAAAACCTTGTCTCCTATTTTGGACTTATGACAAAATACTATGCTGTGCATTTGAAACTTTAAGGAGAAATTCCTATATCACAGACATAGTCCTATCTGACATAGATGAGAGTGTATTTCATTACTTAAGAGATCAGAGGAATTTACAAAGTTGCTATTGACCATATGCCCAATAGCCCTCTTCTCTGGATAAACCAACTCAAAATAAAAAATTATTTAAATTTCACAATGCATTTTGGAGGAGCATATCTCTGGGATATAAAATAGACCACTGAAAACATGCAATTTGATTTCTAACCTTGCTTCCAAACTTTGAAATGATTTATTTTTAATTCATATTAGAGTTAAAATTTTAAATTTTAGGGTCAATTTTTTTCTTTATGCTACTAAAGTAGAATAGTAAAGACTTTTGTTTAACTTGAAATATTCTTAAAATTCTTTCAGACTAAAATATTGAGCAAGGAAATGGTGAGCCCAAACAGAGTAATGATCCTACAAATATACAGAAGTATAAATGCCCAGAGAATCAAGTGACAGTATTTACTCGGGCCTCACAAAGAGAAGTCTGACAGACATTCTGCATCTGCAAAGTGTCAACAGGTCATCAAACCAAATCCTGGCGTGAAGTTCTGTGGTTGTTTGAAACACAGCCCTGTTCCAAGGGTCACAAAAGCAGAGCTTAGCTTTTCATTTGATGTCAGGCCATATCAATCAATTTAAGAAGAGTTACTGCACCCAGAAACCTTTGTGAGCAGTGGTACAATGGAAAACAGTGGCCTCAAGTGGGAGAACAGCTGCCTGGACACATACCATTTGGTATGTGGCATGGCTAGATCTCAGGGGTGAGAAACAGCCAGTCTATTGGGACTGATCTTTCTTCCTTCTAAAATACAGAATCCCAGGAATATTTGCCTTCTGGATCTGGCTCAGCAATCATTAGAAACAGGAAAATAAGGTTTTACAAGCTGATGAGTGCACTGAAAAAGCAACAGCAAAGTGTGATAAAAAAGCGATTAACTTAGTGGCCTGTGGTTCAGATAATGCCATCGCAACGATGGCCTGAAACCAGGGTGCTCAAGACTCAGAGCCGTGAATCCAAAATTGGCTGTTAATGCCACTTGGTTGGTACCTGGAACAGCTTAGGGCAAGGAGGGGCCAGAGAGGGCTTCAGAAAGACACTGCCAGTAAGAGTCGAGGGAAAGACATCTCCTATTTCTTGTCATACAGTTGCCAGTTTCCAAAGATCTCAGGTATTAAAGGGCTTTGCAGTAGAGGTGATTGATTCTGAATGTCTTGTTAGGAGTTGGTAGAGTGAAATGGAGGAGGAATCTAATCCTGCACAGAGAAGATAGCTCTAAAGGTGGCTGTGCTTCTACAAAGTCTGAGACAGGGCAGGACAGGCAGCCGGATTTGTTTCTTTACTGTTTTACTCAGCAAGCAGCAGGCTAGCAAAGCAGAACTCAGTCATCAATGCATCCAGGACCAGGAGTTCATTCTTCCATGCTGCCTTTGTGGCATTTTAGGTAGTTCCTGTGTTTTTGGTGGGTTAGATGACTATGTTGGCTGGGATATGTTTAAAGATTAAACACACGGGCACAGAATATATTTATGCTGGTTGAAGATTATGGGGCAGCCCAGACTGCCTTTATGGGATAATTATTTTCTGCCTTTGAGAGGCAAGGTTATTTAGAATTTCCATCAGTGACACAGCCTCTGCCTTTGATGACACACTTTATTACAGCCCTGCACCCAGGCTGCTGGTACTTGATGATGCTTTTTCATCTAAGCTGTCTGCGCACCTTAAACATATGTCCCTAACACCAGATGAAATGCAGGAATAATCAGCTGACATTACAAATATTGGTTGAAGTTTAAATAATAAGAGGTCCATAGAATTACCACGAATTAGCTTTGAACCCCAGAAAGTTGGAATGGGCCCAGATAGTAGGACTGAAGGTAAAGTCTCACCATACAGTGCCTGCCACCCTATATAGTGCAATGGTTCACATATAGACTTTGATATCCAACAAATCACTCTTAAGTTTCTCCGCTACTTCTTATGCTGCTTTAGGCAATGCTAATTCTTTAAATATCAAAGAATTTACATATTTAAAAAAAGGGAAAAATGATAATGAGACATGTAACTCATGGAACTTTTATGAAGACAAAAGAAGGTATGTTAAAGTACTTAGCAGAGTGCCTAATACCACACAGCCTGAGAAATATTTGTTATAATGATTATAACTATCATCTTGCTATTTTGAACATTTTTCCTAGAATTTCTTTTTAATTTGAAGCTGTTATAGAATGATCATCCAATCAATATTTGTTACAATAGATTTTTACACTATTTTTATAGTAGTTTATTACAGTAAGAATATAGGATGAGTTTGGGACAAAATAACAGATCTAAACACAAAGCAGTCTGAATAGAGAATGTCATCATCTCAGCAGAAGCAAGAGCTCAGGGCATGTGCATGGTGTAACATGACTTATGTAGGAAGCGTCAAAGAGTGAAAGTAGTGGATGAGGAGGCCAGGACAAACTCATCAGCTAGGTTTTTCATTGGTTGCTCATAGATGAGCCCACCAACCATGGGTTGAAGACACAAAATAAAACCAATGCCAAGAAGACAACCACCTCATTAATATAATCTAGAGCCTCTCATCCTGTTATCTGTTCATTAATATATTTGTAACAGCAAGAGTCTCTCAGAAGTGAATCCCTCAGTTGTTACAGCCTCTACACGAAAAGACATCTTGATATCGCTTCTAAATCCTCTCACTGATCCTGGGATTTCTCTCCCTCTCAGTCTAAGGACCTGTGGCCCCTAGTTTCTCCCCTATTTCAACTGAAAGAGTAATTCACAGTTTGTAGAAACTCAGATGAGGGGGGGATCAATGACAATACTGTGTGAAATTTAAAGCATTGCTGAAGTTTCAGTTCTAGGTAATCAAACAGCCATCAAGATATAAGTTGGTTATCTAAGCTCTAGCACTTAATGATTATGTGACCTTGGACAAACTTAAGATCTCTAAATCACAATTATACATATTTTTAAATGAGAGAGAGGGAAAGAGGGAAAGAGAGAGGAAGAGAAGAATATTGATTCAGAGTTTAAATTATTCAACTAGACATTTATATCCCTAGCCAAAAAAAAAAAAAAAAAACATAGCTCTACAAGAGAAGTTAAATATATATGCAAGTGTGTTTATCTGTATTTTGATGTCAGAGATAACAGGACTCTAAATAGTTACTAAGTGATCAGAAGAGGAAGGAACATTTTTGAGTTTGTCTCAGCAGGTAGCAAATCTGTGAATTAGATTAAAACAATATGATTGAAAACAGAATAAAAGAGAGAAAATGTAGTTATGGTTACATGGAGTGGTATTTTAATAATCTGCACAAGAAGAAACAAATTTCTAATTAAAAAGTATAGGGGTTTCTCTAAGAAAAATAAGGAGAATTTATGCTTTTTGCTGACAATAAATTTGATGTCTTCCCCAGAGATGAGAGTCAGGGAAACATGCATGTGGTTATAAGAAAACCTGCATGTCTTCTGTTATAGTCTTTTCCTGTAGTCCATGCAGCCCCATGGACTAGAGCCCACTACGTTCCTCTGATACTTGGGTCATTCCTGGAGGAGGTTCATTCCCTCCTCCAGGGGATCTTCCTGACACAGATATCAAAACCCCATCTCTTAGGTCTCCTGACAGATTCTTTATCATGAGCATCACCTGAGAGATTCATAGAAAGTGTAAATCATATAGGCAGTCTGCATGGGTGGCTATGAGCTAACAACTCTGGGAATAACTCCCACACCTATACCCTCAACACACACACCCTTTAGGTCCTGAATCAGTTTTGACTTTGTACCAATGTAGCTAAGAATTCTAAACCACTTCAATATTTCTGGAAAAATTCTGGCCCTTCTTCATATGTCCAAAAATAATGAGGAAATTATCCAAAGAATAAAAATGTAACACCACAGAGAAAATCAAAGACATCATACAGTACTTAATATTTTACCCAAATAAGTTTAGCAGTAAAAAACAGTCAAAACAATTTTATGAACTTAGGAATAGCCATTCATTTATTTTAATAATCCACTCTAAGTAAAATGCCTGTATACCTCAGAGATAATGATATGCATTAGCATGCTATTTGAAGATGTGGACAACACAGATTTTGTATAGGAAAGACACAATGAAAAAAGTAAATTATAACATGCATTATAGCCCATGCTATATTAAAATTTGGCCTTTGAAATTGTGTATGACGTACTTACACTATGAGGACTGACTTCATCTGCCTAGTTACACTGGAATGTCTAATTATAACCTGAATTCCCTTGGAACAAAATACCAGTGTTGAGGCAAAGGTATCCTCACTAACTAAAGAAAGAACAGAAAGAAAACAAGGAGTTCTACCTTCAAGATTATACTTCTTGGCTGTGTATTGCATCAACTTATATTTTTCATGAGCTTTATCATCACATTTACTAGATTAATTTTAAGCTACACCAGCCGACTGTTTTTTTGTATTATTCATTGATGCTATTTTTATGGGCTACAAAATAAATAGCACATTCAAGAAATACAACATGCTATTCTTTTAAAACATGAAAAGCACAAATGGTTTCCAAATACTTGAGAATAAGCCTAAACAGTTAAATACATTTTGTAAGAAAATAAGTTAGCCTTTGTTTTTCATGGATTTACAAGAATATTGATCATCTCTGGATGCTGTTCCTATCTCTAATTCATGTCTGGGGTAAAGAACAGGAAGGGATGACCATGATATTGTGGAATTATGCTGATAAATGGATATAAAAACAGGGCCATGAGGGCTGCAGGGCCAGACCTCTGCCAGGTTTAGCACCAGATCTTAAAAATAGCAATGGCAATATTGTGGGCAAACAACCATCACTGTAAATCATTGGGTGCCTCAGGCTTAAAAGTAAATATGCATCAGTTATATCTCCTGGTTTCTTCAAACTCAGTATTACTGAACAAAATAATGGCACTGGGGAGACAATGGACACAGGAAAAG
This sequence comes from Antilocapra americana, assembly GCA_007570785.1. Taxonomy (NCBI): domain Eukaryota; kingdom Metazoa; phylum Chordata; class Mammalia; order Artiodactyla; family Antilocapridae; genus Antilocapra; species Antilocapra americana. Next base: position 64,118 of record ML664161.1, on the reverse strand, counting down.
TGCCTCTGGTTGTATTTTTAAATTTATTATTCCCCAAACTTGGCCCAGCTTTTAAGTTCAAAGACTGTACATTCTGAACAAAATGAATATATGATGAGGGAACCACAATATGCCCAGAACATTCATATAAGCTTTAGTTTTAAGGAAAATTAATAAATTAGTGATTTTGACACTCTATGTTCCAGTGGGAAGAGAAAATTACCACAAGAAACAGATGAAGAAATATTAACTCCATATGATCAAAGTGTTTTGAAGGAAACTGAAATGAGCAAACATTGAAATTACAAATGATTAGAAATGATTTGAAAGTGATTTGACATTTTCTTATAACTTGTCCTATGTTTGCTTGGACTTTATCAATTACTTAGAACATGCTCATAAAAAAAAAGTTCAACAATCAGTAATTCAGTTAAAGTATGGATGAATTAGCTAGTGTTGTAGTAAACGGCAAATATGGAAATAAAAATAAGGATTTAAATATTTGCCTTCATATATTTATTTACTATTCAGTTCAATTCAGTTGCCTAGTGGTGTCCAACTCTTTGTGACCCCATGATCGCAGCATGACAGGCCTCCCTATCGTTCACCAACTCCTTGAGTCTACCCAAACCCATGCCCATCAAGTCAATGATGCCATCAAGCCATCTCATCCTCTGTCATTCCCTTCTCCTCCTGCTCCCAATCCTTCCCAGCAGTTGGGTCTTTTCCAATGAGTCAACTTTTCACATGAGGTAGTCAAAGTATTGGAGTTTTAGCATCAACATCAGTCCTTCCAATGAATACCTAGGACTGATCTCCTTTAGGATGGACTGATTGGATTTTGTTGCAGTCCAAGGGACTCTCAAGAGTCTTCTCCAACACCACAGTTCAAAATCATCAATTCTTTGGCATTCAGTGTTCTTCATCATCTAATTCTCACATCCATACATGACTACTGGAAAGTTAATTTCATGGCTGTAATCACCAACTGCAATCATTTTGGAGCCCAGAAAAATAAAGTCTGACACTGTTTCCATTGTTTCCCTGTCTATTTTTCATGACGTTATGTGACTGGATGCTATGATGTTAATTTTCTGAATGTTGAACTTGAAGCCAACTTTTTCACTCTCCTCTTTGACTTTCATCAAGAGGCTTTTTAGTTTCTCTTCACTTTCTGCCATAAGGGTGGTGTCATCTGCATATCTGAAGTTATTGATATTTCTCCCACAATCTTGATTCCAGCTTGTGCTTCATCCAGCCCAGCGTTTCTCATGATGTACTCTGCATATAAGTTAAATAAGCAGGGTAACAACACACAGCCTTGATGTATTCCTTTTCCTATTTGGAACCAGTCTGTTGTTCCATGTCCAGTTCTAACTGTTGCTTCCTGACCTGCATACAGGTTTCTCAAGTGACAGGTCAGATGGTCTGATATTCCCATATCTTTAAGAATTTTCCACAATTTATTGTGATCCATGAAGTCAAAGGCTTTGGCATAGTCAATAAAGCAGAAGTAGATATTTTATGGAACTCTCTTGCTTTTTCGACAATCCAGTGGATGTAGCAATTTGATCTCTTGTTCCTCTGCCTTTTCTAAAACCAGACTGATCATCTGGAAGTTCACAGGTCATGTATTGCTGAAGCCTGGCTTGGAGAATTTTGAGCATTACTTTACTATCGTGTGGGATGAGTGCAATCGTGGGGTAGTTTGAGCATTCTTTGGCATTGCCTTTCTTTGGGACTGAAATGAAAACTACCTTTTCCAGCCCTGTGGCCATTGCTGAGTTTTCCAAATTTTCTAGCATATTGAGTGCAGCAATTTCACAGCATCATCTTTCAGGATTTGAAATAGCTCAACTGGAATTTCATTACCTCCACTAGCTTTGTTCGTAGTGATGCTTTCTAAGGCCCACTTGACTTCACATTCCAGGATGTCTGGCTCTAGGTGAGTGATAACACCATCGTGATTATCTGGGTTGTGAAGATCATTTTGTACAGTTTTCTGTGTATTCTTGCCATGTCTTCTTAATATCTTCTGCTTTGTTGGTCCATACCATTTCTGTCCTTTATCGAGCCCATCTTTGCATGAAATGTTCCCTTCGTATCTCAAATTTTCTTAAAGAGATCTCTAGTCTTTCCCATTCTATTGTTTTCCTCTATTTCTTTGCATTGATTGCTGAGGAAGGCTTTCTTACCTCTCTTTGCTATTCTTTGGAACTCTGCATTCAAATGGGAATATCTTTCCTTTTCTCCTTTGCTTCTCTTCTTTTCACAGCTATCTGTAAGTCCTCCTCAGTCATTTTGCTTTTTTGCATTTCTTTTCCATGGTGATGTTCTTAATCCCTGTCTCCTGTTCAATGTCAGGAACCTCCATCCATAGTTCATCAGGCACTCTGTCTATCAGAGCTAGTTTCTTAAATCTATTTCTCATTTCCACTGTATAGTCATAAGGGATTTGATTTAGGTCATACCTGAATTTTCTAGTGGTTTTCCCTACTTTCTTCAATTTAAGTCTGAATTTGGCAATAAGGAATTGATGATCTGAGCCACAGTCAGCTCCCAGTCTTGTTTTTGCTGACTGTATAGAGCTTCTCCATCTTTGGCTACCAAGAATATAATCAATCTGATTTCATTGTTGACCCTTTGGTGATCTCTATGTGTAGAGGCTTGTCTTTTGTTGTTGGAAGAGGGTGTTTGTTATGACCAGTGTGTTCTCTTGGCAAAACTCTGGTAGCCTTTGTCCTGCTTCATTCTGTAATCCAAGGCCAAATTTTCCTGTTACTCCAGGTGTTTCCATCTGATTTCCTACTTTTGCATTCCAGTCCCCTATAATGAAAAAGACATCTTTTTTTTTTGGTGTTAATTCTAAAAGATCTTATAGGTCTTCATAGAACCATTCAACTTCAGCTTCTTCAGCATTACTGGTTGGGTCATAGGCTTGGATTACAATGATATTGATTGGTTTGCCTTGGAAATGAACAGAGATTATTCTGTCATTTTTGAGATTGCATCCAAGTACTGCATTTCGGACTCTTTTGTTGACCATGATGGCTACTCCATTTCTTCTAAGGGATTCCTGCCCGCAGTAGTAGTTATAGTGGTCATCTGAGTTAAATTCACCCATTCCAGTCCATCTCAGTTTGCTGACTACTAGAATATTGGTATTCACTCTTGCCATCTCCTGTTTGACCACTTCCAATTTGCCTTGATTCATGGGCCTAACATTCCAGGTTCCTATGCACCATTGCTCTTTACAGCATTGGACCTTGCTTCTATCATCAGTCACATCCACAACTGGGTATTGTTTTTGGTTTGGCTCCATCCCTTCATTCTTTCTGGAGTTATTTCTCCACTGATCTCCAGTAGCATATTGGGCACCTACAGACCTGGGGAGTTCCTCTTTCAGTGTCCTATCTCTTAGACTTTTCACACTGTTCATGGGGTTCTCAAGTCAAGAATACTGAAGTGATTTGCCATTCCCTTCTCCTGTGGATCACATTTTGTCAGACCTCTGCACCATGACCTGTCTGTCTTTGGTGGCCCCACACAGCGTGGCTTAGTTTCATAGAGTTAGACAAGGCTGTGGTCCCTGTGATCAGATTTGACTAGTTTTCTGTGATTATGGTTTCAGTGTGTCTGCCCTCTGATGCCCTCTCGCAACACCTACCATCTTACTTGGGTTTCTCTTACCTTGGACGTGGGGTATCTCTTCATGGCTGCTCCACCAAAGTGCAGGTGCTGCTCCTTACTTTGTATGAGGGGTATCTCCTCATGGCCACCCCTCCTGACCTTGAACATGGAGTAGCTCTTCTCTGCCTTCCTGCACCCATGCAGCCGCCAGTCCTTGGACATGGGGTAGCTCCTCTCAGCCACTGCCCCTGGCCAAGATCAAGTGTAGTATTTGCTATTAATATTAGACTAAGAATTACATATCTGTTATTTTAAATAGAAAGTAAAACTAGATAATTCATAAGTCTATGTTTAATTTGTGCTTGTATTATGCCATCTAATCATTTAATGATTTCAGTAAGTTCACAGAAATAGGAAAATTTTGTTGTTCAGGAGAATATATTAATACCAGATTTTGGAAACTAAAAATGTGCATGCAATTTTTTTTGGTATCTCATTGGTAAATGTGGATTTATTTAAAGCAGAGCATCTGACTTAAAGTAAATAATTTGTTTCAACAAAAAAGCTTGAGTCAGGTTGCAAATTAATTGCTTCTCTGCTATGTGCTTAATAGAGCAATAGACTACACCTAGAGAAACCTGGATATCATCCTGGGCTCTGCTATCAACTATCTGCATTATCTGAGCAATGTGCTGCTAGAGATTTTAATTTCTTTATGAAACAGTGAAAATTATATAGGCTGATCAGATTCAGAGAAACTAGAATCTAGAATTTATTTCTCTCACCAAGTAAGACTTGAGTCATGTTCAAATCAGAGATTGATTTCAGTTGATCTTGGTTTCACATTTGCCATGGAAACACCACTCAGTACTAATTTTGATCAAACAGAAACATTGGATGCCATGCAATACTTATTACACAGTGGGAGTGTATTGAGGAAGATTTGCATAATAATGATCTATTAAACTGCTTATTTTTTGACAATAGATATTTAAAAAGTGGAATCACTTAGCCCTTCCATGACAGAAGCTCCGGAGAGATTCAGAATGACCCACACATTCAAAATGTCAAAACTTGCTTGAATTCTTAATGAAAAGAAACTTGGTATCAAAAAAATAAAAGAAATTATGATGAAGTACAGGTATGTTCCCTGTGTCAAAAAATAGTGTCAAAAAATAATGTGGTTTGCTCATTAGAAAGAAATGAACATTTGGGAAATAAATCATCTTTTGGCATTGCCCTTTAACGTTTATACTGTTTAACTGCTTATTTCAGGGAACACTTACAGAACAAGTGCCACTTATAGCCATTTTGCTATAAAATATAAGATTTGTTTTCAGCTTTTAGTATAGGAAGTGAGTTTATAGTCTCAGGAAATGTAATTATCACTATTTTTGCAATGATTTAAAATATCCATTTCAAGGAATACCACTTATGACAGTCAACTGATCTCATATATAGACTTCTAGCACCTTTATAGTTAATGGCCTCACAGTATCATGTTAGCAACGCCATTTTTAATAACCTTAACTCAACTGGATTGAAAATAAATCTCTTTAGGGATTCAGGCTAAAACCTAGTAAACCAGGTTTTAGGTTAACCATATTTTCTGTTTTACATCATTCATTTAAGATCAGTTGAAATTTTAAAGCTTAAAAGAAATTTACCCCCACAATACAAGTACTGTCATGTATAATCTCAATGATCAAATTCTAATATATTGTGAGCTATAAAGCATTTTAAATGGATAACTCTCTTTAATAAGTAATTCTGATCATGTATCAAACATTGTACTAATCTCTTTTCATATGTTTTTCATATGTGTAAAACATGAAACATAAAAATTTTGAGGTCTTACTATGTGGCATGCCTATGTAAAGCAATAAGACAAGAACAAGAACAGACATAAGGTCTCTACCTTTATGGCTCTCCCAGTTTACAGAGAAATATATTAAGATTTATTAAGAATCAATGCAAAATTATAAATGTTATTAAAAAATAAGTGTACACTAGTTCCAAGAAACATAACTTCATATTCTAATTATATAAGTAAGAAATATTATTACATTTTTCTAGGAAATTGACTCAATCACTCTAAACCTAAATTCTCATAAAGAAGTAAACCCAAGATTCAAGCTGAAGGTATATATCTGCCAATCTCAAGTGAAACTATACTTTGTTATAGCAATAAATAAATTTGTTATATAGATAAGGAAATCCTTTCTCAAAAAAATTTTAAAAACAAATCAAATGAGAATACTGAGCCATTCTAAAATGTCATCAATTGTAAATACTAGCATTTTTATTATTTTTGTGAAAGTATATGTATCAAATTGTCAGACTATGTTCAAAGCTTTAATATAGTGTCATTACAATGCCATCGAAGACTATCTAAAAACTAAAAATACATTTTTTCTATTTTCTATTACTCTATCACAAAAATTAGATTGCATGCTTTTTGTCCCCAGACATTTGTCAGGGATGCATGACTGAAGATGGAGGCAAGCATATGGTGTATATGAAATTCACTACTGGGGAGAGGTGTAATTCTCAAATCAATTCACACTAAAAATCCCAAAAGGTAGATGTTCAGAATTGCTAGGGATGTTATGCAATCCACCTGTTTCTCACACATGCAACTCAAGGTAGCATATTCCAGGGCATATAACAACAAAGATTTAATTATTTAACAAAGGTAAACAATTCTCCTGAGCAACACCATTCAGGCCTGTTTGACTTGTATGTTTGAGCATATTGACAGAGACCCAGTGTAATAGTATAAAGGCAATCCTGTTGTCTTGGCTCATATTAACCTATCATGAACCCCACTTTTTACCTTCAAAGTGAAAATAGTATCTTCTCCTAAAGTGAAGTTACAAAAAAAATATATGGATGACATGAGTACTATACTTGATGATCTTTCTTTTCTCTTTTTCCTCTTATTCAAACATTTTCATTCTTTTCGGTGTCTCTCTCATATGTTGAAAGTGTGCCCTATGGCTGCTAGAATTAGAGTTTCTTTCCATGGAGAAGTCATGAATGACGGAACTCATGGAACTGAAGCTCACCTTACGGACTCCTAACCAAGTAGGTCAAATAATCTCTAATATGCTTAAATATCTAAGAATGATCAAAATTTTGTGGGGGAAAAAAAGCCTTAGACCTAAAAGCATGTAACCACAGAACTCCTGAAACAAAAATTGAGGTGGAATCACTAATAATAAAAATAATAATAGATCAGTATAATGGAAGAATATTCCACAAAGAAATGTTAGTGTAAGAGAGACAATTAGTAGCTAACTCAGCATTTCAATGCATTAGGAAAATAATAGTATATTGAGCAAATAGTGCTAGTCCCAGAGATTATGCATCAGATAGAAACAGTGAATGCAATTGTTCCTGATATCACATATAATTATTGTAAGACTACATAAATTAAATTTTAAGCATAATACAAATAATAAAATTTAGGGCAGAATTTAGAACTACATCCAATCAAGAAACCCAGAAGCTATTAAAAAGCAAAGTAAATTTAAATATGAATTTTAAAAAGCAAAAAAGATTAACAGTGGCCTTGGGGAAACATGGACAACATACATAAGAAATATAGGTTAACATTAATACGCAGAAGGTTTCATTTCAGTTCAGTTGCTCAGTCATGTCTGACTCTTTGTGACCCCATGGACTGTAGCATGCCAGGCTTCCCTGTCTATCACCAACTCCCAGAGCTTGCTCAAACTCATGTCCATTGAGTTGGTGATGCCATCCAACCATTTTATCCTCTGTCATCCCCTTCTCCTCCTGCCTGCAGTCTTTCCCAGCATCTGGGTCTTTTCCAATGAGTCAGTTCTTCGCACCACGTGGCCAAAATATTGGAGTTTCACCTTCAGCATTAGTCCTTCCAATGAATATTCAGGGCTGGTTTCCTTTAGGATTGACTGGTTGGATGTCCTTGCAGTCCAAGGGACTCTCAAGAGTCTTCTCTAACACCAAGTTCAAGACCATCAATTCTTTGGTGCTCAGCTTTCTTTATAGTCCAACTCTCACATTCCTATGGAGTGGAATTCCTATGGACTGGAATGCAAAAGTAGGAAGTCAAGAAATACCTGGAGTAACAGATCAAAGGAAGAAGGTTTATACTGATTTTAAAAACAGAAATAGAAACAATTCAATACAAAAATCTTCAAAGAATCAATAAACATGTGAAAGTAAGCTAAACTGTTCAGCAGCCAAGGAAATAGAAACTATTATACAATAACATGTCAACTTTTCACCAATGAGATTTAAAAGATTTAGAAATAATGTACATTGACGATACATTAATCATGGAAACTCTACTGCTGTTTAGAATTTAACCTTGCAATATCTTTTGGAATTATAAATGTGTGTGCCCTTTGATCTAACAATTTAGCTTTTAACAAAACATCTTGGAGAAATAAAATGTTTGTAGATATTCATTGACTAAATAAAATACTTTAAAACCATTTAGTTAAATCAATTAAACCTGATGAGTGGGTGAAGGAAGTCATGATGCACTGATGAATAAGAAAGACAGTTTGCAAAAATACCCCCACAAAACTGTGATGAATAATCCTTTTTAATGAAAACAATTCATGAGAAAATGGCATGAATATGTTTGTATGTATTTATACTTTGTATTTAAATATGGCTGTGGAGAAATATAGTAGAAGCTATCAACTGGAACTTCAACACTGCTATATCATGAAAATAGAAAGTATAAAGTGGAGAGGAAAGAAGACTATTAAGTTTTAAAGAAACACATATCTATTAAAACAATTTCAGTGATTTCATTGTGTCCCTGATAATGTTGTTCACACTGTTAAATTCTTTATCAAATACTCCTTCTGGAATAACCTATTTACTACATATCTTTTGCAATTTTTCCATGATATACAGACCTATAAGATACTGTCATTTCTTCTTAAAGAATTCATATGTGAACAATTGTTTAAACATCATGCCAGGGATTTCAGAGAAAAAAAATTTATTTCAGTTAAAATTAGGAAATTTTCATGGATGACAAACTTTGAAAGGATATGAGAATAAAAATGTATTTTAGTGAGTTGGAATATAACAAAGTTACAGAGGAGGGAACTAAGATGGCGGAGGAATAGGACGGGGAGAATACTCTCTCCCCAATAAATATACCAAAAGAACTTTTAAAGGCCAAGCAAACTCCAAAAAACAGGAACTGAATGCTGGCAGAGGACATCGGGCATCTGGAGGGGCAACCCATTGCCGACGTGAGGAGGTAGGGCAAAAGAAAGAAAAAAAAAAAGTAAAGGGAGAGACAAAGAGCTGGGGATGGGTTCCGACCCGGAAGGGGAGTCTGGAATAAAGAGGAAAAAAAAAAAAGAGGAGAAAGGTTTCCGAATACCAGGGAGCATTCTCTCTGGCAGATCTGCGGTGAATCTTGGAGAGCAATATAGCTGGGAGTAAAAGCAGATTAATAGCTAAGCCCTGCAAGGTACGACTCTGGCTACAAGGCACAGCAGAGCGGCAGCACTGGCGCCCCACCCCCCACTAGCCGAAGCGGACTGCTCCTGCTCAGGGAGGGGCGGGCTGGGCTCTCAGGGAACCGAGCAGCCCGAGGGACCTAACCTCCCAGGAAAAGCACCCCCCTCCCCCCAGGCCCATGCACAGAACAAAGGGCGGTGAGGAGTCAACAGAGAGGCTGGGCAGCTGCGGGCTGCGGACCGGCCCAGCCCGAGAGCAGTGGGCATAACCCAACCTCGGGGAGGCTAACCAAGACTTCTGGGGATTCTGGACAGATCAGTGCTATACACACCTTAGAAGGCGTGCTCAGTTCATAGCAATACAAGCTCACCTCAGGAAACAAGAAAAAAATCAAATAAATGACCTTACTTTACACCTAAAGCAACTAGAAAGGGAAGAGATGCAGAAGCCCAGGTCTAGTAGAAGGAAAGAAATCTTAAAGATCAGGGCAGAAATAAATGCAAAGGAAACAAAAGTGACCATAGCAAAAATCAACCAAGCCAAAAGCTGGTTCTTTGAGAAGATAAATAAAATTGACAAACCATTAGCCAGACTCATCAAGAAACAAAGGGAGAAGAACCAAATCAACAGAATTAGAAATGAAAACGGACAGATCACAACAGAAAACACAGAAATACAAAGGATCATAAGAGACTATTATCAGCAACTATATGCAAATAAACTGGACAATTTGGATGAAATGGACAAATTCCTAGAAAAGTACAACTTTCCAAGACTAAACCAGGAAGAGATAGATAATATTAATAGACCCATCACAAGCATGGAAATTGAAACCGTAATCAGAAATCTTCCAAAAAACAAAAGCCCAGGACCAGATGGCTTCACAGCTGAATTCTACCAAAAATTTAGAGAAGAGCTAACACCTATTCTACTCAAACTCTTCCAGAAAATTGCAGACGAAGGTAAACTTCCAAACTCATTCTATGAGGCCTCCATCACCCTAATTCCAAAACCTGGCAAAGATGCCACAAAAAAAGAAAACTACAGGCCAATATCACTGATGAACTTAGACGCAAAAATCCTCAACAAAATTCTAGCAAATAGAATCCAACAACACATCAAAAAGATCATACATCATGATCAAGTAGGCTTTATCCCAGGGATGCAAGGATTCTTCAATATTCGTAAATCGATCAATGTAATACACCACATTAACAAATTGAAAAATAAAAATCACATGATTATCTCAATAGATGCAGAGAAAGCCTTTGACAAAATTCAACATCCATTTATGATAAAAACCCTCCAAAAAGTAGGAATAGAAGGAACATACCTCAACATAATAAAAGCTATATATGACAAACCCACAGCAAACATTATCCTCAATGGTGAAAAGCTGGAAGCATTCCCCCTGAAATCAGGAACAAGACAAGGGTGCCCACTCTCACCACTACTTTTCAACATAGTTTTGGAAGTCTTGGCCACAGCAATCAGAGCAGATAAAGAAATCAAAGGAATCCAGATTGGAAAAGAAGAAGTAAAACTCTCTCTGTTTGCAGATGACATGATCCTCTATATTGAAAACCCTAAAGACTCTACGAGAAAATTACTAGAGCTAATCAGTGAATATAGCAAAGTTTCAGGATACAAAATCAACACACAGAAATCCCTGGCATTTCTATACACTAACAATGAAAAAACAGAAAAAGAAATTATGGAAACAATTCCATTCACCTTCGAATCAAAAAGAATAAAATACTTAGGAGTATTTCTACCTAAAGAAACAAAAGACTTGTATATAGAAAACTATAAAACACTGATGAAAGAAATCAAAGAGGACACAAACAGATGGAGAAATGTGCCGTGTTCGTGGATTGGAAGAATCAATATAGTGAAAATGAGTATACTACCCAAAGCAATCTATAGATTCAATGCAATTCCTATCAAGCTACCAGAGGTCTTTTTTAGAGAATTAGAACAAATAATTTCACAATTTGTATGGAAATACAAAAAACCTCGTATAGCCAAAGCAATCTTGAGAAAGAAGAATGGAACTGGTGGAATCAACCTACCTGACTTTAGGCTATACTACAAATCCACAGTCATTAAGACAGTATGGTACTGGCACAAAGACAGAAATATAGATCAATGGAACAAAATAGATAGCCCAGAGATAAATCCACGCATCTATGGACACCTTATCTTTGACAAAGGAGGCAAGAATATACAATGGAGAAAAGACAACCTCTTTAACAAGTGGTGCTGGGAAAACTGGATAGCCACTTGTAAAAGAATGAAACTAGAACACTTTCTAACACCATACACAAAGATAATTTCAAAATGGATCAAAAATCTAAGCATAAGACCAGAAACTATAAAACTCCTAGAGGATAACATTGGGAAAACACTCTCTGACATCAACCAAAGCAGGATCCTACATGACCCACCTCCCAGAATATTGGAAATAAAAGCACTAATAAACAAATGAGACCTAATTAAAATTAAAAGCTTCTGCACTGCAAAGGAAACTATAAGCAAGGTGAAAAGACAGCCTTCAGAATGGGAGAAAATAATAGCTAATGAAGCAACGGACAAACAATTAATCTCAAAAATATACAAGCAACTCCTGCAGCTCCATTCTAGGAAAATAAACAACCCAATCAAAAAGTGGGCCAAAGAATTGAACAGACGTTTCTCCAAAGAAGATATAAAAATGGCTAACAAACACATGAAAAGATGCTCAACATCACTCATTATCAGAGAAATGCAAATCAAAACCACAATGAGATATCACTTTACACCACTCAGAATGGCTGCAATCCAAAAATCCACAAGTAATAAATGCTGGAGAGGATGTGGAGAAAAGGGAACTCTCTTACACTGTTGGTGGGATTGCAAACTAGTACAGCCTCTATGGAAAACAGTGTGGAGGTTCCTTAAAAAACTGCAAATAGTCCTGCCATATGACCCAGCAATCCCACTGTTGGGCATATATACCGAGGAAACCAGAATTGAAAGAGTCACGTGTACCCCAATGTTCATCACTGCATTGTTTACAATAGCCAGGACATGGAACCAACCTAGATGCCCATCACCTGATGAATGGATAAGAAAGCTGTGGTACATATACACAATGGAATATTACTCAGCATTAAGGAAAAATTCATTTGAATCAGTTCTACTCAGATGGACGAAACTGGAGCCCATTATCCAGAGTGAAGTAAGCCAGAAGCAAAAACAACAATACAGTATATTAATGCATATATATGGAATTTAGAAAGACGGTAACGAGAACCCAGCATGCGAGACAGCAAAAGGAACACAGATGTATAGAATAGACTCAGGGCCTCTGTGGATGAGGGAAAGGGTGGGATGATATGGGAGAATGGCATCGAAACATGTTAATTATCATATGTCTAAGCAATAGCCGGCCCAGGATTGATGCTTGGAACTGGTGCAAGGAGATTTCCCGGGTGGGAGGGAGGAGGGAGGTGGGTTCTGGAGGGGGAGCATATGTAAACCCATGGTGATATCATGTCATTGTTTGGCAAAACTAATAAAAAAATGTTTAATAAAAAAAATCTTTATTGAATTAGCAGTAAAACAAAAGCAAATATATATATATATATATATATATATATATATATATATATATACACTTTGTATATATTTTTACATATATATATATGTATATATGTGTGTGTGTGTATATGTACAAAATAAAGATGGTGCAATTACCAATTTAATTATTGAATTTACTACTACCAGAGTGGCTCACACAGTAAAGAATCTGCCTGCAATGCAGGAGATCCAGGTTCAATCCATGGGTCAGGAAGATGCCCTGGAGAATAGAATGGCTACCCACTCCAGTGTTCTTGTCTGGAAAATTCCATTGACAGAAGAGTGTTATTCCCTTAAAATCTTTATTGAATCAACAGTAAAACAAAAACATATATATGTACAATATAATGATGGCACAATTGCCAATTTAATTTTTGAATTTACTACTGCCAAGAAGTAATTAATGAGCTTAGCCCAGAAGAAATACTAGAACACTACAAAGTTTTAGAGATGATAAAACACAAGTGATGTATATTATTTTGAAAGACCATATGTTTACATTTTAGTACCTCTTGAAGATTATACAAGAATGATAGTCACATATGTACACAAAATGTGGATCTAAAGAACAGCATGAATTAATTATGTTGTTACACAATCAAATTTAAAGAATCATTTCAAAATCAGCTTTATGTATAATCCTTAAAGAGTATTTAATTAGTAACATTATAAATGCATTATTGTGATCAGTTCTTGAGACTAGTTGACAGACAACGGCACTTCCATTTAAAGAGAGTAACACTTCAGATTGTTGCTTCTAAAAATTATTTTTTAAATATATTTATTTATTTATTTTCTTTACATAAATCACTGTTTGAAAATTAGACATGTGGCAATATGTGAGAACCTAAATTATTTCATACCAATTAAATAAACAAGCTTCTCAGTTTTAAAGAACATTGATGTTATTTTAACGTGAGAGTGATAGAAGAACAATGTCCTATGTGGATACAACTATAAAAAAATATTGTAAGGTTGCTCATAATATGCTTGAGTTCCTTAATATTCTTCTTTCAAGTAGAATTTACAATATCAAACTGAAAATGCTTTTAGAAAATGTAAATTGTAGATTTAAATTCTTGATCTAAATTAATAGACTTTATGCTGTATTGAAACTGTCTTGATATCATTAAAAATAATTCTGATCACTTTCTATTTTAATAATAAAGTAAATATAATCTACTTGGAAAATGCTAAATGTTATTTGCAATTAAATTACATTTTGACAAAAATACACTTATACTGTGATAAATAATTCACAGAAAATTTAATATCCTCATAAACACTGACATAAATGGCATATCTTGGTTTGCTGGCAGCTTAGCCTTCACTTAGAAAAAAATATTGGTCTATTCTAAGAAATCTGGAAAATTTCATCCTTGCCCTGTCATCTTTTTTTTTTTTTAATCTAATAATAATAGCAGTACCATTGAAGGACACAGTGTGGACACACACCATTATTCCCATCAATCAGAACAACTGCTATTTTCCTAACTTGAACTTTCAGAATGTCAAAGTTATTTCAAATTCAATTATAAATAGCATAAAGTTACTGACTACAGTGGTGTTTGTTTTTGCAAAGACTTTTTGGGTTAAGTGTAACAGAAGTGTAACAGTAATTTTTTTTTTTGTCTTTAAAATGTGTATGGATCATCTATATAATTTTATGATGCCACATATATGCATTAATATACATTAGTTTTTTCTTTCTGTCTTACTTTACTCTGTATGGCAGTCTCTAGGTTCATCCGCATCTCTACAAATGATTCAGTTTTAGTCCTTTTATGACTAACATTCCATTGTATATATGTATATCTTCTCTATCCATTCATCTATTGAATATATAGGTTGCTACCATGTCCTTAATATTGTAAATAGTGCTGCAGTGAATGCTAGGGAGCATGTGTCATTTTGAATTATGGTTTTCTCTGGATATAAGCCCAGATATGGGATTGCCAGGTTTCTGCTTTTGGTTTTATAAGGAAACTTCATACCATTCTCCTTGTTGGCTGTACCATTTTACATTCCCACTAAAAGTGTAAGAGGGTACCCTTTCTCCACACCCTTTCTGGCATTTATTATTTGTATATGTTTGATGGTGATCATTCTGATGCACATGAAGTGATATATCACTGTAGTTTTGATTTACATTTCTCTAACAATTAATGATTTTGAGCATTTTTTCATGTGTTTGTTGGCCATTTGCGTGTCTTCTTTGGAGAAATGTCTATTTATGTCTTCAGCCTATATTTTGACTGGGTCATTTGTGTTTTTGATATGATCTTATTTGCAAAACAGAAATAGAGAAATAGATGTAGAGAACAAACATATGGACACTAAAATGGATGAATTGGGGAATTGGAATTGACATATATACACTTTTGATACCATGTATAAAATAGATAACTAATGAGAACCTATTGCACAGCTCAGGGAATTCTACTCAGTGCTCTGTAGTGAACTAAATGGAAAGGGGATCCAAATTAAGGGTTTTTTTTTTTATACATATGGTTGATTCACTTTGCTGTACAGGGGAAATTAACCCAACACTGGGATCATTTCTAAAAGTAGGTGAAGAGAATTAATCCTTATGTCCTTGATGAAGAAACAGGGCAAAAAGGTAGAAGCTTGGTGTACTGGGAAAGTTTCTTTGGGTTGAAAATTAAATAAAAAATCTCAGCTTAATAAAGCTAGAGAAAGTAATGTAAAGTGTTTTGAAGGCTTCAGAGCAATAGCTAAAGAGCTCAAGGGAAGCCATGTAGAAGGTCCCAATCATCTTTTGAGTTATCCTGAAGTTTTACCCACATAAACCAGATATAACACATAGAGATTCACACATACACACAGATGATTAAAAAATGTATTTAAGTAGTTGACATGTGAAAAACTGGCTTAGACCATGTTGCATATGTGGAAAACTGTCTTACCTAACCTCTAGCTAATATAGTGAAAGGAAAAACAGTGCTGCCGTTTAATTTTATTTTTTTTCTGCATTATTAGTTTTATAAGTTAATTTTTCCCTATGTGCATATAATATTGCCATGTTTCTAGAAGAATCACAGACTTGACATTTTAGTGATTCTGAGATCGACAATTGATCAGTATATAATGATCACTTTGGTTGGCCTCAGCATAAAGAAACCACATATTCTTCTTTTAATAGTAGATCATGTATTCCTTTTTTTTCCCTCCCTTTTATTGTTTTTGTCATACAATGCCATGATATCACCATGGGTTTACATATGCTCCCCCTCCAGAAACCCGAGAATCAATCCTGGGCTGGCGATTGATTAGACATATGATAATTAACATGTTTCAATGCCATTCTCCCATATCATCCCACCCTTTCCCTCATTCACAGAGTCCACGAGTCTATTCTATACATCTGCGTTCCTTTTGCTGTCTCGCATGTTGGGTTCTCGTTACTGTCTTTCTAAATTCCAAGTGCTGCCGTTTTAGAAGTGGCAGCAACTCAATGTGCACGTGGAGTATTCAGATGAAGTGACCTGTGTCTAGGACAGAATCTTGCAACCCCATCAACTTTCAACATGTTAAATTCAGGACAGATAGTGATAGTATTATCTTTTTAAGACCAAAAAGAGATTTAAGGAACATATATTAATAGTACTTTTGTAGTATGAAAAATTAATTATAAATTAATATAACTTTAAAGTAAGTCAGGTAAATATTCTCTTTCTTAAAAATACTAGGTATATTTTGTTTTATTTTAATAATATTAGTACTCTTCATTTGGTCATACTGTATATCATCAATTTCATTATATTGCTGTTTACTCTTAGGGTGAGTCTGGGAGTATTAATTTTTTGCTTTTTCACTGAGGAACTTGAAATCCAATCATGTTGTTATTTTTCCATAGCTTATTTAACAAGATTTGTTTTTGTGAATAAGTGCTTAGGCAGGACTTATAACTTACTCTGATAATCAATGAATATGGGTAGCATTTTTTTTTTTTCACGAGGAGTATTTTATTAAGGTCTAATCATTAAAACTGAGGTCTGAGATGTAATATGTAAAGTGAGAGGGTCACACTTTCTGTCCTCCACTTCTTCCTTCGCTGGTGGAATCTGTAGTTGAGCATAGGAAGGGGGCCTGTGGCATAGCTGAGCCATACAGACAGTCCTGGGATAATCCCAGATCACAGGGTAGGGAGGAATGATGTAATGACTCCCTGAAACAACCCAGAGATGGCCACAGGCTTGTACAATGCTGGTTTAAGCTGGTTGTTAAAATCAGTTAGATAATTTTTAAAAATACTAATGTTGGGTTTCCCATGCACTGAAATTCTCATTTAGTTTTTCCAATGGTAAAGAATAATAGTTAGATCAGTCTTGGGCCATTGGGCCATGGTTGGTGTTTTTTATCACCTCAGTGACCAGTTTTGAGAACCAGGACTCTGAGAGGAGCCTTGAAGTTGGCCAGGTCCAATAAGAAAGGAAAGATAGAGTAGCAGTAGTGTGAAGTGATTGGCTGCTCGGATCCAGTGTGCAAGAATCCAAATGTTCCTTTGTGCCCTGGTCACAGAGGGTGGAATTATTGGTCAGACTTCTGTTTCATGGAAGTCATTCAGAGGATCTGCTCAGACAGGGTCCTGATGACTGTGAGCATTGATTGGCATGGTAGGAAATGAGAAATAGATGCCTTTAAGCATCAAAAGGCAGGAGGAGTGGGATCATAGCTTGGATAACCTTGTTCCAGGCACCCACTTGTACTCAGACATAAAGAATGACACACATGGACCCTGACATCCAGAGAACATAATGCCCAATGTACATAGATTTAGACACTTTCATTAACCCCTAGATAGAAACTTGCCTAGGGAGTTCAACCAGGGAATTTAATGTGTGTGTCTCCATTTGTATTGGAAAGAACTGATCTTTTAATAGAGAACCTTAAAACCTAGAAATGATGAGATTCACAAATTGATGCTTGTCCAATTATAGCCCTTTTTTTTTTCCCTCTAAGCAGAGGGTAAGAAGAGAGGTTAGAAATAAATAGCTGTATTTTTTATTGTATTATACATATAATATAATTTCACACAGCCATATTCCAAAATATAATTACTATAACTATATGTTTAATCTTGGAATTGAGATGTTTTTATTGATAAAATTGACTATAAAACATGCTGAATTTTAAGTGCTGACAACTGGAAATAAAATAATTTTGGAGTCACAAAGTACATCCTAGCTCTGCCATCTGCCAGCTACAGGACTTCAGTTATGTCAACCCTAGATTGTGCATTTATAAAGTATGAATGAATACATATAATTTAAAATTGTTATCGAAAATTAAATGTGCTAAAACATAAAGATTCGTTTATCAATAGGAAATAGTATATAAATGTTAAATTCAGTAGAGTCTCTCAGTCATGTCCAAATCTTTGCAACCCCATAGACTTCAGCACACCAGGCCTTCCTCTCCATCACCAACTCCCTGAGTTGACCCAAATTCATGTACGTTGAGTGAGTGATGCCATTCAACCATCTCATCCTCTGTTGTCTCCTTCTCCTACTGCCTTCAATCTTTCCCAGCATCAGGGTCTTTTCCAATGAGTCAGTTCTTCGCATCAGGTAGCCAAAGTATTGGAGTTTCAGCTTCAGCATCAGTTCTCACAATGAACATCCAGGACTGGTCTCCTATAGGATGGACTGGCTGGGTCTCCTTGCAGTCCAAGGACTCTCAAAAGTCTTCTCCGACACCAAAGTTAAAAAGCATCAGTTCTTCGGTGCTCAGTTTTTTTTATAGTATAACTCTCACATCCATACATGACTACTGGAAAAATCATGGCTTTGACTGGATGGACCTTTCTTGGCAAAGTAATGTCTCTGCTTTTAAATATGTTGTCTAGGTTGGTCATAACCTTCCTTCCAAGGTGTAAGCATCTTTTAATTTCATGCCTGCAGTCACCATCCACGGTGATTTTGGAAAAATCAAAAGTCTGTCACTGTTTTTATTGTTTCCTCATCTATTTGCCATGAAGTGATGGTACAGGACGCCATGATCTTAGTTTTCTGAAAGTTGAGCTTTAAGCCAACTTTTTCACTCTCCATCTTTCACTTTCATCAAGAGGCTCTTTAGTTCTTCACTTTCTGCCATAAGGGTGGTGTCATCTGCATATCTGAGGTTATTGATATTTCTCCTGGAAATCCTGATTCCAGCTTGTGCTTCTTCCAGCCCAGCTTTTCTCATGATGTAAACTGCATATAAGTTAAATAAATAGGGTGACAATATACAGCTTTGACGTACTCCTTTTCCTATTTGGATCCAGTCTGTTGTTCCATGTCCAGTTCTAACTGTTGCTTCCTGACCTGAATACAGGTTAAGTGGTCTGGTATTCCCATCTCTTTCAGAATTCTCTACAGTTTATTGTGATCCACACAGTCAAAGGCTTTGACATAGTCAGTAAAGCAGTAATAGATGTTTTTCTGGAACTCTCTTGCTTTTTTGATCATCCAGCGGATGTTGGCAATTTGATCTCCGGTTCCTCTGCCTTTTCTAAAACCAGCTTGAACATATGGATATTCACGGTTCATATATTGTTGAAGCCTGGCTTGGATAATTTTGAGCATTACTCTACTAGCATGCAAGATGAGTACAGTTGTGAAGTAGTTTGAATATTCTTTAGCTTCCCTGGTGGCTCAGAGGTTAAAGCCTCTGACTGCAATGTGGGAGATAAAGTTTCGAACCCTGGGTCGGGAAAATCCCCTGAAGAAGAAAATGACAACCCACTTCAATATTCTTATCTGGAGAATCCCATACAGGGGGAGCCTGGTAGCCTATAGTCCACAGGGTTGCAAAGAGTCGGACACGACTGAGCGACTTCATTTTCTTTCACTTTTCTTTCTTTGAATACTCTTTGACTTTGCTTTCTTTGGATTAGAATGAAAACAGACCTTTTCTAGTCCTGTGGCCACTGCTGAGTTTTTCAAATTTGCTGGCATATTGACTGCAGCACTTTCACAGCATCATCTTTTAGGATTTGAAATAATTCAACTGATATTCCATCATTTCCACTAGCTTTGTTCATAGTCATGCTTCCTAAGGCCCATTTGACTTCACATTCCAGAATGTTTAGCTCTAGGTGAGTGATCACACCATCATGATCATCTGGTTCATGAAGACCTTTTTTGTACAGTTTTTGTGTGTATTCTTGCCACCTCTTCCTAATATCTTCTGCTTCTGTTAGGCCCATACCATTTCTGCCCTTTATTGAGCCCATCTTTGCATGAACTGTTCCCTTGACATCTCTAATTTTGTTAAAGAGACCTCTAGTCTTTCCCATTCTGTTGTTTTCCTCTATTTCTTTGTATTGATTGCTGAGGAAGGCTTTCTTATCTCTCCTTGCTATTCTTTGGAACTATGCATTGAAATGGGTTTGTCTTTCCTTTTCTCCTTTGCCTTTGCATTGTCTTCTATTCACAGCTATTTGTAAGGCCTCCTCAGAAAGTCATTTTGCTTTTCTCCTCTTTCTTTTTCTTGGGGATGATCTTGATCCCTGTCTCCTGTACAATGTTTAAATCATGTCATAGGAAATGTTGCTTCTTATTGCCAAAGAAGAAAAAATCGTATACACATACCATCCTAGAATGTGAAGTCAAGTGGGCCTTAGGAAGCCTCACTACGAACAAATCAGGTGGAGGTGATGGGATTCCAGTTAAACTATTTCAAATCCTGAAAGATGACCCTGTGAAAGTGTTGGACTCAATATGTCAGCGAATCTGGAAACTCAACAGTGGCCACAGGACTGCAAAAGGTCAGTTTTCATTCCAATCCCAAAGAAAGGCAATGTCAAAGAATGCTCACACTACCACACAATAGCACTTAGATCACACACTAGTTAAGTAATGCTTAAAATTCTCCAAGGCAAGGTTCAGCAATACGTGAACCATGAACATCCAGATGTTCAAGCTGGTTTTAGAAAAGGCAGAGGAACCAGAGATCAAATTGCCACCATCTGCTGGATCATTGAAAAAGCAACAGAGTACCAGAAAAACATCTATTTATGCTTTATTGACTATGCTAAAGCCTTTGGTGCGTGGATCACAATAAACTGTGGAAAATTCTGAAAGAGATGGGACTACCAGGCCACCTGATTTGTCTCTTTAGAAACCTGTATGCAGGTCAGGAAGAAACAGTTAGAACTGGACATGGAACAACAGACTGGTTCCAAATAGGAAAAGGAGTACGTCAAGGCTGTATACTGTCACCCTGCTTATTGAACTTATATGAAGGGTACATCATGAGAAATGCTGGGCTGGAGGAAGCACAAGCTGGAATCAAGATTGTGGGAGAAATATCAATAACCTCAGATATGCAGATGACACCACCCTTATGGCAGAAAGTGAAGAACTAAAGAGCCTCTTGATGAAAGTGAAAGAAGAGAGTGAAAAAGTTGGCTTAAAGCTCAACATTCAGAAAACAAAGATCATGGCATTTGGTCCCATCACTTCATGGCAAATAGATGGGGAAACAGTGGAAACAATGGCAGACTTTATTTCTCTGGGCTCCAAAATTACTGCAGATGGTGACTGCAGCAATGAAATTAAAAGGTGCTTACTATTTACAAGAAAAGTTATGACCAATCTAGACAGCATATTAAAAAGCAGAGACATTACTTTGCCAACAAAGGTCCGTTTAGTCCAGGCTATGGTTTTTCCAGTGGTCATGTATGGATGTGAGAGTTGGACTATAAAGAAAGCTGAACGCCAAAGAATTGATGCTTTTGAACTGTGGTGTTGGAGAAGACTCTTGAGAGTCCCTTGGACTGCAAGGAGATCCAATCAGTCCATCCTAAAGGAGATCAGTCCTGGGTGTTTATTGGAAGGACTGATGTTGAAGCTGAAATGCCAATACTTTGGCCACCTGATGTGAAGAGCTGACTCACTGGAAAATACCCTGATGCTGGGAAAGATTGAGGGCAATAGAAGAAGGGAACGACAGAAGATAAGATTGTTGAATGGCATCACTGACTCATTGGACATAATTTGGGTAAACTCTGGGGTTGCTGACATACAGGGAGGGCTCGCATGCTGTGACTCATGGCAAAGAGTTGGACATGACTGAGGGACTGAACTGAACTATACAGTTATTGGTAAATTTTTAGAAGTTGCTTTGTTTCAGTGTAAAATCATAAACCTCAATTAATAACTTTACACTTTTTCATACACTAAATTATAAAATTTATAATTTTATAAAATTAGAAAATATAAATTATATTCAGTAAAATTATAAACTTCAGTCATGACTTATTTTACCAACCATGTAAAAATCAGGAAGGTATTTTTCTTTGGCTAATTTCTCCTGTCAGCTCCTGTCCAATATCCATACGTGCCTTCAGTCTTATAATCTATTTTCCAAAAATATGAAAACTTCAAGAGTGGAATTAATTTACAGTATTCTGTGCTTTGATTTTTATATGAAGGTATATTTTTGAAAAGAGATCAAACTAAAGGTAAGGCAGGTGTTGGTGATCAAAAAGGATTTAATGAGTTTTTTATGTGATGTATGAGTTAATCATTTCTGTTAGATATTAAATAATATTTCTTTACCTCTTGGTCAATATGTTCTATAAAGGCATTGGTTTTTTTTTAAGATTTATTTATTTATTTTAATTTTCTTTACATTATCACGTTGGTTTTGCCATACATTGACATGAATCTGCAATGGGTATACATGTGTTCTCCTTCCAGAACCCCCCTCCGCTCTCCCTCCTGATTCCTTCTCTCTGGGTCATCCTGGTGCACCAGCCTTGAGCATCAAACCTGGGCTGGTGATTGATTTCACATATTATGATTAACATGTTTCAAAGCCATTCTCCCATATCATCCCACCCTTGCCCTCTCCCAGAGTCCAAAAGACTGTTCTATACATCTGCATTTCTTTTGCTGTCTCGTATACAGGGTTCTCGTTAACAACTTTCTAAATTCCATATATATGCATTATATACAGTGTATATACTGTATTGTTGTTTTTCCTCTGGCTTACTTCACTCTGTATAATAGGCTCGAGTTTTGTCCACCTCAGTAGAACTTTTTCAAATGTATTCTTTTTTATGGCTGAGTAATATTCCATTGTGTATATGTACCACTACTTTCTTATCCATTTGTCTGTTGATGGACATCTAGGTTGCTTCCATATCCTGGCTATTGTAAACAATGCAGCGATGAACATTGGGGTACACGTGTCTCTTTCAATTCTGGCTTCCTCGGTGTGTATGCCCAGCAGTGGGATTGCTGGATCATATGGCAGTTCTATTTCCAGTTTTTTAAGGAATCTCCACACTGTTCTCCTTAGTGGCTGTACTAGTTTGCATTCCCACCAACAGTGTAAGAGGGTTCCCTTTTCTCTGCATCCTCTCCAGCATTTATTGCTTGTAGACTTTTGGATGGCAGCCATTCTGACTGGTGTAAAGTGGTACCTCATTGTGGTTTTGATTTGCATTTCTCTGATAATGAGTGATGCTGAGCATCTTTTCATGTGTTTGTTAGCCATTTTTATGTCTTCTTTGGAGAAATGTCTGTTTAGTTCTTTGGCCCCCTTTTTGTTTGGGTCATTTATTTTTCTGGAATGGAGCTGCAGGAGTTTCTTGTATATTTTTGAGATTAATTGTTTGTCCGTTGCTTCATTGGCTATTATTTTCTCCCATTCTGAAGGCTGCCTTTTTACCTTGCTTTTCGTTTTCTTTGTTGTACAGAAGCTTTTCATTTTAATTAGGTCCCATTTGTTTATTTTTGCTTTTATTTCCAATATTCTGGGATGCGGGTCATAGTGGATCCTGCTTTGGTTTATGTCGGAGAGTGTTTTGCCTATGTTTTCCTCTAGGAGTTTTTTAGTTTCTGGTCTTATGTTTAGATCTTTGATCCATTTTGAGTTTATTTTTATGTATGGTGTTAGAAAGTGTTCTAGTTTCGTTCTTTTACAAGTGGCTGTCCAGTTTTCCCAGCATCACTTGTTAAAGAGATTGTCTTTTCTCCATTGTATATTCTTGCCTCCTTTGTCAAAGATAAGGTGTCCATAGGTGTGTGGATTTATCTCTGTGCTATCTATTTTGTTCCATTGATCTATATTTCTGTCTTTGTGCCAGTACCAAAGCCATTCTGTCTTGATGACTGTGGTTTTGTAGTATAGCCTAAAGTCAGGCAGGTTGATTCCTCCAGTTCCATTTTTCTTTCTCAATATTGCTTTGGCTATTTGAGGTTTTTTTGTATTTCCATACAAATTGTGAAATTATTTGTTATAATTCTCTGAAAAAGACCTCTGGCAGCTTGATAGGAATTGCATTGAATCTATAGATTGCTCTGGGTAGTATACTCATTTTCACTATATTGATTCTTCCAATCCATGATTATCTCAATAGATGCAGAGAAAGCCTTTGACAAAATTTAGCATCCATTTATGATAAAAACCCTCCAAAAAGCAGGAATAGAAGGAACATACCTCAACATAATAAAAGCTATATATGACAAACCCACAGCAAACTTTATCCTCAATTGTGAAAAACTGAAAGCATTTCGCCTGTAGTCAGGAACAAGACAAGGGTGCCCACTCTCACCACTACTATTCAACATAGTTTTGGAAGTCTTGGCCACAGTAATCAGAGCATGTAAAGAAATAAGAGGGATCCAGATTGGAAAAGAAGTAAAACTCTCACTGTTTTCAGATGACATGATCCTCTCCATAGAAAACCCTCAAGACTCTACCAGAAAATTAGTAGAGCTAATCAGTGAATATAGTAAAGTTTCAGGATACGAAATCAACACACAGAAATACCTGGCACTCCTATACACTAACAATGAGAAAACAGAAAGAGAAATTAAGGAAAAAATTCCATTCACCATCGAAACAAAAAGAATAAAATATTTAGGAGTATATCTACCTGAAGAAACAAAAGACTTATATGCAGAAAACTATAAAACATTGATGAAAGAAATCAAAGAGAATACAAATAGATGGAGAAATATACCGTGTTCATGGATTGGAAGGGCATTGGTTTTTAAAGCAGAGTATTTTCTTTCAATTTAAGGGATTAAAAAAAAATTTAAAAAAAACCTCTGCATAGAGAATTTGCTTAGGCCAGT
This sequence comes from Antilocapra americana, assembly GCA_007570785.1. Classification (NCBI taxonomy): domain Eukaryota; kingdom Metazoa; phylum Chordata; class Mammalia; order Artiodactyla; family Antilocapridae; genus Antilocapra; species Antilocapra americana. The sequence continues at coordinate 39,312 of ML664161.1, read as the reverse complement.
GCTCTTATTAACGTATCAAATATATAATTGTAGAAAACAGTTTCAGTTGATTGTACTTGCCCACTGTTCCTTGATTGCAGTAACAATGATGGCCTCAGTACTGCTGTCCTTTAAAATCCATGGATATACAGGCAGATAGAGGCTGAAGCTAACACACTTGACAGGATTATTGGCCTCATTCCCTTCTGCAGTTAGCATAGAGATAGTTTACATTCAGGCATTCAGCCTTTCCTTTCCTTTCTAGTGTCATTTCTGTATTTCCTTTACAAGGCAAAAGGAAAGTCTAAGTATTATTCACATATCTGCTTTGCTGATTAATGACAGATTGTTCTGCTATGCACACGAACTGGATGTTTTCACCTTTAGTGCCAGAAAATTTTAGAAGGAGGAAGTTAAAAGTATATTCAGCTTCTATTTGAAATATTAACTGACACTCCCAGGTAATCAAAACTAATCCCCTTCAATAAATTGGATTCTAAGGAAACTTATATTATGATCCTCATATTGAGTTGAACCTAAGGCAGCTACAAAATTCTGATCATGCATCTTTAATTTCAGGCTTCAAATCGGCTGCAAAGCTTTTCAGCAAGATACAGGGTAACTTCTAGAGAGCCAGGTAAACTTTAGAGTAGAAAAAAGCAAGGCTTATTATTTTGTCATGATAGAATGTTGATTGTGAATATGAAAATTTCATACTCTAAAAATTTGATCTTGCAATGGTACTTGCAAGTTGCTCATTTCTTACACCAAGAAGTATAATATTTGCTATCTGTAGATATGGTATTATATTAGCTCACACATAAATCAATAATTTTAACATTACTTTATCTTTGTTTGTAGAAGTGAGATGAATTCAGTGTGTCTCATTAGGGATTTACTTTTTCAAAGGAAGATTAGGTAAATACTTAATAGATTTAGAAAAAAATGAAAGTTAAGTTTCAAGACTAGAGTGACTCTATTTCTAAGACATTTGTGGATGCATTCTCCACATTTACCAAAATAGAGTATGTTATGTAATTTATTATAGAATCAAAGATATTAGAACTAATCAAAGATCATAGAGAAGATGTTTATATATGTTTCTGTATAATCTCATTTAACTGACAAGTAATTATAAGTAAAAGGGTGAAAGACTTCACCTTTTACAGAATTTATCAGTGACAGCATTGCATTTATATTTTTCCCTCATTGATCATGATCTGCCATTTGGTTCCCTAAAAGCTAAAAAGTAAGAAATAATTGCTGATGGTTAAAGAGTTCTGTTTAGGTAAAGGGAAAGAGCTAGATTGAGGTCATTACCCAACAGTTTACAGTTCTTTATACTGCTGCTCTATCTGTATGTCTTTGAAACTAAGCATTTAAAATATTTTAATTGCAGAGAAACTCCTCATGTAAAAATCAGCAACTATTATGTAGGCAAATTAGTTAACTTTTGCATATATGCTATAAATATCCTTCCCTTCAGTCCATTCCTCATTCCCACCAACCCAATTCCCAACAGCCATTACTGATACTGTGAATTCTCTTCCTGCTGCAGACAGCTATGGCCATAATACTTGACTCATTACACTATTATTAATTTTCTTTTTTTCCAAATTATGCTTTTCTTCTAGCTTTCATATGACAAAATACTGGCTCCCCCTTGCCTTTAGAAAGGGAAGTCAAAGTAACTCCCAGTTTACTGCCCCTGTGAAATATCATTATGTCTTGTGGTTTCATTCATTTGTTTGTACATACATTCATTCCTTCAGTTATATCAGTCAGTCAGTTCAGTCACTCAGTCGTATCCAACTCTTTGAGATCCTGTGGACTGCAGCATGCCAGGCCTCCCTATCCATTAGAAATTCCTGCTGTTTACTCAAATTCATGTCCATTGAGTCAGTGATGCCATCCAACCATCTTCAATCCTGCCTTCTCATTACTTTGTTGGCAAAGAAATGTCTCTGCTTTTTAGTAAGCTGTCTAGGTTGGTCATAACTTTTCTTCCAAGGGGCAAACGTCTTTTAATTTCATGGATGCAGTCACCATCTGCAGCGATTTTGGAGCCCAAGAAAATAAGGTCTGTCACTCTTTCCACTGTTTCATCTATTTGCCATGAAGAGATGGGACCACATGCCATGATTTTTTTATCTGAATGTTGAGATTTAAGCCAACTTATTCACTATTCTCTTTCATTTGCATCAAGAGGCTCTTTAGTTCTTCACTTTCTGCTATAAGGGTGGTGTCATCTGCATATCTGAGGTTATTGATATTTTTCCCAGCAATCTTGATTCCAGCTGTGCTTCATCCAGCCCAGCATTTCTCATGATGTACTCTGCATATAAGTTAAATAAGCAGGGTGAGTGTATACAGCCTTGATGTACTCCTTTTTCTATTTGAAATAAGTCTGTTTCATGTCTAGTTCTAACTGTTTCTTCCTGACCTGCATACAGGTTTCTCAAGAGTCAGGTCAAGTGGTCTGGCATTCCCATCTCTTTAAGAATTTTCAATAGTTTCTTGTGATCCACACAGTCAAAGTCTTTGGCAAAGTCAATAAAGCAGAAATAGACGATTTTCTGGAACTCTCTTGCTGTTTTGATGATCCAGCAGATATTGGAAATTTGTTCTCTGGTTCCTTTAGCTTTCCTAAATCCACCTGGAAGATCTGGAAGTTCACAGTTCACATACTGTTGAAGTGTGGCTTGGAGAATTTTGAGCATTACTTTGTTAATGTGTGAGATGAGTGCAATTGTGTGGTAGTTTGAGCATTTGTGGGCATTGCTTTTCTTTGGGATTGGAATGAAAACTGACCTTTTCCAGTCCTGTGGCCACTGTTGAGTGTTCCAGATTTGCTGACATATTGAGAGCAACATTTTCACAACATCATCTTTTAGGATTTGAAATAGCTCAACTGGAGTTACATCACCTCCACTAACTTTGTTTGTAGTGATGCTTCCTAAGGCCCACTTGACTTCACATCCCAGAATATCTGGCTCTAGTTGCGTGATCACACCATCATGATCACCTGGGTCATGAAGACCTTTTCTGTACAGTTATTCTGTGTATTCTTGCCACCTCTTCTTAATATCTTCTGCTTCTGTTAGGTCAATACCATTTCTGTCCTTTATTGAGCCCATCTTTGCATGAAATCTTTCCTTGACATCTCTAATATTCTTGAAGAGATCTCTAGTCTTTCCCATTCTATTTTTTCCCTCTGTTTCTTTGCGTTGATCTTTGAGGAAGGTGTTCTTATCTCTCCTTGGTATTCTTTGAAACTCTGCATTCAAATGGGTATATCTTTCCTTTGCCTTTCCCTTCTCTTCTTTTCACAGCTATTTGAAGACCTCCTCAGATAACCATTTTGCCTTTTTGCCTTTCTTTTTTGTGGAGATGGTCTTGATCACTGACTCCTATACAGTGTCAGGAACCTCTGTCCATAGTTCTTCAGGTACTCTGTGTATTATATCTATTCCCTTGAATCTATTTCTCACTTCCACTGTATAATCATAAGGGATTTGATTTAGGTCATACCTAAATGGTCTAGTTGTTTTCTCTACTTTCTTCAATTTAAGTTTGAATTTGGCAATAAGGAGTTCATGATCTGAGCCACAGCCAGTTCCCAGTCTTGTTTTTGCTGATTGTATAGAGCTTCTTCATCTTTGGCTGCAAACAATATAATCAATCTCATTTCGATATTGACCATCTGGTGATGTCCATGTGTAGTCTTCTCTTGCGTTGTTGGAAGAGGGTGTTTGCTATGACCAATGTGTTCTCTTGCAAAACTCTAGTAGCCTTTGCCCTGCTTCATTCTGTACTCCAAAGCCAAATTTGCCTGTTACTCCAGGTATCTCTTGACTTCCTACATTTACATTCCAGTCCCCTATAATGAAAAGGACATCTTTTTTTGGTGTTAGTTCTAGAAGGTCTTGTAGGTCTTCATATAACTGTTAAAATTCTGCTTCTTCAGCATTATTGGTCAGGGCATTGACTTGGATTACTGTGATATTGAATGGCTTGTTTTGGAAATGAACAGAGATTATTCTGTTGTTTCTGAGATTGCATCCAAGTATTGCATTTCAGACTCTTTTTTTGACTATGATGGCTGCTCCATTTCTTCTAAGGGATTCCTGCCCACAGTAGTAGATATAATGGTCACGTGAGTTAAATTCACCCATTCCAATCCATTTTAGTTTGCTGACTCCTAGAATATCAATGTTTACTCTTGCCATCTCCTGTTTGACCACTTCAAATTTACCTTGATTCATGGACCTAAGATTCCAGGTTCCTATGTAATATTGCTCTTTATAGCATCGGACTTTACTTCCATCAACAGTCACATCACCACCCGGGTGTTGTTTTTGCTTTGCCTCTGTCTCTTCATTCTTTCTTGATTTATTTCTCCACTGATCTCCAATAACATATTGGGTACCTATCGAACTGGGGAGTTCATCTTTCAGTGTCCTATTTTTTCTATCTTTTCCTATTCAGTAATATATTTACATTTAAAAATGATTAAGGGATAAGACTTATGGCAATTAGATTGGAAAAAAACTGGGAGCTGTGATAGATTTTATTTTCTTGGGCTCCAGAATCACTGTGGGTGGGGACTGATGCTGGGAAATTAAAAGACACTTGTTCCTTGGAAGAAAAGCCATAACAAACCTAGAGAACATATTAAAAAGCAGAGACATTTTGCTGGCAAACATCCATACAGTCACGTACAGTATTTAGAATTGAACTATAAAGAAGTTTTTCCAGTAGTCACATACAGATGTGAGAGTTGGACTATAAAGAATGTCAAGCTCTGAAGAATTGATATTTTTGAACTGTGGTGCTGGAGAAGACTCTTGAGAGTCTTTTGAACTGCAAGGAGATCCAACCAGTCCATCCTCAAGGAAGTCAGTCCTAAATATTTATTGGAAGGATTGATGCTGAAGCTGATACTCCAATATTTTGGCCACCTGATGCAGAGAACTAACACATTGGAAAAGACCCTGATGTTGGGAAAGATTGAAGGCAGGAGGAGAAGGAGACAACAGAGAGTGGGATGGTTGGATGACATCATGGCATCACTGACATGCTGGACATATGTTTGAGCAAACTCTGAGAAATAGAGAAGGACAGGGAAGCCTGGCATGCTGCAGTCCATGGTGTCACAAAGGGTCAGATTCCACTGAGTGCCTGGAAGTCAATAACAAAGAAAAAGGACACTGATATCACAAGGTCTTTTAAAATCCCCACATAAATTTTGTATGTAATTAGATCCCACAAGTTTTATTTCAAGGACAATCTCTAACTTGAATGTTATTGTCATTCCCCAATGGCTCACTGGCAAAGAATCTACCCGCCAAGTCAGGAGATGTGAGAGATGTATGTTAATACCTGGGTCAGGAAGATACCCTGCAGTAGAAAATGGCAATCTGTTCTGATATTCTTGCCTGGAAAATTCCATGGGCAGAGGAGCCTGGTGAATTATGGTCCATGGACTCACAAAAGAGTCAGACATGACTGTTACTAAGCAGGCACACATCATTCTGTTGCTTTCCATTATAGTTTACTACATGTTTGGGCTTCCCTGGTGGCTCATATGGTAAAGAGTCTGTCTGCCATGCAGAAGACCTGGGTTCAATCAATGGGTTAGGAAGATCCCCTGGAGAAAGAAAATGGCTACCCACTCCAGTATTCCTGCCTAGAGAGTTCCATGGACAGAGAAGCCTGGCAGGGCAACACTCTGTGGAGTTAGAAAGAGTTGGTCCTAACTGTGTGACTAACACTTTCACTTTCACTTACTACTTGTTTTGATTAGTACAACACATACTGTTTATCTTGCAAGTTTGAAACTTTATATGAGTAGTGTCATACATTTAATATTCCTGTGAGATTTATTTTATTACTCAACATTGTATTTTTGAAATGCAATTATAATGAAGTATAGGACATAGTCTATTTACACTACTGCACAGTCTTCTGTTTATGGATATACCACTATTTGTTCTTCCATTCACGTTTCAAAACGCATTTCAGTTCCTAGGTTCTTGTCATTATAAGCAATGCTGCTGTGGTCATTCTTGTACAGGTCTTACTTAAAAAGAATGAGAGTTTCTCTAGGTTATAGACTTGATGTGGATTTGCTAGCTCAAAGTCTGATCTTATTAGGCTTTACTAGGTAATATGAAATTGTTTCCAAACTGACTGTATCAAGGTTCTCTTTCATCCACAATGAATCAAAGTTTCTGGTGTTAATCCTGGCCTCATCTTATCGTTGTCTAATCTTTTAAATTTGCTAGCCTAATGGGTTTGTGATGATTTGTTACTGTTGTTTTAAATGACATTGCACTAAATTCTAACAATATTAATCATTGTATTTACTGGCAATTCTTATTTTCTCTTCTGTGAAATATCTGTGCTATTTCACTTTCCCTTTTCTATTATTTTATTTCCTATAGATATACTTGAGTTATTTGCTAAGCAAATGTTTTGTCATATATGTAGCAAACAGATTCTCCTTGTTTTTGCCCTGATTAGCAGCACTTAAATGGACAAATGAATTTAAGAAGAACAATACTGTTTAAGAAATTCAATATGCATGAACCATTCTTTTTATTTTTTTAATTTTTTTTTATTATAACAAATTCAGGAAAGACATTTTTTCTTTACGTTATTGTGTTTGTTTTGCCATACATTGACATGAATCTGCCATGAATATACATGTGTTCCCCTTCCATAACCCCCCTCCTACTTCCCTCCCGATTCCATCCCTCTGGGTCATCCTGGTGCACCAGCCCTGATCACCCTGTATCATGCATCAAACCTGGGTTGGTGATTCATTTCACATATAATAGTTTACATGTTTCAGTGCTGTTCTCCCATATCAAGTATGTATTAGTTTAAAAACTTCATATACTTCTGAAAATAAGAGTGATTTAAAAAGCAAATAAAAGTTATCTATAAGAAAGTCTGTATTGATCTATATTTCTGTCTTTGTGCCAGTACCATACTGTCTTAATGACTGTGGATTTGTAGTATAGCCTAAAGTCAGGTAGGTTGATTCCTCCAGTTCCATTCTTCTTTCTCAAGATTGCTTTGGCTATACGAGGTTTTTTGTATTTTCATACAAATTGAGAAATTATTTGTTCTAGTTCTTTGAAAAAGACCTCTGGTAGCTTGATAGGAATTGCATTGAATCTATAGATTGCTTTGGGTAGTATACTCATTTTCTCTATATTGATTCTTCCAATCCACGAACACGACACATTTCTCCATCTGTTTGTGTCCTCTTTGATTTCTTTCATCAGTGTTTTATAGTTTTCTATATGCAAGTCTTTTGTTTCTTTAGGTAGAAATACTCCTAAGTATTTTATTCTTTTTGTTTCGATGGTGAATGGAATTGTTTCCTTAACTTCTCTTTCTGATTTCTCACTGTTAGTGTATAGAAATGCCAGGGATTTCTGTGTGTTGATTTTGTATCCTGAAACTTTGCACTGATATCTTAGGGACAGCTTGAAATTGTTAACATTAAAATGTTTCACTTTGATAATATTTAAAAATTCTTACATTAACTAAGCTAAATGTTTTGTATATCTAACATATTTAAAAAATGAACAGTTTCTACAATATGTATGCAAGAAAACTGTAGCCACATTTTCTCTATGAAAACAGTAGTTGATATTCCCCTGCTCCTTAAAACCCTCTTTAAAGGAGAATTTTGACTGCATCCTGTTAACTTCTCTAATGAGAATAAACATGTTGGAAGAGTGAGGGAATCTCTGGTTTTAACAAATATCCAAATGAAAGATTTAGAAATCTGCAACAGTTTATTTTTGTGTAAATTTAGCTTTTACCTATTCTCATTGTTGTGTAGGATTTCTCTCCACTCTCATCCATTCCAAACACCCACCCTCAACATACATATATATATTTACGAATTTTTTTTCTGTTATTCAAATATTGAACTCTTATTAATGGTTAACATTTTTCTCTATCTTTTAGAGAAATTTTTGTAGCTTTCAGAGGAAAATATCTGATCATCATTTTATCTTTTATTTTGTAACTGAGGCTTTATAAACAGAGATAAAATTGATGACTCTTACTGTTTTGTGATAAAAAATAAATAATAATAATAAGGACACGTAGCTATCAAAGGGTGATGATTTTCAGTTAGTGTTAGGCTTGGAAAGAATCAAACTAGTGACCTGAAGATAATAAACTTGAGTTGCCTTCACCCAGAAGCAATCCCATGTGTTCATTTCTTTATCATTTGAGTGTCTTAAACTGAGTTAGAAACAATTTACCATCTTTAAGTCAAAATGTGTCTTTCTTTGTAACTTTTAAACTAAGTAAAATATTTTTATTTTATTTTATTTTTTTTAAGTTTTTTTTTTTTTTTTTTT